>OY720443.1:62746750-63305539 GCA_963082915.1 Dolichopus griseipennis
AATGAAAGAAATTTATGTAGATTGCATAATCCTACCCACATTGCATACTTTTAGGATGTGTTTTATTTTCTCATAATCAATATAAAAAATTAAATCAAAATCTGTAGGTAATAAATTTTAATTATTTTATTGACCTTTCTATTAATTTTATTTTTATTTTAAATTTTCTTAAATATCCATTTTTTTTTCTAAAAAATTTATAAAATTTTATTGATTTAAAGTTTCTTTTTGAAAATCCTTTTGGAAATTTTTAATTTTTTTTTTTTTCCAACTTTCCTAGAAAAACTGTATTGGTACCACCTGGCTTTATTGTAAATATTTTGAAAGTTATGATCTAAACTTTATTTATATTTTCATTCATTTATTCATTCAGATAATTTTTTAAGCATCTAAATTTTCCACCACCATTTTTCCAATAAAACGTATATTTCTTTTGATTATTGGATATTATAAATTTGAACTTTCATTTATTATTTAGTTATTTTTAGAAAATTCAACATTTCCTTTAATTGTGTCTATTTAGTACAAGTGGAATTTGGGTTTTATACAATTCGACCACACCATAAAGTAGGGCGCTTCCCACCCCTTAAAGCTAAAGTTATTTTATTTAAAACATTAAACTTCTTAATTAAACAACTTCGACATTAGATATGAGTATTATTATTATTATTATTTATTATTATTATTATTATTATTATTATTATTAATATATTTGTCTAGAATGAGGTGTAACAAACGCATTCAATTAAATGTGTTTTGTTGGATGTGTTCAATTATAAAAAAATAAAATATTGACGTTTTGTTGGATGTGTTTTATTTTAGAAAATAAAATATCATAAATTATCATAAGCAGGCCAAAAAATATTTTATTTATTTTTAATAAAAAAAAAAAAATTTTTTTTTGAAATAAAATTTACTTATTAGTTTATGAAAAATTTCATTTCAGTTTTAAAAATCACAGAAGATTTTCTGGAAATTTTAAATATATAGTAAGACATTTTGTCAATAAAAATTAAGAAGACAATGCTTCACAGGAACATTTGTGTAAATAACTTTTTAATTATTTATCTATTTAAAAGTTAAAATGGAAAAAAATTATGTAACAACTGACGGTTGGGAAAGTGGGTTCAGGTATACAATACCTCTGAGTTCAATGCACCATAAAAACCAGACAAAATAGATTTTAAACTTAGTTAGGGTTAGGTATATTAAAAAAATTTCAAATAAAATTTATAATTTGCATTTGATAATGCAAAACTCAATTCAAAAATCAACATTTATTTAATACAATTTCACGTACATATAAATAGATACATTATTTAGCATGTTGAATAAGTACATTATAGAACGGTTAGCCTTCAAACAAGTATTTTGATTTGAATCTAAACAAAGGAAACAATATAGAATGTATAACAACATTTTTTAAAAATGTATATACAAAACATTAATAGTTGGAGAAATAAATCATTATTGAAACAAAATAAATCTATTTCACATCTCTTATTAACACAAATTTATCGAACTTAATTTTAAAAAGTACGTAATTGAATAAAAAAAAAAATATTAATTGAAATTAAAAAAACATTTCACCAAGAAGGGATTTGAACTAACAGCCCCAAAATTTTATCAAATTCAAAACATAAAAAAGGTAGACTAAATAAATTATTCATCTTCAAATTTTTAGATACAACAACATATAAGTTTTTGTTTTTTTTGTACATAACTAGAATTGAAGCATAGTCTGTATTACGTAGAATGCAACGGTTACCATTTTATTTAAGAAAATGGTATTGATATATAATATATGTTTATGTAATATATGTAATTAAATTAGAAATAGTTCTTAATTAGAAAAAGTTCTTCTTTCAACTGACCTTCCGTCATTCTGTGACGGGCCAACAGCTAGTAATTAAATATTAGCTTAACTTGAGATAGATTTAATCAAAGCGAAATTAGAGATATAATTAAAAAAAAGTTACCTAATTTTGGTTATAGATAACCCAATATCTCATGGTTAAAAGAAGAAGTGGTAATCCGTTATTATTGATTATAAGCGGTGTTCAAAATTGAGGTATCATTTTGATTTTGCCGCCATATTTTTTCCGCTATAGAGTAGGTATATTACTTTCTTTGATATACATATATTAAATGAAAGATATTATTATAAAGCTAAAATAATTTGTGTCAATACTTTGATGAATTTTGACATGTTTAGATTTCTCTGATTGGAAATTTGAAATTTCTTTATTTTGAAACAAAAGTTTAGTCCAAAATTTTAATGTTACTATATTATTATAAATGCTCTTTTCAAACGGTATCAACGCTCTCAAAAATAATGATTTATTGATTTTTTAGAATATCGCCCTGTTACTTCAAGTGTATAAATTGATAATTATTTAACTTATCGTTAGTACTTGCTTTTCACCTGTTTGGTAAACATTTTTTTATTTAATACATTTTTCTATTATAAAACACCCTATAATAATTCATACTCACTAAATTATTTCAAAATGGTCCCATGAGTATACAAAAAAAAAAAAGAAAATTAAAAATAAAACTATAGCATAAGGAATGAAAAAAAGGAAATCACAGTTACACATAACAATTTCGCTAAATTGTATAAAGAAAAATAAAACAGCATGTATACATATACAAATAGATATCTTCAGATATTTTAAAGTTATATCCTGTATCCTTTATAATATACATATATATATATTAATATTAATATAAAAATACATATTAAATAATTTTGTATATAAATAAAACAAAATCAATAAGTTACCAAACAGGAATATATAATAAAAATAAAAATAAAACATGAAAAGTTTTTTTTTTGTTTTTAAAAGAAAATTTAACAAAATTTGGACAAATTTTACTCTTCAATTGACATAATCAAAGTTTTCAATGGGGGAATATTTAATTTCACTCATTTTCATTACATCTACAGTGTGTGTTAAAAGAGCTGCAACTGTGTAGCATTTATTCGATTGCATTGTTTTAATGTTTGTTTTCCAAAAACAATTAGTAATTTTTTGGAATATCATTTAAATAAATTGGTTAATCAATAATTTTCAAACCTTTCTCCAAATTTTTTTTTTTGTGATAACATACCATATTGTCTTTGGTTTGATACAAAGTTTGATACCTGTATACCATCTTCAGTCTTTTTTCTTAAAATATAGTTTAGGTAGGTAGGTAGGTAGCGATCCAACGTGAAGGCATTATTTTGCACTATATTGGACTATTTCGACCCCAGTGTACTCATATGACCTGCGTTTTGTTTTAGGTTCTATGTCCAACCCGAAGAGTTCAGATACGAAATCAGTTCTTTGATTTTGTGTTTAGGTAGTTCGTTTAGATTATGGAAGAATGGTTGACCACCGAATAAGAGAAATCTGGCTATAGCTAGTGTCTGAAATATGCATAGAAAGTGCTTGATATATTTTTGTGTTGCAAGGAATTCCCAATTTGGCAGCATGGATTCCTACTGACTAGTGGTCTATGATAATTTTCACTAATCTGGCGAAATCCATACGCGATTTGAAAACCAATTTGATCTCCTTTTGCTGTATGTGGTCCACAACGTTCTAGATGTCGTGCATTTGTCTAGGTTATTCCATTTTTGTTGTGATTTTGCTATATAAAGAAAGAACCCGAACTTTTAAGGCACCAATTGAACAACAAAACCTTGCAGGAGAGTTGGTGTTTAGAATGACTATTTTCTTAGCTGGATTATCTGTTCTTTTTTTGCCTTCGATATTGCTATGCCTTAAATATAGCTTGAATTTTTCATATATTACTCTTTTTTTTTTCAAAATTTATTTATAGCTCACAATATTCTAACGACTTAACTCCAGTAACATATTTTTGTATAGACTTTTATAGAAAACTAGTTAATTGTGATTTCTTAGAAGTGATAATATATTAATGAAGATATATGAACTAAGGGTTAAGTTAATTCTGGATTTTAAATTTAATTTTATTAATTTTTTAATTTGTTTCCTTTCCTAAACTTAAAATTACAAAACAATTAATTTGTTTGATACTGTACTAACCTATTCGGATTCTGTATATGTTCAAAATGTCCTTATTCTTTAAATGTATCATAGAATATAAATTCATGATATTAATATTTTATTCTTACTCTACATAAAAAAAAAGAACAATCAAGCTTTAAAAATATGCTGAACACGTTTTCATCTCAACTGGAAGTCTTTATTTCATTCTCATGTTGATTCTGATAAAAAATAAGACGACAATAAAAATCAGAAGGAAGAGAAATATTGAAATCCTTCTGGATATTTTTATACTAAAGTATATTTTTTGCTTTGTTATAATTTTTTTTTTTTTGTATCGTAAACTTTTTCTAATTTTATTTTCGATGTTCAAAAAGATTTTTATTTTTTCCAAATTCTGAAAAATTTTCACAATTTTTTTTTTTTATAAATGTATTCGGTGGAAAATTGAATTATCTTTTATCGTATACACGAGTGAGTATAAAAATGCTTTGAGGATTATTTTATTGAATTCGTTATTCTTCAAAAAAAAAAAAATTGTTTTCTGTTGTTGTTTAACATTTTCGCAATTTCTTATAATTTTTAGTACATTTTCAAAAAATTTTAGGAAAAAATGCTTATATATATAGTTTTGCTTCGTCCGTCTGTCAGTCTTACTGCATGTCAGTTTGTTGGACTGTTAAATAAAGTTTGAAACCGTTTGGTATCGGAAAAGTATTAATTTCATGGAAGAACGTTATTCCGTTAGTACTAATCGTTATGGGATTTCCCAAATTTAAAAAAGCCATATATTTAAATAGCTTTAATACAAGTTCAAGTATAAGGTATATTTACACTTTATATAACTTTTGTTATATTTCAGGAATTTCAGGAATTTCAAATTCTAATAATTCATCAATATCTCAACCGATTTTAATGAAATTTGGTATGAATGCTTTTTGATGGGTCAAATTGGACTACGAGATTGGAGGGCTCCTATATAAAATAACCCAACTTTGCAATACAAAGTACGTTATGCAAGAAGAAAAGCTTATTCAATCCATCCTGGATTTATTTCTACTTTATTAAAATAAGTTTTAAGAAATTATTATAAATTTTATTATGAATATTGCTTGTGAAATTTAGGAAATGTGCTTTTTTAAAAAACCTTAGTTTTTTCATTACTTGTTAATATACTATAGCTCATATTTAATATGTATATTCACTAAATATAAATGACTAAAATTTTATAGAAAAAATATAGGTAAATAATATTGTACATTTAATAAAAAAAATAAAACAACTTTCCTCTTGAAAAGAAATACAACTTTGAGTGAATTGTATTTAATAAAATTGTGATTTGAATTATCGATGTTATACTTGTAGTAAAGAATAATTTATTGTATAGTTTTTTGCCTTAAAGAAATATAATAAAATGATACTTTATTTATAATGAGTAAGAGTAGTTTTATGTATAATTAATAAAGGGTAAACTATTTATTTTGTTTCAATATAATATTATGTAAATAGTTTATTTAACAAAGACTTCACTGTCAATTATATAACATTAAATCCAAACCTTATATGTAATATTAATGACTTGTTTGATAACAAGGGAATTTACAAAAATCAAAACTTATATTCATATGTTAAAATATACACTATCGTATTAACTTTCAAAGAATTTTAAGATTGGTATCTTGTCATAATTCAAAAAATTTGTCTACTCAAATTTGTAAATTCTTCCAAATTTTAACCTTTAGTTCAATATTAATTTACTATTGTCTCTTTTTATTTAATTGCATTAAAGTGTTAGTATAGAATTGTTTTTTATTATAAAACCATATGTACTGTACAATAAAAGTGTAAACTTTAGTTGACATTTTCCACTATTTTGAAAATTGGTGTAAATCTCATTAAGGTTTTTGCCAGTGTTTGGGAATGTTTTCAAATTCTTGATGTTCCTTAAAATTTATCAAATATTTAATTTCTCCTGGGGTGTATCGTATAGGGAAAATGAGTAGGATTATGAAAATAGATACAATGAAAAGTTTAGGTATTAAGACATTTTCCAATTTAATCTCATTTTAAATGAGAATCCGTATATTCGAAAATATTTTTACCTAAACTAAAAATATTGCTAAATATTTAGCACCTATTTGATGATCAAACTCTTATTCTTATAACACATTATCGTATTTTTAAAACCTATGTAACTATTTCAAGAGGTAGGATACTTAAATTTTCACAAATTCATTTATACACAAGGGCCATTTTGGATTAAAATTGAACTAGTTTGCTCGGTGCGTTCGAATTTGTTCCATACAACTTCTGTTTTTATTATGTACATAGCCTACTTTTAATAAAACTGTGTTATTGAAATTTTGCCAAAAGCAGCTCAGCTTTATGGTCAACATTTGTACAAAACTTTGTGTATCTGGTGCAGGAGGTTTGAATAGCTTTCATACAGCTTTTCAGCTTTTTTATGTACAACTCATGACCTACAATTAAATTGTCTATCCAAAACTAAGTCAATGTTTTCTATCTTTACAATATATGTTCGAGCGAGTATCTCAGAGTTGCCACGGTCTGCTGAACTTCCTTCTATGTTTTCGTTAAAACCTTGACATTATAAATTTCCTAAAATTTTTTGCTTCCACTTAAGTTTTTTTTTTATTCCTTTTCCACTCCTTTAAGGAGAATAGGACATTCACCAAGTCTATTTAGACTAGACCACTATTTCTTTAATCGTATTATTCACTAAGCCGTTGATGACTCGGCTGTAGCATTGCTATTGTATAAAATTATAAATACACAAATATTATTTTGCGCGCCATCTATTATCTTACACAAGAGTTATTTATATATTTTATTAAATCTTATTTTATATTACGATATTAACTATTACGATATAATTATACAATTTAACGATATGTTTTTATTAGATATGACCGGGGTTTGAACCCGAGACCTTCCACAAGAAAGGCGGCGTCTTTACCACAACGCCATTGGTCAGATTCCGTTTAAGTTTAACTAGAATCAATTATCGATTGTTGAGTAAGACACCCTTTAGTTTTAAAACAATTGAAATTTAGAGAAATGACATTTTTAAAAAAACAGGATGTTAATAAAATTAAATTACGTAAGAAGTTGTTAAATTAGATTTATATATCTTATCAGTTATCTTTATTCGCTGACGTAAATGTAACTTTTTCTGGAATTTGAACAATTTACTTTTATAAGAATAAAAAAAAATACTTTTCGCCATCTTGTAAAATTTTAATACATGGATACGATTTTTTGGACATTAAAAAATTTATATTATAAACTTTCAAAAATTTAAATTTTTATATTTTTATTTTAAAAAAAAATGTTTCCTTTTACAATAAAAAATAAAAAAAAAAGTTTTAGTACTAAATATACTCATTGGACTTTAACATTATTTACATAACTTTTTTATTTTTTTATTTAACCTAATTGAATTTCCCGTGGGAGTTTTTAATTTCAAATAAATAAATAAAAAAAATAAATAAAAAATATGAATAAATTCTATACAAAGAAAAAAAAAATTATTGTTACAATATTATACAGAAATAGTAAATTAACCCCCAAAAGATTTAATAAGATCGCCCTTTTTATTTTTTTAAATAAATCAAACAAATAAATATTTCTTTTGTAAAATTGCTAGTGCCCTCGAGAAGTTCCGTTTTTTGTTAATTTTGAAATCAAAAAATGAATACCTAACACCCTTGTATTTTTTTTTATTTTACTAAAAAATTCGTTAAAAAAAAGGAAGAAGTTTGAATGTATTATAATATATCATAATCTGTACCTTTATATTATATAAATTAAATGTACAACTTCTCTAAATTAAGATCTTCAAACTCCAGTCCTAAGCTTACTAAAAATAAATTAAAAAGCATAAGTGTTTATAATATTTAACATTTAGTCTTAAAAAAATGAATTAAAGAGGTGTCGTTTGAAGTGGAATTTAAATTAGCCCAAGGCAAATTCATATTATCATTTATTTATGCAATATTATATGTAAAAACAACAAATACTAATTTGTAGATTATTGCTAGTTTTAGTAAAATTCCGGATGCATTAGTTTCCAATTTCTTTGCCATTGTTTCAAACACCAAATAAAAAATTCAATGTTTTTATCTGTTAAAACGGGTAAAAGTCTTATTTTATTTAAAGGCGCTGATCAAACATTCAGTGAATCAGTCATTTTTAACTGATAGTCTATGTATGAAAAGTTTTGTTTATTTGGATTGCTTGATTTTTATTTGAAAAATTTAATGTTTCATTTCCACTCATAGCTAACGAATGACATTTCTCAGTTTCTGCCATATTTCAAAAGTGTCAGTTAAAACTGATAGTATAATCATTTCATATTTTTTCAGTACTGAAGCACTGACTGAAGACTTGAACGTCTAATCAGCACCAATGTTTATATATTATGTGTACTAATATATTTAAATTTTTACGATTAAAATATTTATAAATTAATTTGAATTCTTTTGGTATTAAATTAAAAATTTCATCTGGTTTAAAAAGATACTGACGAATGGTTTGCATCAGATCTAACCTCAGATGGACCACTTAGCGGAAGAGGTTCTCCCTTGCCATCCAGCAAATATAAAACAAAGGCTATTCTTAAATTCGATTGAAACGAAAATCTTAAAAATTATTTCCAAATTTTACTTTTCATGTCAATATCCTTCAGATAAGTTATTCTTAAACTTTTGCTTAAACTCCGTTTCATCAAATATTTGAATCTAAAAAGTTATTGAAATCTAGTCTTTGAATAAAGTCTACTTTTAAATGAGTTTATCATAAAAGCATGTTAATTTAATTCAGGGAGTATAAAGATTTAGATTTAATTCAAATTTTACAAAAAAAAAAATATAGAGTTAAATTGCTTTTAAAGTATTTATAGATAGCATATGTATTTAAAATATATTTAGAAATTTAAATAAGCTGTCAAAATATAAAATTTGTACGGCAATTGATTCTTTATCTGTAAATAATTCTTTAATTATTTAATAAACTTAACATACCAATTTTCCTATCAATAAATCACTTTATTCAAATATTTTTTCAAATAATCTCATATATAATAACTTTATGCTATTAACCGCATATGACAATAATCAAAAAGTGTGTCAGGAGTTTGTTTTAATCTTTTTTAATAGGATATGTGAACACAATTTCACTTTAAAACTATTTTTAATAGAAACTTGAATTTTAAAAATTGACCTTTGCAATAAATAAATACCACACCACAATTGGAAAAATAAATGTCAAATGTAGGAAATTTTTTCTCATAATAAAAAAATCACTGCTTATAAAGCAAGAATCTCTTTTCTAATCACTGCTTCCCTCGTGTAAAAACTATTAGTGCAGAAATAAAAACTTGTTGTTGCCTTCAAGCAACAAATTTTAGTAAAAATTGACAAAATATTGTCATTTTTATTATAGTTTTAATCCCTTTCTAATTTAAAAATCATTTTGAATTTGAACTATTTATTTAATATAATGTTCTTTTCATTAAAAGATTTTTTTAATGCATGCATATATATATATACATATAATGTATATATACATATCTTTTCCGTTTCAATAATTTAACATAATTGACGCACGCGTCATTAATCTATAATTATTTAGTAAATGTAAATGTGAGTAAAACAGAAATGAGTATTGTATCAATTCGTATATACAAAATATTCTCAGTTTAATGTGTGAATATGTTACTTTTATTATGTATAAACATACCTATTATCCATTTCATATGCCTGCGAACTTTTTTTTTTCATTATCCTTCATTTCTATACGTGTATACTAATTTATAAATGATTATAAAGAAATAAATAGAAACAAATAATTAAAGAGTGGTGTTAGCTTAAGGCGCTTCTGATATTCTTGTCTTCCTTTTTTTTGTACATTTGCCATTTTTACGTTTTTTTTTGTCTTAAAAATTGATGATTTGATAATTTTTATTTGATGCTTTCAAATGAATACCCTTGTATATATTATTATTTTTGAGACACATGCATTTAAGATGTTCATTTGAAAAGCGTGTGATTCATTTCGTTACTGTTTTGTCATTTATTTGATATAATTTCCACTTGACTGTTAAAGTAACAAGAACAATTAGAGATTATCAAACAAAAGACTATTTTTTTATTTCGAGGGTTTGAAAAAATTTTCAAGGTTTTCAAGCAGGCAGTTTCTTTTGAAATGGATTCAGTAATTCAATTATCTTTGGGATATATAAGCCAGGACTATGTGTGTTATTTGGCGCACAATAAATTGTTTGGACGGGTACAATAATTCATTGAATATTGACAAATAATTTTCTTAGAAATAAAAAAAGTTTACTTACTTATTATTACTATACTTATTTCTTACTAAAAGAAATTTTATGTCAACGATTTCCTGCAAAATCGGTTAGTTGTTGTGAAAGGTTCGTGCATATTCTATAAAAATGCGATTCATGTTCTCATAGTCAATCTGAAATTCTGAAATTGAATGATATGATATGCGGGTATCCCAAAATGTACACAGTCTACTGTACTGGTTTTTTACGTTTTTATCAACCGCTATATGAAATTTAATAAGCGATAGGTATTATTTTCACATTAAAAATTTAAACCTGAGATTTAATGCAAATATGCGAAACTCCGGTGCGTAGAAACCCAAAAGAGACTGTTTTTGTGGTGTTAATTTATGTGTGCGTCTGTCTGTCTACGCACACGTATACATCCTAATTGGAAATGTTTTACATTTACTTCATATATAAGATTTTGATGTTAAAAATTTAAATTCATAAGCTTTTGGAGAAAATCATTTCATCTATGGGTGTTTTTAGGTCGTTTTACGAATATATTGTAAACCCAAAAATTTTACAAAAAAAATTATTAAATGATTGTTGTTAAAAACTTTGTCATAAAAGTTTTTTGATCCGACAACATTGTGGAGTGGAACGTAAAACTGATAGATAACAACATTTTTCTTTGTAGCTTTCAAAAATCTAGTTAGAAATTTTTAACACGATAACGAGTTACTTTAGCTAGAATGAAAACCGTTTACAATCACAATTTTCTTTTGAAACTTGATTTCTCTTGAAGCTGAAACAATTTTCTTCTGGAAAGCATGGAAAACCTCTCGGAAGCACTGTATAGGGGTTCATCTGGGTTGTTCTGCTTTAACCAACTAAAACCACCCACCTTATTTTTAAAAATCAAAATTTCAAATAGACCTTAAATACATATATGTATTTCTGGTTTTTAGGATCGAGATTGGGAAAGGAAATTCGGGATAGGATTTGGGAGTTATGGATTAAGTTGGATAGAGTGAATACTTATATAATTATTGAACGTTATAATGCTTTGATAAAAATTATTACATATGTGTAAGAAATTTCACATTACGCTTTTCTTGTAATAGCGGTTGATTGGTTGATTCTATAATGAACACAACATATTTTGTTTTTTATTATTAAAAGAAAATTTTCATTTGAAAGAAAATAAAGTCTTCATTTAACTTCAGTTTAATAATAAGAAATCTTTAGATTTTAATTTCCTGTAATCAGACGATTAACCATAGCAGATAATTACAATCTTTTAATCTATATACATTCGTGATTAATAAAATTGAAATCTATAAAACTTTTTATTTGAATTCTTAATAATTATTACAGAAAATGATGGCAGTTAAAAAAAAAAGATAAGTGTAAAAACTTTTTACTGGTTTTATACCTTAAAAAGAAAATTTTTATATATTTGTTATTGACAGAACATAATTAACTTTTAATATTAAGTTTGGTTGTAAATTCTAAGAATTCTAAGAAATTAAATTTAACATATAAGTCATATAAAGAAAATTAAGTTGTTTTGGTCATATGGTCGTTTACAAAATCAGGACAAATTAAGTCATTTTTACAGATTTTCTTTATCAAGATTTTTAACGATTATAAAAATAAAATTCCAAATCACCTTAAGATACCTAGTTAAATATATCTGTTAAAACTTTATTGTTTTAAAATTTAAACATTTTTTTGTTTTAATTTTTATTATGATTGTACAAAATTACACTTTTGATTGATTGGATATAAAAAACTTTATAATATAAAATTGATTCCAATAAAATGATTCAGTCCATTTAAATGAAAAATGTCTAAAACAATCGTCATCTTAAAATTGTTTGTTCACTAATTGGATGTGACAATTTTTTATACCCTACAACTTACTAATATAGGGGTACACTAATTTTGGTATACGGTATTTATATTTTTGTTCAGCGTTACATACTAAGTTCATTTAGCCGTTTTTTATGTCCGTCCGTATTAAGTAGTTGTGCCCCTTTTTGCTTGATGTTACCGAAATCTGAGATGAATCGGGGGTTCGTGCAACTGTTAATTGAATTTTTCTAACGTAGGGTATTATTAAGTCGGTTTCATTGGCTGTTTGTTGTTTACTTACTTGATATTGATAAACAATACTTGTTAAATAGTTGTTAAATAATTGATGTACATTGATTGAAAATTAATTGTACATCAAGTGGCTGTCGCCAGATCTTTTGTTTGTGATAATCTTAAAAAAAACTACATTTCGCGTAGGTGGTCTCTCAAACCCCTTTAGATTATCAAATTATTTTTTAAATCGTTTTTTTTTGTAAATCTTAGCTGTTTCGCTCGTAAAGTTTCCCAGGAGCCGCATTTCAGTTGCAAGTAAATTGTTTAGTATGTAAAAATTTTTTGTATATTTATTTTTAACATAATTCAATAGTTTACTTAATTTTGGGATCAATGTAAACATTCCAATTTCTTATTATTTAAACTTCTTTTCATATATCAAACGATTCAAAATCAATTATTGAAATATTGAAAATTTTTAAATTTAAAAAATAATTTTGCATGGAAGTTAAGTGCCTGTCAAACAATATGACATGAAAATAATGAGAATTTAAATTTTCAATATCAAAATTCCCTTTGGACAATTTTTTAATATAAAATATTACCTTTTCGTATTTCCTATTTATAAAGTCTATTTAAACAATAAAAAACAAATTTTTAAAGATACAGGGTGTCACCAAAGTTTTTTGTAATAAATGAATGTTTCTTAGTTTGAAGAGGTCTTTATCTAATGAGTCTTGCAATCTTTATATTAAGTGCTAAAAAATTGCTTCATGGTTTATAAAAATTTTCAAAGTAGTTTTTTACCTAAAATATTTCCAAGCCAATTATACATTTATTCTTTTTGAAGACTTACAAATAACTAACCTTCATTATTTCAATCGTTTATAATTTTTATGTACAGTCAACATTAATACACTAGTTGTACAATAATGTTTAGTCATTATAAATTACGTAACACTACACTATTTCATTTAGATTCGAATACAAGCTTTTCACATTTCATTTGAACACCTAAAATTGCACTATATTTGTTGTATGACTTAAACACTGCGCTGAAAACTAGTACTTTACGGAACGCAAGAGTTATAGTTGAATTAATAACAAGATGGTTTAGCGTTTGGTTTAAGCTTCCTAGGAGAAAAGAAGTGTCAATTGGTGATATCTCAAATATTAGTGTGATTCAGTTAATTCCGCTTTCTTGAAATTTCGTCGGAACAATAATTTTTCAAATAATATCATATAAACATATAGTATATCAACTATTTCGACCATAACCAAACTACTTGAACGGAGTTCTAACCTTGGAAATTATTTTTACTTCACTTTTTACTAAAAAAAACTAGCTTCACTTTCTCGTTTATAGCAGTTACTTTTTTTGTAAAGTCCTGACATTCTTCTTCTATGGCGCTACAGTCCGTTGTCGAACCTTGGCCTCCTTAAATCGCTGCCGTGTTACCATTTGTATACGAGGCTTTGATTTGGGTTTCGAAACAATGTTTTTTGCTCAATAGGGCTGTTAACCTTATGCCAAACCCCTATCTTTGGACGTTTGTTGGGTTTGAAAAGTTGCTTCATAAAATGTCATATAATGCGTTGAAGTTCTCATTACTATGTTACGAGTTCAACTATACATTATATAACATTTTTCTACTTTCTGAGACGCCAATGTATGTGCCCAGGTTGCAGCTATTCTTCCCGCCATCTTTCTCAACCAGGCTTGGAACCGGCTTCGGCAGAGTCCTGACATTGATTTCAATATAACTATTCTAATAAAATTACATAGACGTTTCTCTAAATTTGCATTACAATCTTTTTATTTTTTAATACCAATAAATAAATTTATTTTATACCATTTTCAATTTCATAAAGTTTTTAATCTATTTATTTTTAGTAATAGCTACTAGAATTGAACAAATTTAAAATTTGCAATTGATTAATATTTTTATTTCATTTTTATTTTCTTTACTTTCATTCAGTTACTAGTATATACCCATTAAATTAACTAAATCGATCTTATGCAAATTAAAATTAAAAACAGTACCATAACGCATTATTCTTTTCGATTTTTTTCTTTATTTTATTAATAAACGAATATTTGTGAAATTTCAAGTAATACAAAGTATGATACTAATATATAATACGATATACAAGTACAAACTACAAATGTTTCAATATCAAATTTTTCATATTATACACTTATACACGCATACAAATACTTTGTTAGTATAACAAATCGATTCAATTTTCTTTTAATCAAATCGTATATAACTTCTGAAACAGCAGCTCATACAAGACCAGAGGCTAATAATGGCTATCAACTGAAAATAATTTTTTAATATAAAATTGTATAGATAGGTTTTATTAATACTGTTTTTTGTTTTTTTATTCTTCTTTAAATTTTAATATTAAAATAAATACACATAATAAAAAAGCAGAAGAATTCCAATTATAATCGTTTCACCCCAAAGGATAATGTAAACGAATGAATCAAGACACGAGGATTAATGTTATCAATTTATTTATTATTTTTTTTTTTATTAAATCGATTACTAAAAAAAAAATCGAAGTTGGAAAACAGAAAAAAATCGAAATATATTGCAGTTGCACTAAGTTTAAAAATAAAAATAAAAAAAAAGAGATCAGTGAAATATCTGAAAAAAATACAGAAACTAAAAAAAATGAAAAGAATAAAAATATATAAGTAAGAGAAATTATTTGATTTATTTAAATTTCTTAAGTGAAACGCAACTCTTTTAATTTGCAACGCTATATATAGATCTATAAATTTTGTTGGATTATAAACTAAACTTAAATAAAACAGAAAATCTAGTGATTTATTAATTAATTTAATAATATTTATAATTGATTTTTATGTGTATTGGTTTCAATTTTATTAAGCCCATTATCTGAATTATCAATTTCAAAATTTTAATTTGAGCTTATAACTTACATATGCAAAAATTCTAAAAATCAGAAACAATTTTTTAGCACATTTTCAAAAAATTTTGTAAAAATGTGCCTATATAGCTTCACTTTGTCCGTCCGTCCGTCCGTCCGTCCGTATGTTTACAAAAACTTTTACACCGTTTTAAATAGACAAAAGAAATTTTAACCACGAGTAGGTATTCCAAAACAAATAATTTCGTAGAAAAATTTTTTTCTGTAGCTCCACCCGTTACCCTATATTCAAATTGTTATAACAAGAGTTCTATTAGGTGTATTTTCAATCTGAAAAAGGCAAAAGATAGCTGGATTTATAAACTTTTCTAAAATTTTTTAAAAACAAATGTTTAGGGTTGCCATACGGTACTAAAATTTACCATTATTCAAAACTAAATTTTTGCAAAATTTTTGGCCACACATATCTGCTAAACGATTCAAGCTATGGTCTTGAAATTTTGGGAGTAGTTAGATCCTCAGAAAAAAAGTAGAAGTCGGTTAACAAAATTTTTTTGTCAAGCCCCATGTTTAGGAGCTAACAGGGTTCGAAAATTGAAATTTTGCTATTTTTAAACAGCTGTAACTTGAATACCTGTTCAAATTTTTTTTTCTTAATATACAAAATTTGAAGGTCCAACATTATACTTTAACATATGTTAAAAGATTTTCTTAAATTTAAAAGCGGTTCTTTAAATTGAAGAAGGTGTCTCTCAGTTTTAACCATTTTTGCTTAAATAGTAAAATTCTAAGTAAAATTCCAAATTTTGGTGGAATTCACAATTAAATTCCTAGAACTTAAAAAAGTTGGGGGAAGGGGAGAAGTGAGGATTAGATCTTTGAGGAATTGAGCAAGCTTCCCCATAGAGGGCTATTAGGACTTAAAAAATTTACTGTTTCTATAAGTAAGCAGTTACTTAGTCACCAACGTATATCCTAAATTAAACGTTAACATTGAAGCTTCAACATTATATTCCGATAGTATGAAACACTATATTATTTTGAAAATGTGCTTGTTTAAAAACCCTTGGTCACTTGTTTTTAATTGATATTTCTATTATTACTTTACTACTATTAATTTGGGCATATTCACAACTATAATCTGGAAAGGGTTTGATGTTTAATCTAAAGGTTTCATAGTATTTCTTAGAGCTTTGGAAGGCTACGCAATCTCGGAAAAATAAAAAAAGTCAATAACTTGGAAGAAGGTTAAACTAATTATTCCCCAAATGAAGTCATTTGTAAAATTTCTAAACTCACTCCATGTTCTTCATAATATTTTATTAAATAAAACACTTCTGTGGTTTGATTTACCATATTAACGTTAATTGAATAAGGTATCTCCAAAATATGTGGTTTAGAAATGGTGTACTTGATGTCCAGTAAATCGAGAGAAAAGCAATTTTTGAAAATTACAGCAGTATAAGTTTATCAAACGCACTTCAATGTTTTTATGATTGCATATTTTATTTTAAAACGATTAAAAGAAAAAAATTCGAAAGTGATTTTAAAGCAACTTTCAATATCTGTTCAAACTTTTAAAGAAGTTTAAGTAAACATGTATCAAATCGAACCTTAATGTACATATCGAATCGAATATTAATATATGATTTTTGATTGATTGTTTAAATTTTTTTATTTTTAACTTGCAAATCATATGATAGTTAAATATTTGTTTTTTAGTATTTAATTATTTTAAAGTATCAAATTAATTATTAAAAATAATTACAAAATTAATTTAAGTATCAAAAATAATTACAAAAGTAATTAAATCTCAAAAATAATTACAAAAGTAATTACATCTCAAAAATAATTACAAAAGTAATTGAAATCAAAATATTATTACTTTCTAGGAATTATTAGGTAAATACTAAATTATTTTTACTGGTAATTGAATTCTCAAAGTACCATTTCAAAAAAATGGACATTTAACAAGTAATGATTACTAAGTAATTGTAATAGTACTTGAATTTTAAAGTTCTGCTCTTTAGTATATTCAAGGCCAGGTTATTGAATTTGATAGCAACTTAATTTATTATTATATTTAATTTTTTAATTTCGAAAACTCTCAAACATAAAAGTTAGCAAACATTTTGAAGATTTCGTGGACTATGCGGAGTAGATTATAAGAGCTTCAGAGCTGATTGTCAATTAAGAAGAATTTTCTACTGAAGAAACTAATAACAAAACTTTTCAGTATAATTAAGATAAAAAAATTTCTAACATTGTAGTTTTCTAGCTTTAAGTAAACAAAAATTAAAGAAAATCTAATTTACCTAATTTATTACTTTATTTAAAATTTTCGTATTTATTTTCTATTTTACTTTTGTATCTTTTAACCTCAACTTTTTTTGAGGCCTATAGTTAAATTTTTACACTTAAAAGTTATGACTTAGATTAATTGTTTTTTCCTTTACAGTTCTTTTTTTTTTCTTTAAATATCTTAAGATGTAAATATCTTCAGATATTTTTATATTTATAAATGCAAACAAAATTAAAAAAAAATTAAAAAAAAAATAATGATAAAAACCAAAAGGTGAAATCAAAGATAAATATCTTAAGGGGGTTGATAAATACTTTTTTGAATGGTTTATATAGCTTTCATCTCTTCATTTCTCATATCTGAATGCTGTTTAACAATGAAGCCGTCGTCTTTTTTTTTTTAATTTTTCTTAACTTATTTATAACTTAAAATTTTTCATTTATTTTATCATTTTTGATTTTCAGATTTTGCAATACGAGTACATGGTTTTTTTTTTTTAAATGTAATTCTTTTTTGCGATTTAAATCCCAGATCTTCTTCGTTTAAATCTCTAATAGCTTGAATTTTTAAAGTAACTGATAATTTAATTTGTATTTATATTTTATATTCCAATTTTTTTAAAAGAATTTTCATTGTATAAATTCTACAATGAATTTAAAGTGTTCTTCCTTTGACTTTTTTGTATATGTAACACTAGCAAATACACGGAGCGCATTGATATGCCTCTTAATTCGTTTTAAATTAAAATTGATGTTTTTTAAAAGCAAAAAACACAAAAATTAAACTGTACCGCAATATGTTAACGGAACTATAGTTTTCTTTTTTAAGTCAAACGCAAACATTTTTTGAAATTTTCTTTTGGGTCAAAGAAGTACTTAAAAAATTGAACATAATTTGATTTTAAAATTTTTTTAGAGTAACCATTGTGCCAATATGGGTTAACAAATTCTAAATGTGCTCATAGAGTTAACATCATTTTCAAACACCAACACGCATTCAAAAATTGAAATCAATCGGTTTTATTGTAAAACAAAATAAGTTAAATTATGGCACCACAGACAATTTGGCAGTCCGTTAAAGCATTAAATCTTTATACAAACAAATATTCACTTTTATACTCAATTTTACTGAAATATAAGTCTAAGTGAATTATAATAACGGATTTTAAATTTGATCTATAAAAGAGTAAATTTAATTTACTTAGAAACTAGTGATACTAATCACCTTGAAGATTAAATGACAATACAGTTAAATCTATACCCTTTTTCAGTTCAGAGAATGATTTAAGTGCAAGTTTATTTTCAAACAGCAGGATTCTAGTTTTAAATGCAATGACATTCTTTAACATATTAAAGCTTATCAAAAATTAAGTTTCTTTTTTTTAATGAAAGGCTAGTTAGTCTCTAGGAATTATAGTTTTTCAATGATAGGTTAATATTTTTTTTTCTTTGTTTTTTTTAAGCGCTTATTGTTCAACTATTAGGCTAATAAGCCAGTATATACCGTAGGTACATGTTGGAACAGGGAATTACATTCATGTTATTATAATTGATCTTAACGCTTGGCTTTATAACATGTAGAACCGTCTTAGATTTTCAATAGATACAATTGTATTTTTGTTTATGTTCTGTTATTTTGTATTTGAGTTATATGGTATTTTATATCTGTGAGTTATATTAGTCAACTAAATTATTTGTTTATATTTTGCATTGTTTATATTGTTATATTAATATATTTTTTAATAAGGATATAAAATTATTAATTATTGATTAAGCAATTAATTTAAACCCAATGCCGAATAGAAGCTGAGTCGAGTCGAAAACCAGGAAAGGTATTCATTTTAACTGGCATTCGAACTCGGGCTTTTCGTATGAAAGGTCGGCACTCTATCCACTGAGCCACCCAGCCGACAATATAAGCCATATCTTGTAAAATCAGAATTCTAACCAGTATAATTTAAATAACTAAAAACTTTAAATTTAAGAACAAAAACTTGGAATTATGATGTTGAAAAACCAGAATTAATTTTATTTGATGTTTCAAGTTTCAAATTTTTTATTCGATAACAATCTCATTTCCGGTCACTTGATTTAACTCTAAAATTTCACATCATTTAATATTAAATTTAATTTTTTTTAATTTAAACAAATACACACTTTCCTTAATATCTAAGTGAGCTTATTAATTTTTATTCATTTATCAATAAAACCGACTACAGATTTTCCACCTTTAAGGATCGTCAAATTGTTACTGACACTTTTCACGATTTCAATCCTTTGCTTTTATTAAATTTACGCATAATTGAAAAAAAAAAATGATTCTTATTTAACATTTTTTTCCTGTACGAATGTAGAACGAATTATATATTCTTATATTTTTTTTAATGGGATTGTACGCGGTATCATCAAGGTGCTTAAGTTAAGTATGACTGCGGAATTGAGAAAAAAAAAGGAAAACATAAATATAAAATATAGTATGATATAACTATAATATAAGATACATTTATGATATGATAAAAAAAAAAGTGAAAAGATTCACCTGTGGTGAGCAATAGATTATTTCTTTTTTTTGAATTTGTGAAATAAAAACTTCGAAATCGAGGATAAAAAATACTTTAGTTAATAATTTTTTGATTTGTTATATTTTGGATTTTTAGTTTCGAACCTTTTTAAAGAATCAAAGGAATAAAACAAGAGCAAAATAATAAATGGAATTGTATATAATACCTGGTCTAATGAAATTGTATATATATACATATATATGTTTTAATATAAAAAAATTTAACTGACTAGTGTTAGTTTTTACAAATTTGATGTAATTATTTCTTATAGTTCCGCTTTTATATAAAATATTTGCCAAAAAATCTATAAAATTTATATTAAATCTTGAATCATCTAAAATTAATTAAATTTGGAATCAAGAGCCTTTAACATGGAGAAGATTTAAAAAAAAACTTATCATGATTTTTCCCTGCTTTAAGCTATCAATCGGCTCGGAACAGAAGATATTACTTATAGCATCTCTATCTTGCTCTAATTTTGTTCTTTTACTGCTTGATAAGTTTTCCTGTCTCCACCACTCATCTTGCCCTGATTTTAATCTTTTACTGCTTGATAAGTTTAAATTTTTTACCTATATCCCTATTAACCATTCCTGATTTTGACCTTTTACTTTCACGTTTCCATGGTTACTTTAGATGGAAATCTCTAGGGACTGAATTCTGTAAATAAAACCTGCCGAAAGTAAATAATTTAGAAAGATGTTAAAAGAAAGACAAGTAAAATTGATACCAGGTACCAAGAGTTGAGTACTATATATATAAAACCACATCTCAATTTTATATTATCACCTTATTTAGAAGAACCTAAATTTACCATTGCTTTATTTGAAAATGTGCTAAACTTTAATATTCTCATAAAATTTAAAGATTAATCGATCCGTTACATTTCACATCATAAGGAAATGATCAAAATTTATTTGAGGATAAGTTAAGGGGAGGAATCGATCATTTACCAAGCAAAATATAGGCAGCAAAAAAACAATTTAAAATTGATTAGTTTAAAAAGAACATACAATCTAAATCAAATATAATATCTATATACGCGAAGATTAAATCTTTTAAATATGATAGGTTTATATTTTAAGCTGAAAAAATACGATTATGTATATTTAAACTTTATTTCAAACTTATCATTTTAAAAAATAAAAATTAATTAAGTTTTTAGTGCATTTAAAAACAGAAATCTTTAATTTAATTAAGTTGTAAATTACAATTGTGATTTTTTTATTACTTTAAAAGTAACACAAAAAAATAATTGTTGTAAAAAATAATTAAGATATTTGTTACCTATATAAAGTTTTAAAAGAATGTATTTTGTATTTGTATTAGAGCTTTTATTATAAAAATGTTAAAATTGCAGCAAATAAAATACTCGAAGATGTTATAAGTTCAATAGAAAGTTTATAATACAGTAAATTTTTTGCAACAAAAGTAAAAGTTTAAATATGTTTATGAATAATGACATTTCTGTAACTTGTCTCAAAAATGGTTGTTATGCAAGACAGTAGTGTAAAAGTTAAAAAAATGTGAGGAAGCTCTGAATTGTGACATATGAACTCCATAAAATTAAATCAATAGCCTAATACATATTTCAAAATTCGTCTCATATAAAAATATAAAATCTCCAATTCTAAATTATTACAGAAAAAATACATATATTTTGTTTTAGGGATATTCTGTGGTTACTTTTAATCAGGCTACTCTTAATTACCTCTAACCCACTAGGCAATTAGTTATAGAAATGGTTAAGCAAATATAGAGTATATGATTTCATTTAATTTGATTTAAATGGAAATGGGTTTATAGACACCAGAGGGAGATGAGGTTAATAGTGAATAGAATTTTCAAGCTGACGACATCAGGAGGGTAACGTGCTGTAAGAAATTGAAATTTAGCAAAATTCATGGAATTTGTTGCCGATTTGGGTAAAAAATTACGTCAAAGTTTAATGTATATGATAGTGAACCAAAGGTTCCATTGTACGCAATTTTGGTTGTTAAGATGTTTTATATGTAAGAGCATTATTCTTCAAAGCTTTATTATATTAGAATTAGAAATGGTTTTATATTTATCTAAATGAATTAGAAGTGCTAAATGAAAATAAGTGCTGAAAACTTGAATCTAATATTATGGTTTTATAAAATTTATAATTTTATTTCAATTTAAATTCAAACTGTTGCATATAGCATTTCAAACTAAATTATAAATCATCAAATATATCACCAAGTAAGTCAAAAATCGAATAGAATTCAATAAAACTTCGCTTTTAAATGGCGTGCAATAAGAATGACCATATATCAAAATTATTTAAATGTTCATATAAGATTTGTAACGCTTTTAAACCACATATAGGACAAAATTTCAAAATCTTCAGACTAAGAAAAGAGGAAGATTTATAATATTCGAGAAAAGGGATAATGATCTTAAATCATTCTAAAGCTGTATATAGAAAATGACATAATTTTTAAAAAATAATATTAAAATTAAATATGCATAGAGAACAAATTCATTTAAAAAGTTTTAGGTCATAAATTTATCAATTTTGTTTGTTTTAAAGTAAAATTATTTGAAAAAATTAAGTTAATGAATCTGTAAAAATTGCTCTGCAATTGGTTCAGCAAATTGGTTCTGCAATTTTTTCTTTTTTTTGTAATATTGAATAATTTGCAATTGCTTTTAGTTACGGAATATTTGAACAAATTGTAATTAGAATGTAAATAGTCAAAGAATAATACAAAAGATTTTAACACATTGATGACCGATGACGAGTATACTTATCATAATAATAGTTAAAAGTCTTTGTAACACCTAATGTCATATTTAAGATTTAAAATACATAGTTATAAATCATCAGTAATTTTGTATAATTACGTATATGAGAAAATGATTTGATTTTAAAAACAGAACAGCGATCAAAAATTACGAAAAGTTATGAAAAATGTACTGGAAAAAGCACGGATGTGTGAAGCCGAAAATGTTCACCACTTGCGAGATATAATTTTTCATACTTAAGCTTAAAATATTCCCCATTAATATACTGTATAACAAAAAAATAATAATAATAATTAACCATTAAATAAAAAAATTATTAAACATTCAAACCATATCGGTCGTTTTGCGAAACCCTTTATGTGTTCTGCTATTTGACAAAAAAGCCTCTTTTATTAATATGAATTTCTTCACTCATTTAATGTGACAGTTAGTCCTGTCAAAAAACATTAAAAAATTACAGTTGACGAGAGCTATTTGACAGGTTTTGTATACAACATACTTTAATACACTAAATTTTATTTGGAATTTTTCGGAATGAAAAGGTGCGATTTGACAGATTAACTTACAGTATTAATTGCAAGTGCAGAATGTCCAGAAACGCGTTCAAACAGATATTAACTATTATTTAAAATGAGTTAATAAAAGACATTTTTAAAATACATTGAGAATAAACTTTGAATAGAATTATTAAAAATGTAATTTAAGAATTTTAAAAATATTCACTTCTTAATTTTTATATATTTTATATAGGAATGCATATCATTTTGAAAATAATTTTCTCATCAGTAGGGGGTCGAATTATATTGAAATATGTATGTGTTTCAATAAAAAAAAAAATATTTAATAATTTTTAATACAAATAGATATTAATATTATTAATGTAAAAATTTCAAACTGTGATGGATTTTGTTTTGTTACTTTTAACAAAAATTACATCTATTAAATTTGTAACTACTATTAGTTTTTAAGTACTTTTAACTCTCACAAACATATTTTTAAATATAGTTATTTAATATATCAAAAATTTGCAATAAATAAGAGAAATATTTTTATAGCATTTTTTTTTTGCATCTAAAACTATAAATTTTCACTAATTAAATGTAAAACAGGAAAGAAGATAAAATGAAGAATAAAATTTTTTAATTTTGAATCTTAGACATTGTGAGCGAAACTATAAATGTAATTTTTTTTTGTAAGCTATAGTAAAAAGATATCGTGTACTTCTTCTTATTAACTAAAACTTTGTGATTTAACAGCTATGTTGTTAAAGGGTCTTTGGTTGAAACCCCAGTCAGATAATATCTAATCAAAAAATATAATTTGCGTCTTAATAGCTGATATCATAATATAAAATATAATATCTGCAACATCTAAAATGGGAATGCTGACCCTCTCGCTGACCACATTATGTGTGATACCAAATAGGGGATTGAAAATAAATAAATAAATAATTTAAACGACGAAAATATACTAACTAAATTTCAGTGAATAGAAAATGATTCCTTTTTTTTAAATCCTAATTAAAAGTTTTTCCAAAAAAACGGACAGTATTTTTGATTGATTTTTATAACTCACAGTCGAAAACTTAAAACTTGAAAATTTAAAATCTTTCTAAAAAATTGAACAAATTGATTGTTCTCTAAGTCTCGCTCTTGAAGATAAACTTGAAAAAAAGATAATAAATACTAGCACAAGAAGTTATATGTGGGGTTTCAAATAACTCTTCCGATTAGCAGTTCGATAAAACTGAATCACCATCTTGAAGAGTATTTAAATTGTTGTATTGATAGAATTATTCGATAACCGAATATAGAAATTTCAATCTCTAAATTCACAATTCAAATACCCCAGTTGCATCAAATTATATTAGAAAGCCAAGTAGGGTACAATATTATAAATATTAAATTTTATTTAATTTTTTAACACTTTTTTAATTTAAGCAGAATAGAATTAGTATAGGTAAATTTTATTTAGTTTGAAAAAAAAGAGTTGCATTTGCATTGTAACATTTAATTATTATTTAACGAACAGAAACATAATTACTTTTTAAATAATAGGTAAAATTTTTTAAAATCAATATTATCTTAGTAAAAATTACAGTTTAAAATATTGATTTAAATGAAAAGTAATTAATATACCCATTTTATATTTAACTATTTTCAACAGAATAATTTATTCATATTGGTTATGTACTTAAAGATAGAGCTGCGAAGCTACCGAAGAGGCAGAAATTATAAAATTATTTATTTTTAAAGAAATAAAAAAGTCCATAACAATTATTGTATTTTAATATTTAAATTTTTTAATTTATAAGGGGTTTTCCCAAAATATAAGTTTATTATGATAGTTTAAGTTGCAAAGTGAATTTAAAACCGTATAAACAAACTGATATATACACATACATGTATGTTTTATAAAAAAGTAGGAAAAATGAACTCAGGAGACCTAATTTTGATGCAGAGATGAGGTTTTTAAAGATAAGCTTAATCATATATTAAAATATTAGAGAGAACAGTATAGTAAAATATTCTATTTTAAATTGCATGTATAAGATAAATGATTAATGATTGACATGTTGAATTAGTTAAAATATATTTGTACACTGCATATATACATTTACTCACTGGTTTGGTTTCGGTTACCTTTTTAACAATTTTCTTTTTATTTTAAAACTGAATGAAAATAAAAATTCAATTAAATAATAATTTTAAGTTATGTAGGTTTAAAAAGTTATGAAATGGCTGATATAAAGTTGGGAGTTGAAAGAATATGTTATGAAGATCTGTTTTGGTTAACAGCTTCACACTTTAAGCTATAGATAGGATTCACTCTAATATTATTAGATAGGTTGATACTGTTCAAAACTATTTTATAAACTAATACTTTTTAAGTTGGCGCTTAAATTATCGTTTTAAACGGCTGGGTATTATAAAACGGCTGGGTAGCACAGTGATTAGAATGCCGACCTTTTATGTAATGGGGCTGGGTTTGAATCCCAGTGAAAGTGAAAAACTACCATTCGCCATTGGGTTCTAATTAAAAGCTTAGTCAATAATTAACAATTATATATCTTTAATAAAAAATACATTAATATAACAATATAAACAAATGCAAAATATAAACAAAAAATTTAATTGAAAAATATAACTCACAGATAAAGAATACCATATAACTCAAATACAAAATATTACAATATAAATAAAAAATAGAATTGTGTCTGTTATATATTTAATAAAACATTGATTAATATAGTAATATAAACCAATAATTTTAATTTAATAATATAACTCACGGATACAAAAATACCTTAAAATTCAAATGTAACATTATTACAATGTGTAATATAATAGATACAAATAGAATTGTATCTATTGAAAATCTAGAACGTTTCTACATGTTATAGGGTCTAGTATTATCTTATGTTTAAATTAAATGTGGAATTCATTAAAATCAATTCTAAAAATGAGCATATAATATGTCTGCGCTGTTCAAACATGGACCTATGTTATGGACCTATGACAGGTTTAGAGGACAACTGTTATGCACTTTCCCCGTTTCAAACTATACAACATTTTATATTTTTCAGTAATTGTCAATAACAACTTTAATAAAGTGCCATACGTTCTAACTTTCTTTGATAATTTTTTGTGTTCAAAAATCGCATTTGCAGCTACAATTTGAGGACAGAACTGGTTTTTAGGCTTTTAAAAATATTTGATTAATTTTTTTGAGTGACTTTTCGCTAATCAAATAAGAAGTGATATTTTTTAGACTGTATAGGTTTTTTTGAAATCATCCTCGATTCTAGTTAAAATAACATTTAAGCAAAACGAATTTAAAAATATTTTTTTCTCATTATTTCTAATTTGTTGTTTTTTAACTCTTAACTTACAGCATATTTTTTTTATTGTTAATAAATATATTATAAATATGTTTATTTTTTACCTTACATAAACATTAATTAGTATTTTTTTTTTTTTTTAACTATCATTTGTCAATAAATTATATTTGAAAAAAAAAAAAACCAAATATTGATGGGCGTTTCTAACCATTTTCTATGGGTTCAAAAATAAATTAAAAAAAAAAAAAAACTTAAATAAGAGAAACGAATTGAAGTATATGTGTTTAAACAAACATACGGAGACAGAACGAACATTAATTCAAGTTAAATATTTGAAAAAGGAACAAAAGTACGAAATAATAAAAAAATAATTTGAAAATTATGACATCAAACAGGTGCTACAAAGACGCAAAATATTTATTTATTTTTTTTTTTTAATATTATGTATCTAAAGATATTATATTATATAAAGAGTAATTTTAACATGTGTTTTTACTGTACTTATATTTAACAAAAAAAAACTATAAGATTAATAATTTTGTCTTTTATTTGAAACATAAAAATCCTTGATGTTTTTAGCATATTTTTTCCAAAAAATATTAGAAAAATTTTCTTATTATTTTTTTTAGGTTTATTTGTCCGTCAACATTTCTTCACTGTTTAAGACAAATTAATAAATGTAGATAGATCACATAGAAAAGTATGTGAAATTACAGAAGTATTTTTTTTTAAAGTGCCTGCTCTTGATAATCCTATAATGTTAACGTGCTTTAGCCATATTAACACAGCCAATTTAAAGTGCCTTTAACCATGCTCTGAGACTTGAAAAATAAGAATATGGGTACAAGTAACGGATCGAACTATTGTTCTATAAGGTACATATCTTTTCATAAGTTAAGAATTTAATTTACCGTTATCTGAAAAGAATATATTGCTAAATTTTATTCATCTGATTTTCCAAAGTCTTAAAGGAAGGCATGTCAAAATTTGAGATATGATAGATCCATAAGGATTACTAAGTAACATATTAATTTAAAAAAATCTGATGATTCCAGGTACATGGAACTTGGACGGTGGAGTTTTCTTAATTTTTATCCAGCTTGATTAATAAAATTGAAGAAAATTTCTCTTAACTTTTCATAATTTTTAGGTTATTCAAGTTATTTTTCATAATAATTAGTATATGGATTTAGGCTTAAAACCGAACTCAAATCTTTACTCAACTGAAATTTTGAGTTCGATCAAGTTTGAGTAATTAAAGGCGTTTACAGGAACGGTATCAAACTTGACCTGACTTAAATGTTAAGCGCACAGAAAAGCTTTGAATCACTCATAGCTTGTACAAATTCAAAACTTCAGCTGAGAAGGAGCTGAGTTGCGTTTTCGAGTTTGTTTTTTTTTTGAAAAAAGGCCTTTAAAACCATTTGCTCTAAATACTCCCTAGTTTTTTCCTTAAAAAAAAATTTGATCTTTTCCTAACATACGCACAAAATATTAAAACTAAAATAATGTTATTAATTCCCATGGTGTTTGATATTTTTCTGTACCGATCTCAATGATAGTCAGGAGACCATAGATAAATAATTTTTATAACACTTTTAATGACAAAAAACAAATTATGAAATCCATTAATTAAATATTATTTAATAAATGTGCAATTCATTAGATACATTTTAGTTTAGTTCAATTAATGTATTGTATATATACAACATAATATATCTATGATGAGATTATTTTGTTGATCTATGATAAGTGACACATTTTGTTTTAATTTTTTTTTGTAAAATAACGCCATCACTTAAATAAATAAAAAGGAAAAATATTTTTTAAATTAATTTTAATGATTTATTTTGTCATTTATATATTTAACACTGTTGGATAAATGCACTTATTAAAATTATTATATATTTTAATTAATAGCAAACATTAAAAAAAAAAGATCAAAATAAATTAATTAAGAAATTTATTATTAAATTCAATTAAAAATAAGTATTAATTAAAATTATGTGATGATAAATTATAATTAATTTGATTAATTAATTATGTTTTAAAATTTACTTACAGGTATTCGTTTATTTTATTGTTTTTTATAATAAGATCCGAAGTTTTACTATAGCAATTTGAATTTTGAGAAATTATTTCGAAGTTGAAAAGTTTATTATTTTAATTTTTATAATTGGTATTAAATTTAACGCGGTCCATACTTAATGTTATTCAATATGCACCGCAATATGATAAATCTAATAACAGTCGCTTTTCATATCAGATTAAGCTTCATGAACCAATATTTTCTTTAAGTCGTTGTTAACTCGACTGCAGCCATTGTACAAAATTATGAAGCTTTAATATTTTTGAAAGTTATCTTTTAATTTTATACAAGAATTATATTTTTGAATTATTTTATACGATATTAATAATAACGATATATACATTATACTATTGAAAATTTTAATATCATCTGATCAGATTTTTATTGAATAGCCGGCATTTTAACTACTTTCCTTTCGTAGATTTTACCCTATATTTTCATAAGAATGTAAGATATTATTTAAGGCCATTTAAGTAATATTTAATTAGAAGTTTATTCTCTAATGTTATTAAATTTAATCCAGTGAATAATTTTTAGATAATTATTATATTTTTTTTTTATTTTTTTTTTTTTATTCATTTTCCACTCCTTTAAGGAGTATAGGGCATTCACCAAGTTTTTATTTTAAACTAGGCTTCAGTTTCTTTAATCATAATATTCACTAAGCCGTTGAATACTCGGCTGTAGCTATTGTACAAGGTTATGAAATATGAATGCAAAAATGTTAACTTTTTGCGCCATCTATAATCGTACACAAGAATTATTTATATATTTTTATTAAATCTTATTTTACATTACGATATAAACTATTACGATATAATTAAACAATTTTACGATATTTTTTTTATTGGATATGATCTGACCGGTGTTTGAACCCGAGACCTTCCACAAGAAAGGCGGCGTCTTTACCACTATGCCATTGGTCAGATAATTACTCTATTATTATTATTATTATTAATATATTTGTCTAGAATGAGGTGTAACAAACGCATTCAATTAAATGTGTTTTGTTGCATGTGTTCAATTATTAAAAAATAAAATATTAATGTTTTGTTGAATGTGTTTTATTTTAGAAAATAAAATATCATAAATTATCATAAGCAGGCCAAAAAATATTTTATTAATTATTAATAAAAAAAATAAACAAAAAAAAAATTTTTTTAGTTTATGAAAAAATTGATTTCAGTTTTAAAAATCACAGAAGATTTTCTGGGAATTTTAAATAAATAGTAAATCATTTTGGTATTAAAAAGTAAGACTATGCTTCACATGAACAGTTTTGTAGTAAGTCTTCATTAGTTTCAGTTAAAAACTGAAATAATGGCGAAGGCCAAATGTACGCTTTGTTGCGTTGCTTGCTTTTTGCTTTGGAAAGTAAATAAAGCAAGCAATGTTTCAAAGCAATTTCAAAGCTTCACTCATCTCATCCCTGAAATAAAGACAAATGAACTGCACCTTAGTAATCAAAGCAAATATATTTTTTTTACTTAATTAGGTAGGTATAATAAAAAAAATCAAAAAATTAATTTGCATTTGATAATGCAAAACTCAATTCATAATTCAATTTTATGTCCATAAAAATAGGTACATAATTAAACATGTTGTGTAGGTACATTGTAGAATGTTGGTAACATACAAGTATTTCGATTTGAATCTAAACAAAGGTTATGAAACAATATACAGAGCTTAGCAACATTTTAAAAATATGTCTACATAAAGTTAATAGATGGAGAAATAGATCATTATTGAAACAAAATAAACCCATAAAAAAATTTCAAATCTTTTAACAAACAATTTTATCGAATTTAAATTTAAAAATTTTAAATTTAAACAAGTACGTAATTGAATAAAAAACAAATTAATTGAAATTGAAAAAAAAAATTCACCAAGAAGGAATTTGAACTAACGACCCGGAAATTTTATCAAATTTAAAACATACAAAAGGTAGACTACATAACTTATTATTCATCTTCAAATTTTTAAGAAACAACAAGAACTAATATAAGTTATTTTCTGAACAAGAAGTAATATAAGAATCGAAATATAATCTACGTATTACAAAATGTAACAGTTTTGACTTTATTTAAGAAAATAATATTGATATACAATATATGTACATGTATATAATGAAATTAAAAATAATTCTTATTAGAAAGTTTTTCTTTCAATTGACATTACGTCCTTCTGTGACGGGCCAACAGCTAGTATTAATATAAAAATTTAAATGTAAAACAAAAACTTTAAATAGAAAAAGTATTAATTAGGGATTAGGCTATTGTAGATTTTTTATATACGAAGGGATACAAATCACTCCCTGATAATTTCCATGTTTTTTTTTATATGTAGCCTGTCTACTATAATGAATGAAATAGTATAGAGACACAATTTTAGTTTAGAATATACCAGGCATCTATAGCATTTCGTCTAAGAAGATAAATGCTCAATAGCTATAATATCCGTGAACATACTCTTAACGTATTCCTCATTGTGATAAAATAATTATAAAATTATCTAAAATTTTCATAAAATTATCTATTCTCATATGATTTTTGCTTACTTGTACAAATATTTATTGGAAAAAGAATGTTTATTCTTGACTTCGGCTTTCTATGTTCATTAATACAAACTCTTATGCACTTTCTTTCGAATTTACGTATTTTTTCCATTAAGATTACACTAATATTGTAACATACAGGTACACTATAAATAAGATTTGACCTTATTTATGTCTGGTAGCATATTATTTTAACTTTATTGCAAATATTTTTGTTCACCAAAAATAATAAAATATTATTTAATAAATTTTAAATTGCATACTTTTAGGCAAAACTATTAAAATCATTTTAATAAACATATCTGCATGATTTTAAATAAAGAATCAAAGAAAAACAATCTATAACATGTCATAAATATTCTTTATAAAACATTTAGAACTATAAATGTCATGTAAAATTGATTATCTGATGTTATTACAATCCATTTAATAAGTGAAATAAATTCTTTTAGTTATGAGTAAAAAATTTATTGAATCCATATCGTGTCATCGCATCTATATGAAATAAACTTGAAAATATTGAAAACGAATTATACAAGTAATATATTTATGTTTGTATATACATTGCTATTATTATCATTCTAAATTAAGTTATTCAACATGACATTTTTATAGGGATTTGACTTTTATATTAATTTTTTTTTTGTTGTTTTTTATTAGCATATCAAAAAAGAAAATATGAAAAAAAAGCAAATTGTAAAATGATTTTTATAGAATTTAAAATTTATGTGATGGGATTTAAATATCTTAATTTAAGAATTTCAAAGGTAAAAATTATTTACTAAAATTTAAAATGATTAAAAAAAAAGGAATATATACTTATGCCATTAATTAAGTCGAATTCAATATTGCAATAAACTCTTAATATATAAGTACAAGTATATTTACTAAATAAGAATAATAAATCGGTTGGTTATCCATAGTGTTACAAGTGCAAAATTACGATTACATTTTGTAGGTATAGCAAAAGGTGAACACGAAATTTTAATTTTTTGCCTTGAATTACTTAAACTTGAATTCTAATCTAATTTTAATATCTGTTTTAAGGATATCAAAACCATAAGTCTATTATAGCTATTAAATTAACTAAACATATCATATAAGACTTCATTTATATCTTTAATGAAAAATTCAATTGAAGAGAAACGGTAATCAGTATGTACCGTAAATGTGTAGTATAAATCCTAAAATTTTTTATTTCCAAAATATTCGTTATGAATCGGAAGTAAATTTTAAAAAAATGGATATTATACAAAATTTTATCATTGGATTCTTTTTTTTTAATCTAATAGATGCCAAAAGAATATATTTGCCCAAATATCATGTGATTAACCATATAAATTAAAAGACAAATAAATATGAAATAAATACCTAAACTAATTCAGAGATGAATGGCCAAAAACCAGGTAATTAACCATCTAAAAAATTCGCATCGGATCTACCAAATTCTAATCGCAATTATATCACTTTCCAAACCATTATATGATTTATATCAGTTTCTGCAATTTGAAACTTGAGTTACGTAGAGTACATCAAATGATTCCATCTAAAAATTCGCACTAAAATATGTGCTTAAGAATCATTTGATTTTCGCGTTGCAATTCAAATTACCAAATACTTGCGATGTGAATTTGATAAATTCGCTGCGAAGTGCTTAAATGTTGCGCATGTTGGGCACCAGTAGTAAAACTTATATAATTAGAAATTTGGAAGAATTTTTAAAAAATTAATTTTTTGATAAGCCGTTTTTCAATCACAATATTGATTTATCTCAATTGGGGGAGCGTTTTGGTAGATTTTATAATTCGGTTTTTATTATTCTAAACTATACTTTGCTCTGTATTCTAACACTAAATGCTGTATATAAAATTAGAAAAAGTACCATAAGTAAATCCTTGGTTTAACCAATTTAAGTTATCTACAATATACGTTCAATAAATTACAATTTTTGTTGTGGACATTGAAATTACCCACTGAACCATCTGATCAGAATACTGTAGCAGCTGATCCAGTTATTGTTTTGATATGTTCTTTGTTTAAGAAATCAATTTTTTTTATTGTATGAATATTTATACACAAGCTTCTTTTCCAAATTGCATCCCAAAATGCAGCCTTTAAAAATAAGAATAAGAATATGAAGTTCCAAAAAAAAATTCGAAAAATTAAAATAGATCTTCTTTTAGAAAATTTAAAGTTCAACTAACTTTCAATTTCAATAAAAATAATAATTTAAATTTAAAATATTTATTGTTATTTGTATAAAATTGAAAATAATAACATAATAATTTATTATTGTATTAAGTAATAAAAAATTACTTAATACAAAAAAGTTCTTTTCAGAAAATTTAAAATAGTTTTATATCTTTGTAAATTTATATCCTCCTTTTATACTTATGTATATGAATATATGAATATCTATATTTAGATACATTTATTTTAATATACTTAATTATAATAGAAATGATTTTATTTTTCATATATATATATGCAAACATAAGCTCTCATCCTCATCCGAAAAGTATCTGTAGATTTTATGAAAATTTATTCTAAAGAATTTTTTATTTGTTTTAATATTTATAGAAGAAAATATTACAAGAGATACATTCACATAAAAACAAATAAATATACATATATATTAATTTAACACAAGAACTACCAAAACGACAATTGTATACCCATAAACTTTAATTGTGAAATATTTGAAATGAAATTTTAAAAATCTCAGTATTTAAAGATGACATCTGACGTCCGATCTGAAGGTAAACGGTATTTGTTCAAAAATGTTGTTTGGTTTAAAACAATTGTTTAAAATATTCAAATAGACTTTTCAAGTCATCACACCTGCATTCAAGCAATCACAGCGCAAATTATTATCAGAAAACAAATCTTTTCCAGATAATAATAACCTGCAAACATTATCTCGCAATCATATGATCCAGGAATTTAATAGGCCAGATTAGGTTACCAACTGCACTTGTTTCAAAGTGGGGAATTAACGAGTCAACATAATACAAACTAAATTAAACCAAAATGATTAGCTTGGGAATTCTAGTGTTTATTAAAGAATTACCTACAAAATATTACCTTGCTTTCACATGACCCAGAAATTTAACAGGCCACGTCAGGTTAGTAACCGCGCTTGTTTCAAAGTGGGAAAATAACGAGCCAAACGTAATACAAACTAAATTAAACTTAAAAGATTAGCTTGAGAACTGTAGAGTTAATTAAAAAATTACCTCATATGACTCAAAAATTTAATAGGCCAGGTCAGGTTAGCAAATGCGCTTGTTTCAAAGTGGGAAATTAACGAGCCACACATACAAACAAAATTAATCCAAAATGATTAGCTTGGAAATTCTAGTGTTAATTAAAAAAGTTAACGAAAAACGTACGAAGAAAAAACTAAATATCAAATGGAAAATGATCTTTTATCGGTTTAAAATGAACGCATATTTTATTTAAATATTTTGTTTATTGAACTATTTATGTCACATTATCGGTCTTAAAAATTATTATAATTCAAGATTCTAGATTTGATTTTATTTTATTTTTTTTTTAAATTATATTGTGCATCAACTAACTAGTTTGTTGTTGTTTTTATTTTAATTTTTTTTGAGTTCAGATTCTTTTTGTTGAAATTCAAAGTTGAATCTTGAAGGAAAATTTAAAAGATATAAGAATATAAAATATATATATCTTCACACGATCGCTGTTCACAATAGCGATCAATAGCGATAGAATCATTTATAATCATTTAATATGATCAGATTCGATACAATCAAAAAAAAAAAAAAACTGATACACTTATTTATATCCAGACACCATTATATAAAATAATAAAAACTTTAAGAATACAAGAATAAAACTAAAAAGTTTATTTTGAATTTAATTTTAAATTAATACAAAAAAATAAAAAAAAAACGATCTGATCAATAAATGATAGCGGTTCAAAAACGAATTTATATGCAAAGTTATCCATATTTTTCAAAAAAAAACTAAAGTGTGGGAAAATATTCAAAATTTCTTTCAAAGTTTTAAATTTTAAAACTATTGAAAGTAAGTTTTAGTCCATGTACCGAAAAAGCATGTTTTATTTTTTTTATTTTTACTTACTTAATTTAATAAAATACTTGTTCCATGATATATAATTAACATAATTTTGAAATTTTAATGTAATAAAAATTAAAAGAAAATTAAAATAAGAGTTTTTAAATATATAATATAGAACTGAAAACATTTAAATAGAACTAGATACAGTAGCTTTTGAATTTGCTAGAAAATGTATTTTACCTAAACGTAGAATTAGTTTTTGGAATATTAAATATTTTGATTCTTTGATTTTGGTTTTTTTTGGATTTTAAGATAGATTTGTAGGCATAGTACTAAAACATTAGAAATTTAACAAATTGATAATATTTCATAGTTTTATTTAAATACGAGTACATTGACGGTTCACGGTGGCATAGTATAGTGGATAAACATATTACTTGTTATTCAAGGGAATGTTAATTGTAAAAATAATATTAGTTTTTCTTTAGAAATAACCATTGTTAATAAATAAATTTAGTTATAAAAATGAATATATAGTATTTCTACCATACATTATGACTCCTGTAAAAGTGAAACCTCAATGAACGCTTTGCCTGCCTCGCTTGCTTCTTACACTTTGACGTCTACAATGAAATACATTATTTCTTATGTAACTGGGCCAAAAAAAACACGAGCAGAGCGAAGAATGTTTGCAAAATTTTCAATTGAAAAATTTTCAATTACTCGTTTGCTTTTTACGCTTTTGACATTAAATTTTGACAAATACATTTTCTAAATTCAAAATTTGGTTTCGAATGTAATATAACATAGATGTAACATATAGAAATAAAATATTTCTAATCTAAAAAAATATTTTGTTTTTATTTTTGACACACAGTACCTAGTTTTTAACAACCAAAAAAAAAAAAAAGACATATGAAATATGTCAAAATGTCTGTTTAGAAGTTTTCATTGGATTAAAGTTGCTTTGTTTGCTTTTCTGCATTTGTAAAAATAAGCATGCGAAGCAAGCAAAGCGTTCATTGGGTTTCCACCTTTAGAAAGGGCATCTTGCAAATATGTTCATACTGTATGTGGTTGGAGATTGTTTATATAACTAAATTAATAAAATTATAAAAACATTGAAACTTATATGGAGTTAAATAATAAAATTGTAGAAAATGAAAAGGTGCTAAAATAGCTATTCTATCGCCTAGACATTAAGAAGCATCACTATCTACCAATTTTATTAGTATAATAGTATTTATTTTGTTATGTTAATATTATATATTTTTAAATTATATTTGGTCACCAAAAGGATTTTGAAAGTAAAATTATTTTTTCATAAATTTTTTTAAAATGAGCTTTTCGTCAAATGCTTATTTGTGTTTCCTTAATGGTCGTTTTTTTTTTTTTCTATTCTACATTTGACTCCTTTTTTCATCAATTTTTTTTCTCTGAAGAAAATCATGGAAAATCCCTTCATAGAAGGAGATCATCAAAAGGCTTTTTAAGGATAGATTCTAGATCGGGGTAAGCCGTATGAGGGAGTGTGCAGACTTTAACTAGACTAAAACCTAATATAAGATATGTTGTCATTTAAAAGGTCTGTAAGACTTACAATTAATTTAGTTTTAAGTATTTGGATCGGTTTCGTTCGTTTACAAAAATGTTGGTTGTCAGCTAGTCTTGCAGCTTCGATGCTTTGATATGAAAAAATACGAGTTTTAAACTTTGTCATTTGTTTTCTCTAGCTTTATCGTGGATTTCTCTTTGTTGTTTCCTAACATTAGAATAACAGTGTCAACAGCAAATCGCGCTATGGATTCCTCACCCTGGATTTGGTAGTTCGCTAATTTAAAGCAGGTACAATATGGGGTCTAAAATCCTTCTTTAGTGCATTTCTGATTGTATGCTTTTTTGACTGAGAGTATTCCTCTCTTTGTTTAATATGAAAAACTCTGCTGGTTACGTACGACTTTTTAATATTTACCTAATTTGTTAGCAGCAGCCGATATAGTTGGTAGGAAAGGTATTTGGGTTGTTCATTATCAAAAACTTATGATACATCGAAAAGACTGCTAAATATAATATTTTTTCTTCTAGAGCTTGTACTGTTATTGAATGCTTCTTTCTCCAAATCCAAATTGGGGATTTGGCATAATATTATAGTCTTCAATCAAGGGTTAAAGTCGTACTAAAAGCGGTTTTTCAAATATAAATCACTGGTAATAATGAAATCGGTATATATTCTACCTTCTCCTTCTGATATACCTTCTATAAGCATGGGATATACTTTAGAAATTCATAATGTATTAACGAATTATAATGAATCAATTAATGCCAATTCTTCTTCTATTTAAATTAATTTACCCGTACAATTTATTGTGTTGTCCGTTTATAATAATTAAAGTTGATATGAATTTTTTTTACATGGTCGACATCTTGTTTTTTTTTTAAATTATAAATTTTTTAATTTATAATTTAAAACAAAACTAAAAAAAACTTAAAAAATTGTATCTATTATAATTTGCTTAATTGATTGTTTATATCGTACAGGATAATAAATTTTTTAATTATGTGTTTTAAAATTTTACTAAAATTATGTTCAAATTTAAATTATTAAGCAAATATTTTATGCAAACATATATACATATTTATAGTTATACATATTTTTTGTTTGATCTTGTCCATCCATACCACAACAAGTTGTCCATGTTTTAAAAGCGAATTGGTATTACGGAATACATGAGTGATGTATATTAAGCTATAGCGCTCTTTTTGACTTTGTCTATTAACAAACTAAATAAATTAACCTTATTTTATAAAACAAAACAAAAAATTATATATATATCAAAATTTTTGCATTTTTATATCATAAAATATTTTTTAATTATCATATCATTAATGTCAATTAATGAAAACTTCTAATAAAGAAAAAACAATTTAAAATATTTTTTTTTTTAATATTTCATAAAAAATAATAAAACAAAAATTTCTTTTTATTATGAAACAAATTTAAAAAAAAATAATTTATAAATATTATAATTAAAAAAAACCAAATTAATTCGCTAAATGAATAGATAATGAATATGGCTACCGAATTTACAAATTTATATTACCATTTTCAGAAATAACTTAACTTATATGAACAGTGTCAAGTAAACCATGAGAAAAAGTGATTTTATGTATCTTTAAGCTGTTTATATACTTAATCTTTTTCTAATTAAGTTTATAATCGCACTGACTTTAATTTGCTAATTCATTAGTACATGTTAAGGCTTTATTAGTACATGAATTACATGCGGTATTACTTTTACTGCGTTAAAGCGCTTCTGTAAAGTATGTAATCAGGACAAAAAAAATATGGAGTTGTTTATTTAATATATAGTTGTTATTAGTAAGTCGTATATATACAGAAATGTAAAAGTTTTACAAAATCTTCCAAAAGGAAAGTTATTAGTATAAACGGATTTTAAGGTTTCGAATACTACTATCGAATTGATATAGAAATTAGTTTTTTAATAAAATAAAGTGTTTATTCTATAGCCAGCATCTCAGGAATTAACATTTCTAAATTCACTGTTCTGCGCCATTTTAATTTTATTTAGTTTAACCAAAATTCGTTTTCCATTACAGATTCTATTTCAGGATCTGTCCAATTAAAAAATTTAGAAATTGTATAGCCTAATAAAGCGAATATTTTTCAACTGTGCTTTTGTTCTCGAATTTCTACTCCGATTGGTTCTTGACCAATAGCTTTGGTTTCGTTGGTCAGTGTATTTTGCACATATATAATTCGAAGGCAGTAGTTTACAAATATAAACTAATTGTTTATTAAATTATAGATTTCTTTAGGTTTTATGATAATTTCCATATTCACAGGAATATTGCTATAGCTTTTATCAATTTATTATCGATATCTTCTTTTTAATATAACATCTCATCCTCTTTGGCTATTTAACCTACTTACAACCTAAATTAAAGAGCAATTTCTTATTGTCATGGATTATCCAACCACCAATATTGTTTTTTAATAAATTTGTCTTTTCCCATTTACATTAATATTGCCTGGAATGTATTCAATTTATTTATATAAATATCAATTTATTATGGAATGTCGTCTATTATAGGGACGTGACATTGATTTTGAATGAAATCATTTTTATCTAAAAAGAGGAAATGCGTTCAGTATCTATAAAATCAGTGAGCAAAGTCTTTTTAATATACTCCTCATTGTGGTAAAATATATGTGATATTAAACCATTTTCTGGAATTTTTAATGCTTTATTGGCTTTGGAGATTGTGTTTTTTATATGGTCAATGTAATTAAGATTTTAGACATCTACACCAAGTCCAAGATACTTTATTTAATATTTTTTTTCCTCAAGGTATATTATTAATTTTTTATGAAATTTTTCCAATATTTTTTTATGTTCGAATTAACCTTATCTACCGTATTCCGAAATAACATTTTTTTGGATTTTCTGTATTATTTTTAGTAGAATAGACTTTAAATCATTGATATTTTCTAAGTACTCCTACACGTCTTCAAATTATTATTCTTTGTACTATGTTGGAATTATTTCCCAATCATAAGTTTTGAGTTATTTTTTAGTATTTACAATAAAATTAAACCAGAGCCATACCCTTTATTTGAATAAAGCTTTGTCTAAGGATTTTTACTAAAATATTTTGGTGAGCTTTGTTATAGGTCAAAGTATGTACATATTTTTTAGATTTATTTTATAGATCTAAATAAAAAATTAACAAGGTAATCTTCCAAGAGTAGTTGTTTCTTTTCGTTAAAATAAATTTATTTATTTACACAAAATTTGTGAAGCCCAAAAAAATTTAAATCACAACATATTTTAATTGTTGGTTTTTTAAATATGTTTCTTAGTAATTAAATCTTAAGTTCTCTTCTCTGGTTATACCTATTCTTAATTTAACTTCAATTCTTTATTTTGTAATTCTAATAGATTTTTTTTTGATAAATTTGGGTAACAAAAGCTGTCCTTCTCTGCTAAATAAATTTTAAATCTTAAAAATACAAAAAATTATAGTTCTTTTAATTACATAAATCTACTCCCAATTGTGTACGTACTTACCTAAAGTTACCGAATCCTTTTGAAAAAAAATTGTAGTCAAGTAAAAAATGGGACACAAATATGTTATTTTTTATAATAACATATTTCTATTTCTAAATTACAAAATGTTATTTAGAAATGTTATTTAGAACAGTTATTAGACAAATCTTTTAAATATATAAGTCAGTATCAAAAGGAGAGTCTTAAAATAAAATAATTATTGTGCAATTTCTATTTAAAACATTTTTTTGTATATATTTAAAACCAGTAATTAAAACACAACATTAAAGAAGAATTGGTTTTAAAATAAAAATAATCTTTTTGTAATTGAAAAAAAGGAATTATTTTTATTTTTAATTTATAGACTCTCTTTTTTTATTTCCTGCTTGTCTTTGTTAACCAAAATCAATAAATTTATATCTTTATGTAAGACAAAATTAAAGTTTTTAGTGAACATAGTTCTTTTCACGTACATAAAAGTATATGCGAGGCCACCGCAATGAAATATTCATAAGTTATAATGAGAGCAACTTTGAACTAAGAAAAGGATAAAGCGTCAAAAACAAGACACCGTTCGTATAAAGCAAGTATAGTTTAACAGTTGTGGAGATTGAAGATATCTGTTGTGAAACCTTTCCTGGAAAAACTTCTTGTAATAAATATATTTGATCTAGTTGAATTCGAGAAACTTGCATGTTTGTAAATTTTAGACATATAATTTGATTAAGTATCCGAAAATGACAAAAATTACACAGTTGTGTGATTTCGAATCGAATCTACTTCGTTAGACAAACCGTATTTAGTTAAGTGGTTGCCATCTGTTATAAAAAAAGTCAGTTAAATTAAACGCTGATACTCTCCTCATAGTGGAAAAGGAAAGACATGTGGCACCTAGTGAAACCCGTCGGTCGAGCTAGTTCAAATTCTATTTTTAGCATTTATAAAAAGCTTATACTGAAAGTTTTTGAGTCCTACCTAACCCAGCTTTAAAGTTATCGGGCGAACTGATTGCTTCTAACAAGCTAAGTCGACCCAGAACTTCCACATCTATCACGCATTATTTACAATGTCACAAACGTAATAGCAAACTTATTTAACTTTTACGTATATATACGGTTATGCTATATCTAAAACAACGTTCGTATGAAGTAAGGAATAACCCATAATCAAGTCCAAATATTCAGCAGCTCGGAGTAATCTTTGTACACATAATTATCCCTCTTTTTTGTTTAATAAAAAATAGTCTAACTCCAACCCCTTTGAAATAAAAACGAAATTTTTTTGTAAGATGTGAAATTTTTCAGATTCTATTATTTTTTAAAAATCAAAAGCTTAACTCCGGCTTGAAACGCCCACTAACAAACAAATTGTGTTAAATTAACACGAAATTTATATCAAATAAGGGTATTTTTAAATTTTTCTGAGAAATTTAAAATTTTTATTAAAATATAGTTTTATTAAAAACAAATTGTTATATATATTTATTCAAGTGCGGTTATAATTAAACACAGTTCAAAATAAATTTTAAATAATTTTTGAAGTAATACCCCGCATTTTAAATATGTAGAAATATATAACCTATACCTTATAAAATTTAATTTTATGGGCGTCATTTAATTCTGGTTGGTTAAATTTTCAAAGGTTTGGTTTTCAGGTTAAGTTAAGTTTAAATAAATAACATTTATAATTATTTTTTACAATCGCACAATATAAATTGCTATAAATTTTAATTATTTTATTTTAAATTTATTTATTTTTAAATTCGTTTTTTAAAATTTATGCGAGAAGAAATTAAAATAAATTTATATTTAGACGAAAAATATAATTTATGCAATTGTAGGTATAGGTTTTTACTTAGAAAAATTGTATACATATTTATATATGTATGTTGTTATTAAATAGAATTAAATAAGTCAAGTTTTTTTTACATTTTCAAATTTCAGACACATAATTTCTTGATTCAAAGGTGGCGCGAAATAAAGCCATACGAAATAAAGCCATAAAATGACATTATGGCTTTATTTCGCATTCAAATGCGAAATAACGCCATATCGCCAATTTTTTCGCGTATGGGTTTATTTCGCATTTGAATGCGAAATAAAGCCATATCATTTTCTAAAATTTTACGAAATAAAGCCATATAGTAAAATTGATACAAATTCTAGTTTAATAGTAAACAAAGTAAAAAAAAAATAGAAATTGATAATTAAGTGCAGTTATAAATGATAAATACAGGGTGTTTCGCTAATAACCTGCCATAGAACTAGGGTTGTTCTAGGGTTCAAAACCATTATTAATCATTACCCCCCCGCTAACTGAATTATTGAAGCTAGATTTTGAATCCAACACTAAAATGAAAAGAATGGTATAAGAATTCGGATACCTAATTCATTCAAAAAATTAATAAGTTCCTAATTTTTTTTAATACACTGTAATAAAACATGTTAAATAATATTATATTTTCATTACGGGGGCTGCCGCCCCCGAACCCCCGCTAACTCAATTATTGAAGCTAGATTTTGAATCCAACACTAAAATGAAAAGAATGGTATAAGAATTCGGCATAGCTATTTCATACAAAAAATAATCAACCCTAATTAATAAATATAAATATTCTGGAAAAAGCGGCAATCCTGCTTTTGAATTCAACTCTAAAATCCCTCCTAATTGAGAATCCCACATATACACATATATAAATATTCTGGAAAAAGCGTAAAACCCTGCTTTTGAAACCAACTTTAAACTCCTTCCTAACTATTTAAATAAAAAAGTTTGGAAAATTAAATTGCTTCTATTTTCACAAATAAAATTACATTTTTAAATGCGAAATAAAGCCATATGGCTTTATTTCGCAATTGAATGCGAATTAAAGCCATACGCGAAAAAATTGGCGATATGGCTTTATTTCGCATTTGAATGCGAAATAAAGCCATAATGTCATTTTATGGCTTTATTTCGTATGGCTTTATTTCACGGCGCCGATTCAAACGATTGGGAAATTTTCAATGTACTTATTTTCTCAGATTTTACCTTTGATATTAAAAAATTTAAATGTAAATATAAAAAGAAAATTTTAAACAGTCAATTTTTAACAGTTTAGTGTCTTCAGCGAAAAATAGCCCCCCAAACGTTCCCAAGCCATTTTTAGTTATTGATCCCTGGTCAGCGATGGATAGGAAATATAACGCAATAAAATTAAATAAAATACAGATATCAGTAGAAATCGCAGAATCAATACGGTCCTGCCCGCCTGAAGCTCTGAATACTTTTATTATTATCTATATATCTAATACGAGTATGTCGTAACGTTCAGTGCAGTTCAACTTAGAGAATCTAGGTGATTTGTTAGTAAACCATACGGCCTTGATTGTATTCTTGATATACTACCAATATTTTACCACCACTGTTTCTTAACTAAGGTTCGTGAACAATTTTGCTGTCGAGTTCCCATATCCAGAGCGGAATTGAAAGGTGGTAGAGTAACAAAGAATTTTAATGTAACTACCTACACTGACGGATCCAAGGTGAAGGAAAAAGTCGATGAGGATATTTTTCAGAATAACTTAATATTTCTAGATGTCAGAGAGGCTGATTGGAACACTAGTTAACCATGTCGCCGTCTATGTGAACATTCAATCTGCTATTAAGGCTATTATTGCGGCCATTACTACCTCAAAGCGCATGAGACAGTGCCAGAAGGATTTCACCTAAACTCAAATTATAAATTGATTTTACCTACTTTTGTATGAGTGCCACGGCTTGCAATATACCGAAGGCAATGAAAGAAGTTACAAACTATAGCAAATAAAAGAGTCACTGTGAAAACAAACTCTCCTGTGAGGTTTGGTTGTCCATAATTGATCCCATGAAGGAACGAGTGCTTTCTTAGAAACAGCAATAAAGATAGACTAATCTGAAAAAGTGCTCCATATCTAGAACTTTGTGACCCATATCCAACAAAAAGAGATCCACGAACTGACATTTTCTATTACACTCTAAAGCCCCTGCTTAGTTTTTTTTAAACACAATAAATCAGCAATAAAGCATTAACTGTCTACAAACTCCTGCCTAACAAATTCTTAGAAACCTGATTTGTATCCAACTAAAACTCCTTCCAAGTAGTAAGTTCTTAATATAATTCCCGCTAAAAAATTTAAAACAGTTTAAATTTTTTTAAATTTAAACTGTGGTAGAGTAATCATCGGCTGGGTGGCACAGTGGTTAGAGTGCCGACCTTTCATGCGAAAGGCCCCGGGTTCGAATCCCAGTGAAAGTGAAGAAAAAAAAACTTTTATCTGGTTTTCAACTCGACTCAGCTACCATTCGCCTTTGAGTTCAAATTAATGGCTTAACTAATAATTAATAATTATATATCCTTAATAAAAAATACATAAATATAACAATATAAACAAATACAAAATGTAAACAAATAATTCAATTAAATAATAGGTATAACTCACTGATATAGAATACCATATAAATCTAATACAAAATATTACAATATAAACAAAAATAGAACTGCATTTATTGAAAATCTAAGACATTTCTACATGTTATAAGGCGTAGTACTATCTCATGTTTAAATTGTATGTGGAATTCATTTGATCAGTTCTAATATATGAATATATCTTCCCTGTTCCGACATGCATATATATAGTCAGGCTGTTTAGCCTATCACAGTGAAGAGTTAGCACGTAGAGGTGCGGGCAAAAAAAAAAAAAAAAAAAAAACATTTCAAATTAATATAAAATAAAACAAATCCTTGATTTTAATATAAATTAAAAAAAAATAACTTGAAAAAATTTTAATAATTCAAATTTCTCTTCAACTTAAACTTAATTATCAAAAAATATAAATATGTATATGTATATTTGCATATACATATGTTCACACAAAATTTATAATCCTTAAAGGAAATTATATTAAAGGTATCCAAAAAATTCATATATGTACCTACCAAATACATTTCATTATTATCAACTTTAAAGTTAAATCACATAACTATAAATAACTCGCTTTTTTTTAAAGTAATATGATAGACTCCATTGTTATTTTTGTTTCGGCACGCGACACATATTTTCTCTCTTCTTATCCAACAAAATCGTAAACAAAAAAACAATAAAATCAAAATAAAAAAAACACCAAAGAACAAAGTAACGATTTTCCATCCATTCAACAAAAATTTGGTTTTTTTTTCTTTTTTTTATTTTCCCCACGATTTTTATCTAAAAATAAAAAAAAAAACAATAAAAACAAAAAAATTATTTACTCATCCCATGTAAAACAAAACCCTGAACAAAAGCGATACAAAATAACAAAAAAAACAAAAAAAAACCCTCAAACCACACACATTACATCAAATATATTTTGTTGTTGTGATGTTTTTTTTTTTAATTCGAAAGTTACTCTACAAAATTTTCAAAATTAAATTTATTTTTTTTTTCCTTTATTATTTATATATGTAGGTATTTTATATATCTTTTAATATAAATTTATATGTATAGATATATATATAACCTTACTCTTTCTTAATATATGTATAACCAAGTTAGATATTATAACTAAATATAGATATTTATAGGTATAAAACTAAAAATATAACTGTATATTTTTTTTTTAATTCTCTTTATTAATTTTTATCTACAATTTTATCAATTAAATACACTGTAGGGGGAGGAGTTTTCCTAAAAACAAATAAAAAAATAAACAGAAAAAAAAATGTTATTTTTCTTATTTATTTTGTTAATCCCACCCTAAAATTTTTAATATCTACCTTTGTTTGATATTTTTATATCCATTGAATCAATGGTGTTTTTTTTTATCTCTTGTATAAATTTTATATTTAACAAAATTTCCAAGCTTATAGACAATAAGTTAAAAAGAGACAACATGATGTTCATTTTGTTGTTTCTGTTTTTTTCAAAATGAAAAACAAGGAAAAATACTGTTATATTTAAGAAAAAATACACACTCATACATTTTAGATTTTCAATAGTATGTATAGATAAAAAAAACGGTAAATATGTATGTATATGTAAAAATTATTATGTTTACATGTATTTCTTAATACAAATTTACTGTGTAATTTCTAATATTATTCTTTTTTTCACTTTTCGCGTTGAAAATTTGCTCTGTTAGTCTGTTATTTGTTTACATTATAATATTTTTTATATTATTTAGGCGGTATAAATCTTATTTGATTGAGCAACAACTATAACTTCTCTTGTATCAATCATTATTAGTATATGTATGCTTGCGATGTGAGCGTTTATAAATTTCATATTTTTTGTATATATTGCATTGCAGCTGTTAATGCTTGTATTAGTTCGTCGTAGCTTATATTATTATTTTTATTTACTGTTGACTGCTGTGTTTTGCTGTTTCTTTCTTACTTTCTTAAAAGTTAAATTTGTTTTATTTTATTTTATTTGTATTGTATTTGTATAAGTATTTTATCAAATTTGTGTATTATTACTTTTACTGTTAATATGTCATTTTGATTAAATTTTTTAGTTTCTCGAGAAAATTAAGCGTGTCGAGTTGTGACGGATACTGTAATTTTTACTGTATTTTCGTTAATATAAAATTTACTGTATATTTGTTTTTAATTTTTTTTGTTATTTTTTGTGTAATTTATTTAAAATTTGAAAATTAAATAAATATTGCATTTAAAAAAAAAAAAAATTAAATAAAAAGATTTTTTGAATATTACATAAATTCAATTTAAAAAAATTAAATTTTAATAGAATACTATTGTCTAAAAATGTACCTATAGGTATTTTGTTATTTGAAAAATTATAAAATAAATTAAATATGAAGCTGTGAAAATTTTCAAATACACATTAACTTGAAAAAAAGAGTAAAAAAATTTCCTAGAAAATTAATTTATTAAATATTTTATCACATAAATTAATTTGAAAAAAATAAATATTATTTAAAAAAAGGTGGGAAAAAACAAAATAATTATTAAAATAATTACCAATTTTGAAATATTATCGAATTTTATTTATAAAATATTTAAAAAATTACAAAATTAATATAGTTTAAAAAGAAAATTAATTAATTAAAAAATATAAATGTGTCTGTTTATATATTTGTGGAGCTAGCTGTTGCTTTCTTTTTTGTTTTTGTTTTTTTTTTAAATTTAATTTCAAAAATTTACTGTAAATGATATTATTCTAAAATCTAAATGGTTGCGTTTTGGATAAAATCACCGGACAGATTAACAGATCTTGATGGTGTTAATAAAACAAATGCTACCAATAACAATAATAATAATACCAACAATAATAATAATAACATAAATAATAATAATAGTAATCATAATAATAATAATATTAATTGTACAAATATTGGTTCTAATAGTATATTAACAAACGGTAATAATAATATTTGTAGTCCAAATAATAATCATAGTACCAATAGTAGTTTAAGTGCAACAATTGTTGGAATTAATAATAATAATAGTACTAGTAATAATTTAAATAATAATAATAGTATAGGACCTAACGATATTAGTAGTGCAATTAAAAAAATGAAGGTAAGTTAATATTTTATTTTTAATAGTTAATATGTATATGGTGTTAATTATTAAATTATTTCACAGTTTTTAAATTACAGGCCATTTCTGTAATTTTTTTCAGGCCCGACCAAACAAAGGACTAAATCGCTTCTAATTTTGATTTTTAATCTATATTTCTTTTAATTAGCTTTAAAAAAATTCAGAATTTAAATAGATAACAATAGTTTGTTGTAATTGAAAAGAACATAATTTTCTTGTGCAATCATAATTTTTGAATTGAAGGACTTTTTTTTACCTTGATATGAATGAATAATTTAAATTACAACATTTTTAAATAAGTTGAAATTGTTTGTTTTGTTGCTTATACATAGCTAGTCCAGTGTTTAACGAACTGAATCAAGGCTAAGAACTAAATTCTCTTTCTCGAGTTATAAAGCTTCAAAGCCGTGAAGTACGAAAAAAATAAATGAATAGCATAAATTAAACAATTTCAAAATATAAATCAATAAAATCATTGCTGATATTCTTTCATTGCATCAATACCTATGATTTATAAATTAGCCATTACATTTATATACCGAGGCCTCGGTGAGGTTATGGGTAATTATTTGACTCCTTAATGATTAAAATATAATTTCCGCTAGAGGACCAAATATAATTTAAATAAAATATATAGAAAAAAAATAATATTACTTATAAATTAATATGAAAAGTATTGAAAGTGGGATGCACAACGGGCTGCAAGGCCCAAGTGTAAGGATGGCACATGCTATCCCCTATAACAAACATAAATAAATAGTTAAACCTGTTTTGTTATTTTAAATGATAGAAAAATTTAAAAAACTAAAAATAAGCTTTATTTCAGCTTTATTAATTGATTAATTGAACCTCCGACGGCAAACCATGATTTTTTTTTCGATTTTTGAAAATCATTTATTCTAACTATTTGCATATTAATTTCTATATTAATTATATTAAAAATATATGGACAGATTAAGAAATATATAATTTAGTAGTGATAGAAGAATTAAGAATTTCTTGTAATAGTGTGTAAATAATATTGTTAAAACGTCATAATAATCGGATCTCAGCTGAAATCAAAAATGATGTTTTATCAATTTGGAAGTTTTGTTGTTAAATTTTTATAAAAACTATTAGAATGTTTAGGTTAACTATTAAAATGTTTAGGGTTAGTTTTTATATTTTGGCTTAGGACTATCTCATGTTTAAATTGTGTATTGAATTCATTAGGATCAATTCTAATAATTAGAATATAATATTAAACCCTTGTTCCAGCATGTTTTTGACAGGATTATTAGTCTAACAGTTGAATTGAACAGCTAGCACTTAAAATTAACTTGAACACAATGGCGAATGGTAGCTGAGTTAAGTCGAAATCAAATAGAGACTTTTACTGAGATTCGAACCCGTGCCTGTAAAATGAAATGTTTACTTTTGAACCACTGCGTTATAACTACATATTTTTAAGCTGGGATAAAAGTAGTTTTGTATACGATAGTTGTGATAATCTGTTAAAAACAAACCACAATCAAAATCTGTTAAAAACAAAATCACATGTTAAAAACACCCTAAGTAATTGTAGCAGTTCGGCGGCTGGGTTAATAATTCTGTCCGCCGCATCGGTATATGTTAGGATACCCCGGTAAGCTAGTGTTGGCAAAAGAATTTGATAAATATATGTTTCCAAATTGCAGTAACTTATAATTGTGTTGTTGGTTTTTCGAAATTTGTTGATGTAATTTTATAATTGAGTTTTTTATAATATTTTTAAATATATTGATTTAGTTTTGAGTTTTAATTATGCCGTAAAGCTGTTGGTGCTTATGAACGTTAAAAAAATTTTAATCTTGCTGATTTCAACCAAGATGTATACATTATCAAACAAATTAATTATAATTTTTATTAAGCTTATTATATGCAGTAAACACGAAAACTACAATGTTTCTATGTTATGAACAATAGAAACTAGTAGGGTACCTATATAGTAATAACTACTTTTTATAGAAAATATAAACTTAAGACTATATTTATTCAACAGTTGACTATGATGAGTAATCTGTAATACATCTCTTGAATAAATCTTTTAAACAACTTAAAAACTTTAAAATTATATAGATATACCTATTTATTTTCAAAGAAAAATGTATTAATTTTTAAAATATCTATTTGTTTAAGCAATAATGAAGTTTTAAGCTTATTCCATGTAAATGTCAATTCAATTAAGTAATTCATAATTCAATTAAATTTAACTTGTTACTTATTATGAATTTTAAAAGAATTGACAAGTGTCTATATATATAACTAATTAGTTTTAACTTTTAAATTGCATAACTTTACTAGTTACTTAGATCTATAAGTTATATTTTAAATAATTTTCTTAAAATTTATATTATTTAAAAAAGAAATAATGGAAAGAATTGTATTAATTATTCATACACGTTCTTCATTATTAATCATTAAAAAATTCAATTAACACAAAATTTTGTTCTCTTTTGGCAATCTAGATTTTCGACCTAGAAACTAATACCCTTCTCTATATTAGTGTTTTAATTCTATTTTTTTTGACATGAACTTTAGCTTGACATCTAATGTCATTCCTAGGTACGGTATTACGTTCATTTTAAGTATTCCACAGTTCGGAAATTTTGAATAGGTTTATTTTTAAAATTTAATTGAACTGATTTCAGTTGATTTAATTTAATTTCGTTTGTTGTCCAAAGATATAATTTATTTTTTGTAGTTTATTTGCAGCCACGCTAACATTTGATCCTGCTGTCATGGTTGCTGTCAGAAAAAATTGTTTAAAGTTGTTAACTACAGTTATTTCTTGAAATTGTGACAAGTCACTAGTATATAGCAAGTATATTGGACCCAAGTTAAAAAGTTAAAAATTGAGCATATGTAATGACTTAGAACTTAGATCTCTCCTTTCATTACGGCTATTTGAATTACTTTCTTATATGCAATTTTGTAATATGAAGTGGTAGATACTTTCATTCTGTATACGGTATTACGTTCATTTTAAGTATACCACTTGTATGTATTTATTATTTGATTGTCACTTTAATCGTTAGACCTAGACTATTTGTAAATGTTTCTAGTTATGAGTTTAAAGATAATTGTGACTCAAAATTTAAGTGCGTATAACTAAATATACTGTAATTAATATTGATTAACATTTTAAACCAAAAAAACTTAAAAAGAAAATAAAAACAAAAATTGATACTTCAAATTGCTAAGAATGCCCAGCGGGAAAATGCATTCAAGAATAAAGTTCAACATCAATATCTGGGTTTTTATTTTCGTTAGGCAATTTTATCTTATGATTTTTTTGTTTCAAGTTTTTTATAAATAGAACTTTGAAAAAAGATAAAGATATCATCAGAAGTTGAAAAAAATATTCTATTTTTGTTACATTTTTTGTAACATTTAAAACAAAAGTCAAGTCATAATATTTACTAATATTGAACTGGTTTTCGATAAACCAGTAAATAAACGATTTTATATTTTGTAATTTGATCTTATGTTTTCATTCTTTTCCAAATTTAACTACATATACTAAGTGTATTTTTAAACAAATGTGTTAGTTAATTATGTAAGGGCTGTATTTAATTATAAATACTTATACGTAATGTATTTTAATTTTATTTAAATACATATATTATTACCTATTATCATTTTAACTTGTGGTTAAACGATATTTTATTAATTCTAATTTGTATTAATTAAAAGCCTTCAAAATTTAAATAGTTACTTCTTTTAAATCTAGAGCATTAGATCAACTAATATTTCTCTTAAATAAACCTTGTTTAATCATGTTTCTAAAAAATCGTAACGAAAAGGATTTTAATTTTTTAAAACTTGCATTTAGATAAATATGAAAGCTGTCCAAAAATAATATTTTAATGTAGGATTTTTAGTGACTCAAACCACTGTTAAAATGTCTGTACATTATGTATATTAATCGGCTTATTCGGTCGCAAAATGCCGGTCGCGGCTTAATTATTATATTTTATATACAAATAATAACTTGAGTGCGAATATCGTTCTAATTTTCAGTGCTTCGCGAGACTAGTATAGTTTTTATCCATATTAGAAACAAGTGTTCGCTTATCTGGTTACTGTCAAAGCTTAACTTTTTCAGTAATTGTGTTTTAAAAAATATTTATTCAATTAACATCCTGAAAACTATTTGTTACAATAAACATCCCTAAATTGTAGTACGAAGTATAGCTTCTCCTGATTAGTTATAGTAGTAGCTTCTCCAATTGGTTTTCTTGCAACATTCACCAAGCTATATATAGTTGTATTTTTATTTAATAAACCTTACCCAAGAATATATTTTCCTTTCATTAACTATTTATAAATATTAGTACGGACAACAAAGCTGCCATTAACTTAACTGCAAATTGTTTGTAAATTAAGATTGTTTTTAACGGATCACCTAACTTTTCGTATCAATTTTTTCTAAATTTTTCCATTGACATCTGTGTACTATATCGCAAATAACAGTTATAATTTGAGTCGAAAAACGGTAAATGCAGAACTCAACCACCTTCATAGGTAGGTAGGTAGACATTTTATTCATATTCGGTAAAGTTCGTCCTGTACACGTAGATTTATAGCATCTATATATTAGGATGCGTTTATGTTGGAGCTGCGGTAAGTGATAAACTCTAATCGATATAAGTAAACTCTATATTTTTTTTAAAAAGCTATTAAACATTCAAACCATATCGGTAGGTTTGCGCCAAACTATATAACATGTTGAAACGTCTTAGATTTTTTATATTTTTCATAACTTTTCGTAATTGTTGATCGCTGTTCTGTTGTGTATTGTTTCATTTCCAATTCCCCAAGTTTTCTTCACAAAATTCTGAAATATAAAAAAAAATTTAAAAAGTTATTAAACATTCAAACTATATCGGTCGTTTCCACCACCGCTCCACCTTGTACTTAATAATCTCCTGTAGTAGAAAGCATTTACTATTTTTTATTCACTAGGTCTATTAGTTAGAAAGTTTTTAATAAAAGTATTGAATATGTTAAATTTCTATCAATTATAACCAATTTGTCAAGTATAAGTAAAACCGCATATAAAAAATAAATTGTTTCATTGTCTACACTTTTAACTTTTATCATTCAAAACTTTGATTTCAATAAAAAATATTTTCCTGAAAAATTTTAAATTTAAAAAGTTTTTTATTTTTAAAGGTAGACATTAAAATCTATCTAACAGTAAATCTATTCATTCCCCATTAAATGAAGGATAACAATAATTGATTTCTTTACACTCTGTTAAACAAATTATTGCACATTTCCTTTTCTATTTGATTTTTTTTTTATTTAACTTTTGTTTGAATTTATCTGCTCAAAGAATTTTCAATTTTCATGTTTTTACTTACTTTTTATTTTTTAAAACGTCATCAAAGACTTGTGATTTAATTGAATTAAACGATTTTCGAATTGTAGAAAAGGAAATTGCTTACATTACAAAATTAAAAAAAAAAAAATTAACAGTTCTAGTAAAAAATTTGATTAAGTTGCTATTTGGTTATTTGTACTTTCGTTGGAAATAAGAAGTTTAAAAATAATGGAAGTGTAGCAGGTAAAGAACTAGATTATTCTTAATTTTGTAAGCCATCTATTATCTTACAAAAGAGTGAGTAATTTATTACTTTATATAACCTTATTTTATATTTCGATGTAAACTGTTACGATATACTTATAGAACTTTTACCATTTATATATATATATATATATATATATATATATGTTTTTTTATTATTTAAATTTTATCAAACCGGGGTTTACACCCGAAACCTTCCACATGAAAGATCGGCATCTTAATGACTAAGCCATTATCCAGTTACATCATTAAACAAGTATTAAAAAACTAAAATTAATTTTTACAAGTTTTGTAATTCTTCTCTTAAATTCTTTCCAACTACTTAATTTCATATTATCCTTAAAATTTTATAAATAACTGTAATGGCACAATACCGTTCTTGTGACAACAATTGTACTGCAATAAGTTCTAAGTTTTACCATTTTTTCAATTTCAGTTTTACAGAAGCATCACATGATTTTTGTATTTTAGCATTCTGTAAACTTTCCACATCATTTTTATCTCGTGTTACATACCTTTGTTTATATTTATAACTTTACTTTGTATACTTTGTAGATGGATATAGTAAATATTATCTGATATTATAATAGCTCTTTACCTATTTGGCATTTGGACTTCTTATTAAACTATTATAATAAAAACTATATTTTTTTATTAGATATGATCCGACCAGGGTTTGAACCTGAAATTAAAAAGTCGTCACTTTCGATTAAAAAGTCGCCAATGAGCTATTGGTCACATGATATTTTCATCAATTATCTCTAATCTTCTATTAATTATTTCTCATTATTTTTTTTTAGAGTGAATAGATATGATATGTCCTGGTAGTTTTAAATCATAAATTAATTAAAACAACTTTCTTATTTACATATAAAAAGATATATAATATACATACTGAAATTTTGTATCCATTAAGGCGAATCTTAGTTTACAAAGTTTGGTCTAAGTTAATTCGAAATTATATTTTAGCTAACGGTATAAATAAATAAATCAATTTTAGTCTTTTAAACAAAGTTAAAAAAGCTTTATATTAAGTAAGTTGTAATCTTTAACATAAGATTTAGCTTAAGATAATTAAAACTTATCTTAAATCTTAACTTTTTTGTTGAAATAATTTTTTTTGCATAATTTTAAAAATATTTGGTAGTTAGTTTGGATGATTTGGAACATTTTTTTTTTTTTGAGTTGTTTTTAGTTCACCTTCACTTTTAAAATGGACAACAAAAACAACAACAAAAAAAAAACAAAAATCCTAACCACATCATCTTTCATACTTAAAGAAAATTATTGTCATCTTTAAAATTTTTTTTAATATTATTAATTTTTTTTTTCTTTTTTGTCTTAATTTTTATTTAAATATTTTGGAAAAAAAATCCTCCCATTAATAACTATAATAATAATAATAATAAAAAAAAAAGATGTAAGGCGAAAAAAAAAAATTAAAATTCAATTTTCACTAAGAATCACAAAAATTTTACCTGTTCATACGTTTCAAAGAGTTCTTGTTTTTAAGATAGTTAGTGTTGCCGTATACTTGTAAACTTTTTTTGAAAGACTGTTTTATAAAGTTTATTATCGATTGCAATTTGAATGAAAATCGATTTATTAGGCTTCAAAGTATTTTTTGAAGGAATAAAATTATTGTTTAAATTTTAACAATTATAAGAATACTGCTATACATACAATGTGATAAGCGAATGGTTCAGTTGTAACATCAAGATAAGAGAAAAAAAAAACCTTTCTTTTGGTTCTTGTTTAATTAATATTAATTCAGTATTTGGGAGCTGTATCTATATATATATGACATAATATTATATTATTATTATATTATAAGACATAATAGCCCCGTAACTTAACCAATGACAATTCCATAAATCCGACATTAATTTAGTAATAGATTAGTTGTAAGTTGCGGCTTTTAATATTGGTATCAATGCAACTTTTTAGTTGTTTCTAAAATAAATTCTTTTCAAAAGCGAAAATTTAAATGTCATTTGGTTGTCATTATAAGATAAATAGCTATTTTTAATAATTTTTTTTTTACTATTGTTTATCCAAATTATTTGAAAAAAAGCAAAAAAAAAATTGACTTGTCGAAAACTACCACTTACAATTAATATAGACTCAATTGGATCTTTTGCTCCTCTGGTTATAATAACTAACGAAAATATGGACTTTAAATATGTCATCGCATCGCAACTCCTTTTTGTTTAACAGTAGATACATCAAGTTCTTATTGACGACTAGGTCATTGGTACAAGCCAATGAAGTACATTGAATATACATTGGTCGCGTTCAGTAGCATCTAGTGCTACACTAAAATGCAGAAAAATTAAATGACATTTGATTTTGAGTGACTTTTATTATATTTTTATTTTAAGTTATTTTAATTATGGACACAATAGTAAATATCAATGGCATTTAAAAACAGTTTAATAACTCTATTTCTATCCTTATTTATTTTTCTATTTCCTATTTAAATTATTTTTTAAATTCAATTTTTAGAAATTTATATTTTTAATTTTAAAATAAATGCTTTACTTAACAAGTTCTCAGATCATCTTGTAAATAAACACTTTTTACCTTAAAACTTAAACACAAAAACTTCAAATAAAATCCGCTACACAATTTAGCATAAAATATTTTTGCTGCCAAATTAATTAATTACAGTGTCAGGCTAGATAAAAAAGTCGTTCAGTAGAAAATCTTATCGAGCGCTGCACTTTTCTTGTAGCGCTAGATGCTACTGAACGCGACCATTGAATGACTGATCGACCTTTTCAGTTGTTGATGTAAATTAGCCCGGTTTTTAATCTATGATCATTTTGTTTTTTCATTTTGCATTTTGTGATATTATATATTATACTAAACGAATATGGCAACTCTTCTATATAATATCTTACATCATTTTCAGTTAAATATCTAGATATATAATATAATATAATATATTCAAAGAATATGACAACAATATAATATAGTTAATATAAGTTAAGTATATTTCTTTTGCAGTTGCACCATGAAATATTTATGTATGAGATCACAGCATCTTCTTACCATCAGATATCATATCTCTGATAAGAAATAAAAAAAGAAAAAAAAAATTATTTTGGAATAAAAACAACAACCAAGAAACATTTTAATAAATTTTTATTTTCAAAAAAAAAAAAAAATACAGAACTTTAAAAAATTAAAATAAAAAAATAATAACATTTTTTTAATCGATGACATGTTAAGTTAAAGTTAAGCGCCGATTATAGTTTTATATATATTTTGTTTTTGTTTTCTTTTAAGTTTTATTATTTTTTATTTTTTTTTTTTTTAATAAAAAGTAATTCTATAAATAAAAATATTTATAATGTCTGTTTATGTAAAGATAGGGTTATAATTTAACAAAGTTATTACACTGACAGACCAGAATTTTTTTTGGTTTGAGAGACAGCTAAGCTATACAGAAATCATTTGGTCTGCAATATCATACAAGAACATCCACACCGTTCAAGATAATTTCTTAGTTTTGTTTTTGTTTTCTTTTTTATTTTTTGAAAATTATTTGTGAAGTTTAAATATTAAAAAAAAAAAGTAGGTACACCATTTTTTTGTATTTTTCTTCCCCTTGAGTATTGAAATGAAATCGTTTTTAAGTTTTTTAATGACTACACTTACATAAAAAGTTGAAATGAGCAGTTTAACATTTTTGTCATTTAAAATAATTCAAAAAGAAAAAAAAAATCGTTATATTTTTTTTTTTAATGTTAACAGTTTGATGGTACCTAACAGGATTTTTTTTATTTAGATATTCATTTAGTTTAACTTTTGGTTGCTTGTTTTTTTCTTAATATGACTATTATAAATATTATTTTGTATAAATGTTCATGAAATACAAGGATGCTGCTCTAAAATCCCATCATCATCATCATTTTCTGAAAAAGGAATACTATTAAGATGCATATTATATAAATAATAAATATACAGTTAAACTCGTATAAGTTGGATAAGACTTGAATATGAATTCAATGCTTGTAATTGAGCGTGAATGAAGGTGCACAGTAAAAATTTTTTTTCACTCAACTGTTAATTAAATTCAACTACTATTTAACTGTCAATTTCACTCAATTTTGCAGTTGACGTTTAAATAAATAAGTGTCATTTATGAATCTCTATTTTGTAGTTGAAGTTTGATCAAATACTTAAAATATTTAATTTTTGCAAATAGTTGGGCTTGAAATTTTTGAAGTAATAAACTCTATTACTTACTGTTTTAGATAAGGAAAAATTTTTTTATTAATTTTTATAACTCACAAATGATTTTTGTTAAATTTCCTTCAAAGTTTAATCCAGGTTTTGGTAATGTAATACTACTAGCTTACTGATGAATTCTATATTATTACAGGACAAAATACTCCTTAAAACGCTTGCTTCTTTTTTAAGAAGTAAGTGATCATATCGATGAATTAATAAAATTTCAATAAATAAAAGACGGTTGTTATTTTATTTATAGTTATTGTTATTTTACTACAATAAATGTTCTTTTACCTAACTATTCAAATTAGTTGGTCAATTAAACTATAATTTTTAAAACAAATGACACATTGGATACAAAAATTATCTAACATTTAAAAAAAGTTAAAAATTTTTATTAGTTGTATAATTTTGGTCAATTTTAGATATAAAAGTCTTTAGTCGTCTTTAGTCGAATTATCTAAAAGGAAGTTCCTTAAAAGTATCTAGTATATAAAAAAATTTTCAATTTAAAATTTCATACTAAAATCAAATAAGTAATATTAAGTATATATGAAATTAATTTATTTAAGTAAAATCTTTATAATTTTTCAACTCGGGTGACTTAATTTAAGTAAACTTGTTTTTTAAAAAAAAAAATTCATTTAAGCGGTTTTTACTGTATAAGCTAATGTATATGTGTATATACAATAAATATTCTAACCCATAATGTGAAAAATATTTATATATTAAATTAAATTTGTTGTATTATTTTTGGTCAACTCAATTCAGTCAGGATTATTAAATTATTATTATTATTATTTTTTTTTTTGCCTTTTCTTCCTTTTTGTTAATTATTGCGATATTTATATAGTTAACTGTTTGATACGGATAACATTATTTTAAATTTATTGTTAATTGTTTTTTCATGCTTTTAATTTTATATATAGTTTTTTTTTTAATATTGGTATATATTATAAGCCATTTTTGCTTAAATGTTTTAAAAAAAATGTTCTGTTTTTTTTTTTTAAATGGAATTCTAAATTGAATTTGTGACTCAAAACGGTTTTATATTCAGATTTTTGAGCTTTTAACTAAATAAGTTTCTAAAGCTATATAATATTCAACTCATATTTACATGGAAGATCCATCCAAATAAAACACTATGCAAATTGGTATTTATTATAATTTCAGAAAATACACGAATTTTATATAAGTTTTTTTTTTAACTCACAGACCTTTTTGTAGTTTTTCTTTTTGTAACTCACAGACCTTTTTGTAGTTTTTGAAGTTACAAAAATTTTTAGATGTTGTCTGTGTTAAAATTTTTTGTCTCCCCCCAATGAGGTGTTAGAACATTAGACTAACCGAAGGATGGTAGAACTTACTTTTTTAATTTACAAATTTATTCTGTTATTACAATTTTAAATTCTATTGCAAAATTTTTATAAGTACTTTTGTATAAGTGGACTTTAAGACTGTTATGATATGTGGACTTTAAGACTGTTAAATCTTCTTTCATGAACCAATTCAGTTCTATCTGTTAGATACTAATGCACTTAATTAATAAATCATATGTACAATAGTTATTGTTTATGATAGTTACTAGAAGAGGCTTAACCATTTAAACATAATGCACCGGTCAATATTTTCCTTTTATTTTATTTTATTGTTGTATAAAAACATCCTATTATAACATAAAAATAACAATCAATTTTATTTTTTCACACAAAATCACACCTTTACGATTATGCAATATTATGTCAATTGGATTTATGGCAGAATTTTTGCCAATTAAATATTATCCCAGATGCATCCCAAAAAAAAATTAGATATAATTTAAAAAGTAATTCCAATTTTAAACAAAGAAACATATTGAATAATAAATGTATATAAAGGATCTAAAATAGCCGGGTGTGATTATCAAACAAATAAATTATGAAAACAAAAAACATTTATAAAGCAAAAAAATTTTAATAACACAAAAAACATCTATAAACCAAAAACATTTTAATAACACAAAAAACAATTCACATTGCATATTTTCAAAAAAAATCAAAAAAAAAACACAATAAACAATAAATTTACAACATCTTGAAAAATGGACCTTGACTTTTCAATAGATTAAAATCTTAACATTTATGGCGCATGCCTTCTACAAAATAACCACACTTTTTTATACAAATTTACTATAAGTACGTATCCGTGTATGTTTTTGTTTTCTAAAACTTAAACAAAACAATGGGAAAATAGTTTTTGAGTATCCTGAAATATTTTTAAGTAAAATGTGTGTTTATTTTTTACATATATCCTTTTTTTGTAATTTTTTTACAATCATTCAATTTCTATAAAATAATTGATAACCTCAATCGTTCTTACTTTATGGTTTTTGATTTTTGTTTTTATTTTTTTTTTTGTATTTGTTAAAATGTCCTTAAAAGATATTTTAATCCTTAGAAAAATTTTAAGATTTAAAATATACTAATAAAGTATTCATATATATGTTTAAAATAGATGAGTGTCCTTTCATTTAGAAAAATAATTTTGAAAAAAAATAAAAAAAATTGCTATTGCAATTCAAATATTTCTTTGTATATTATATGATCACGCCACTATCCTCTTTTAATTTATATATATATATATATATATTATTAATGTATAATAGTTGTAAATAAAGTTGTGTTGCAATTGTATTTAAAGGTTTATTTTTAACCAGAAATCTATTTTAATTTTCAATAAAAATTATATTTATATTTACTGGTCAGTAATAAACTCGGATCCGACTTAAATAATGAATTTGATCCTTTTTTATATTTGTATATTAGTTAATAAATATTTAAATACAGTGATGAACAAATAAATAAGTACAAACTGTGTTTATTTTATTTAATATGAATTGTTCTAGCTGTTCTAACTGTATTGAATTTACATTATATACCTAATAATTAATATTAATACATATTTGATAAAAATATGAAAAAATATTTGAATTTAATTATATAACTCACAGATATAGAAATACATAATTCAATATAAAAGTACTACAATATATAACAAATAGAATTGTATCTATTAAGAATCTAGGACATGTCTACATATTGTCAGGGTTATTACTATCTCATGTTTAAATTGTATGTGGAGTTTATTAAGATTACTTGTGGAATTCATTAAGAATCCTCATTAGATTGAAAAAAAAAACAATTTAATTAATTTAACATACTTAATGTCTTTTTATTAAATGTTATATTGTTAAGATTTTATTTCTGAACAGGAGGGGGTTCATTAAAAATAGAATAATTTTTTAAATCGAAACCTTGTAGTTCGCTGTTTGCATGTTCGAGGCTTAAAGTGCATAGTTATGACTTATATATGTCATTATACTCTCTTGTCTTCACGTTTCCTAATGTTGATAAGTAACTAAGTTGATGCTCTGCTTGCCACTTTATTAGTTTTGTAAAACTGTCTTCGCCTCCTCACAAACTTCTGAAAAGAATCATTTCAAAATGTTTTAAAGATATCAAATATCCAAGCTTCAGTTTTATGCACGAACCATGTTTCTTTTGTTTTAATAAAGGAAAAACAAACAAATAAAAATATTTATAATTATATACTTGAAAATGACTACTTCAAAAATCATCTGCCCAAATTACTTTGCACACCAATGTATAATTATCATTTTCAAAATTAACATCACGCAAAAGACTCACTGTCAAATTCATTAAATGTATATAAGTATTATTTGAATTTTTAAAAACCCACTCGAGCCTCTTTATAAGATTATTATTACTTCTTCTTATATTCCTTTGAAGTCAATTCCGTTCTTGACATAAACACAGACACATTCTTCTTTACCAAAACATCCATCCATAGTCCTTTTTTAAAGATCCTTTTTTTTCGTATAACAGAATTGTACATCTAATGACATTTGAATTGACTGGTTTTTTTTTTAATTTAAAAGATTTCGCGTGTGCTAAACAGAGAAAAAAATTTATTATCCTTCCTGTATATATATATATATGTACTCATTCTTTATTGTATCATTTTTGGTACTATTAAACCCCTAAAAACCAGATATAAAAAAAAGAAAATCTAAGTCTAAACTGAAAAGGCAAAATACAATTAAACTTGAAATCAAGGATAACACACAACCAAAAAAAGGAATATAACAATTTAAAACAGTTTTACAACATTTACCAACATTAGTATGCGTAAGTATGTATAAATGTTTTTAAGGGGTTCTTGAGGTTTGTTTCTTTTATTTTTCTTTTATTGTTTTTATGTTTTACAACTGTCTGTTCTGTTGTTGTGTTGTTGTTTCTGTTGTTTTGTCGAGTACCTATGTGCTTCAAAATTTATAACAATAATCGTTTAACAATCCCAAAGGACATTTTAGTTTTTTTCATAATAGATCTTATATATGTATATGGTTTGTAATATACAGAAAGGTTTTAATTTTTTTTTGAAAACCCCCTACTGTGAGCTTTGTAATATGACTTGATAAATTTTTAAAATTTTTTCTATAATTCTTTTAATATTTAGTTAGTTATAAGTTCCAAGTGCTAAATATATATATATATGTATATATGTATATATGCATATTGCAAAGGAAATCTTTTAAAAAAAGCGTACAGGGAATTATTAGCTTTAAAAAAATATACAGTTGTAAGATGATACAAGGGACAAAACCAAAGAACAAAAAGGAATTTTTTGATTAGTTAACTTAGGTTTGTATATATGGTCAATTAAATTAATTCAGGATATTTTCTCTTGTCTTTTAAAGGGATAATAACAATAAAAAAAATATAATTCCGATTATTAAATATAAATGTAAAATGAATGATAAAATTTTCCAAGTAGCTAAGCAGATTATAAAGGTATTTTAAAAAGTTATATTCTTGTATATATAGTTATATACATTAATACTTATATATATGTATATAGAGAGTAATTGTTAAGTATAGGTTTTGGTTTGAAAACTTTATTTTGAATATTATATAGAGTCTAGAGTAAGATGAGTCTATATAGTTAGAACAATTTCTTATGTATTACATCCATTGGATAATTGCCTTATCGGCTACTACATACAAGATGATAAGGAAGTTAGGTTAAGCATCTTCTTTATGTAGGCCTAATATTATTATTATTTTTTTTTATTTCTAAATCATATATTTACATTTAATTTTTATTTGGTTACCAAGGTAATTTCGTAAAGAAATATTATTTTTCAATAATTTATGTTTTCAACTATTGCACCTATTCGGTTTATTAGCCAATTCCTTTTCCACTACCATTACACCATCAAGGCCTCCAATTTGAAATAATGTTTTTATATACTTGTGCAAGATAAACTCCTTTGTTGATTGAAACATCCAATAAAGTCGTATATATTGGGAAGATTTGATAGCAACCATCTTTAACATCATTTCATTTTATAGGTTGTACCACAGACTAATATACTATACAGATCCACAAAAGTTAAAATTTCATATTTTTCAGTAGCGAGATGAGTTCGTAGTTAAGGCACTGTTATACTAGAATAATGTATACATAAAACTAATTTGTTATTGTTTTTTCATTGAGAAAAGAAAAAAATAACAACAAAATCAATTTTTGTGTTATACAAAAAGAGAATCAAAGAAAGAGAAACCAAAAAATAAAAATTATAAAAAATTGGAATGAGTATATCTATATATTTGATATTAATATTTATATTACTATATATATATTCAAAATCACATAGTGCATGTGATTGTTTATCTTAAAATGGGAAACTTTTTTTCTTGCCTTTAAAAAGAACTGCTATGTATACGATTGTATCAAAAATATACGATTGTACCCTTTTCTTTAAAAATTAAGTAAAAAGTTAAAAAAAGAAATCAAAAATCAATAATTTTGCTTTTAAAAATATTATTTATTAAATTTTTATTTGATATGTTTTTTGGTAGATTTACTTAATTTTTTTGAGTTCCTTTTTCGTCCAAATCAATTTACTAAAACTAGTTATTTTGATACGCGAGTTTTAGAAAAGCGAAATTTTGTAACCAACCCACTTTTCACAAAAGCCAGAAGAGCTCCAAGATGTGGTCCAAAAAAGTAAGGGAGGAGAAAAGAATTAACCCTTTTACCAACGGCAGGCCAGGCAAAAATGATATTTTTAGGAAATATCATTAAGGCATAAGGAAATATTCAACCGTAATCCAGAAACTATTACAAAGGCGTGTAATAAAACGGAAGAAAACATTAGGAAATAGTTTAATGATCCAGAAAACTATTAAATTAAATTAAGTTATTTAATCTTTGTATTTATAAAGTTTGAATTCATAAGAAATAACAATATAATAAATGAAAACATGCTATTTTTAATAGTAATTCTTTAAAAAAATTTGTGTTCGAACAAAGGAATATCTGCTTTCGAAAATAGGCAACTGGTGTTCGATTATAGGCAAATTTGCGTTTTTTTAGTAATTTTTAAATAAAATTATTAATAATTTGTATAATTTAATTTAATTTAATTAGTTCGAAAGGTTATTAAATTTACTTTCGATTGATATATAAAACTAGTTATTTTGTATATTTTCTACATATTTTGTTTAATTCTTATATATTTTATTGTTATCATTAAATTCTTTATATTTTGTCGTGAATGTTCAATTGTTTTATTTTATTGTGCCACTACATATATATTTATGGCTACTATTTAATGGGTCAGTATTTTAAATAAATGGTCAGTATTTTAAATAAATTATCAGTAATTAAAATTAAATATCAGTATATCATAAAAAAATTATCAGTTTTTATATTTCATTAATTAAAATATGAATTTTGAAAAAGAAACTATTCAAATTAAACAATTCAAATTAAAAAAACCCTTTTGGTTTTTCCGGTACACTTATTAATCCATATATTCAACATCCATTTATTCAACAGGTAGTATATACAGTAGACCAAAAAGTCATCGTACCCTAGTAAATTTTTTAAACAAAGTAGAAAAACCAACAGGTAGAGGTAAAATTAAATGAAAATAATGATTGCATTTTACATAAGCATTTATTAGGGAAACTTACACAAAAAACGTTCGTCCAAAAACTTCAAATTAAAAAACCCATTTATTTACCTGGTACACTTGTAACCCCTTTTTTAGCAAGTACATACTTATAATTTTACACTTTCTTAAATAATAAAACAATTTTAATAAAATTTAATTCATGCCTTTTTAGTTAAAAATAATAAAATCTTATTTTATTCTTATTGAAAAACCCAAACATTTTTTTCTTAATTATATAATTGCTTCGCATAACGTTGTTTCGGTTAACGTCGCATTTTTCTGGAACCATTTAACAACGTTAACCGGGGTAAGACTGTATAATTTAGTAAATTTTATAGTGTTATAAACGAAAATGCATGTTGTATATCCTGTTAAATTTTTAATAATATAAAAATATCATACGCGCCAGTTTAGTTATTTGAATATTTTTTAAAGCTAACTAGCTAAATTGCATTCGAGCGACTTTTTAAAGTTACTTGTAAAAAGTTAATTAATATTGTGATAACTTGATAAGTGTATTTAAGTGCATACATATTAATATTGACAATTGTGATAAGTGTAAGTACATAATTATTTATAATCATGAATAATCGTACAAAAGAAATGTGTTGTATAAAGAATTGTGGACAAAAACTTAATACATGTGAAAATATACATTTACATCGGTTTCCAAAAAATAAAGATCTACTTGATCAATGGTGCCACAACTTACAAATTGATTTAAATTTAAGTGAAATAAATAATTTAAGGATTTGTTCAAAACATTTTGATAAGAAATTCATAGGTAAAAAAAGAATTTTAAAAGGAGCTATTCCTCTATATTTTTTGGGACATGAAGAGAATAACAGCTTATTTTCAATACCAAGTTGTTCATATCGAAGAAAATGTTGTGTACCCAATTGCAAAAACTCTGAAAATCATTTTTTTAAATTTCCTAGTAAAAAGGAAGCCAGGCAAAAATGGCTTGATAATTTTAATTTACATGGAGACTATCCTAAAAATTTATTCGCTTGTCAAAATCATTTTGTTTCAAAAGATATTGGGGAAAAGAAATTTAGCTAGTTAGCTTTAAAAAATATTCAAATAACTAAACTGGCGCGTATGATATTTTTATATTAAAAATTTAACAGGATATACAACATGCATTTTCGTTTATAACACTATAAAATTTACTAAATTATATACAAAACCTACATTAAATGCTCAGTCGTTAAATTATTATCTATCCTTATAATAGTCTCTAGTCTATTATACGTTTTTTATACATAGCAGTTCTTTTTAAAGGCAAGAAAAAAAGTTTCCCATTTTAAGATAAACAATCACATGCACTATGTGATTTTGAATATATAGTAATATAAATATTAATATCAAATATATAGATATACTCATTCCAATTTTTTATAATTTTTATTTTTTGGTTTCTCTTTCTTTGATTCTCTTTTTGTATAACACAAAAATTGATTTTGTTGTTATTTTTTTCTTTTCTCAATGAAAAAACAATAACAAATTAGTTTTATGTATACATTATTCTAGTATAACAGTGCCTTAACTACGAACTCATCTCGCTACTGAAAAATATGAAATTTTAACTTTTGTGGATCTGTATAGTATATTAGTCTGTGGTTGTACTTTAAAAAAAAAGATGCTGAAAGTCGAATTTTTTTGAAATACATACAACAATATAAATTTGTGTATTGACGAGAAATTGTAACCGAATTCATATTGGATCACGGAGGAACTACCGAGTAGCTAATATTGTTAGTATTTAATTTCTAATTTGAAATTAATAAAAGTTGCACAAATATCTTTTATTTGCAATGATAACTGTAAGTGCCGACGATATTTTTATGGGTTGCGGTGCAAATCTCGGTTTAGTAAATCCCGTTTTCACAAAAAATCGTTCAGAAATCTCGTTTTAGAGAAATTCTGATTTTGTATCCAACTCTAAAATCCTTAAAATTAAGATTTTTTTAAAAAGCGAAATTTTCTAAAAACGCTTTTAAACTTTTATTTTCTGAATCTAAAAAAAATTGATTTAAAAAAAAGTTTCATTTGACTTTCGCATGACTGAAACAGGACAAAGCCATGTATGAATAAAGATATATTAATTTTTTTATTTAAAATTTTTAAAAATTTTTTAATGGCCTTCCGTGTGGTCAAAATTCATTTTTTAATAAATTGAAATTGTCTTCCATGAAGTTTTATCTATAAATAGAATATTTTAAGTTCTATCAAACAACGATAGTTTTATATAAAAACGCTATACACGTTTGATTTAAATTAATTAGTTACTCTAAAAAAAATTACAAAATCATCAGTTATTAGGTCATTTTGACAACATTTTAAAAGATTATTAATCTAAATATACAACTTAAATAAAATTAATATTAATTTTGTTGAAACATTTTGTATTAATCAGAATATTCTGTTGAACTAAAAATAAGTTTTCTAATTATACAACAAATTATTTTATATACTGAAACAAATTGTCATATAAATCGTGACAATGAAATAAACGTGATTAAAATAAAAACATGTTAAAATATACACGTTTAAAAAACTGAATGGATTAAAAGCTTATAGAATAAAAATATAATATGTACTTAATAAGTATTATAATAATTAATCATTTTTAAGCGTTACGATGTACTATATTATGGCCCGGTATCAACCAATATATATTTGTATTGAAATAATATGGAGAAGGTTCCAAATATACAAAATATCTAATCATAATCTATCCGGCTGGGTACTCAAGGGGCACGTCATGAGGCACGACACATATTCGTTGCAAAAATAAAATTTTGAGAATATTTACTTGGTTAAATCTAAGTATTTAAATTTAAAATTAATTAGCATATACTATAACTTGCATCGCATTGGCAGGGCCCTATAAATATTTTCGTTAGCAAGCCATTCGTTAAATTACTTCTTAAACTCTTGCAATACGACTACTTTTCGCCGTTTAGGCTATAGAGATACTTACCCTACGTATTTATCACTCGCGGCTGAGGATCATGCTTCGCTAATGGAAGGCTGGAGCGCTCTGTTAATAAAATAATAAGTTTGATTTGAAAAGTTGAAGTTATAAATCAAGAGTTCAAGTTAAAATCAGCCAGATTTTTTTTAAATTTTCTGGGCTTTTCCTTTCATCACAAACACAACAAATCTATGAATCTTTCATCTAAAAGACAAAGCCATAAGATCCTCACTTAAAATGTATTAATTTGTTCATGTGTATTATTGCTGGCTTGATGATTAAAAAAAAGGATGACCAAAAAAATATAAACAAAAATTTAAAACGATTTTAATTATTAGTAAAAATGTCTGCAAATTAAAAATGGTTTTTTTTTATTTCTTAACCTAAAATCTAAGCCTATTTTGATTGTTTTTGAATATTTTTTAAATTAATATGTTGTAATTATGATTTTTTCAGTTTTTATTTAAAACATTTATTTTGAATGAAAGTATTAATATCATCTATACATAAGTACTGCATATTGATCTTCATAATTTATTTTTATACATAATATTTTTTAAATTTATGAAATCAGGTTTAATTATGAATTTTTTTTTCATACTTGCTTTGCTCATTGTCAACTATATACTGCAACATCTCGAGCAACTTATTGTGCGGAATTGAAAATTCAGATTTTATCAGGACCCAAACAGAAACAAACCTCGAAAGAAGCAGTGACTGTAAATTTAGATTGTCAGGAAGTTCTTTTGTAACACTCTTATATTAATCAATTCGGTTTTTAAAATAACGTAAAGGAGTAGGCCTACTGAGAGGGAACCTCTTTAAAACGAGCCTGTTCTACCGCTCGGTGGTAAAGAAAAGGGCATCAAAATACAAAATTAATGTATTTAAAAAATTTTAAATTCAGCGACTCTACAATAACTTTTTGTGCATTTGCACAGGGGTTTTCCTAGTATAAATAAGTATAATAAATATAAGTATTTAATTTAATACTATTTATATTATGACTAACTTTATGGTTTAGATGTAAGAACTGATTTATTATTAAATGTTAAAATTATTATAATGGAATGAATTAAGTGACTTCAATTTAACAAAATAACGAAATCTTATCTACAGTTGTAATATTTAATATTAATTTTTTTTCTATGTCAAAACTATCATATTAAAAATTATAAATTGAACTTTAAAGCTAGTTTGAAAAAAAAAAATTATAAAAAATTTATTACAATTCTACCAATTACGTAAACGATTTATAATAAGCTTTATTTAATTTTTATTATAAAATTTCAATAATTTTTTTTAAGATTGAATCAAAGCTTGAATTCTAATCCAACTTAATCCAACTATAGAATATAAAATCTATAAATTAATCAGGCAAAGTTTAATTTTTATTACATTGACTAATTCAAGATATGATTCTGAATATTTATACATATATATATAATAAGTAATACCAAAGTTCAGTTTTATCAAATTAATTAATTCAAACAGACATTTAACTTCCTTAAGCTTATCTGTATAATATTAATCTATTAGTAATAAATCAATAAAATACTAATTGTTATTAAATATATATATACTTGTAGTTATGTATAATTTTCTGATCTTTTTAAAGCGGTTATTTTAGCGTTTGTTCGGTTTTGATGCTCTTAATAATATCTCGCGGCTCATAAAATTAAACTGATCACTGATCATGCATTATTTATAAACAATTAAACGTTGTTAAGGATATCAAAGATGCTGAATTCAACGCAATGCTTCAGTTTTAAACCAATTGTTTTTTCTTTAGTAAATACAGGCTTTTGTAATTATCGTAAGCTATGAACCGTTTTATTTGAAATTTAATTAGGATTGTTGAACTATAAGCTTAGATTTTTTAAATGCCTCATCATTTAGTAAGAGCTCTGTGAATTCTTATTCGTACAAATTATTCGTGAGACTTGTTCACTAAATGTCGTACTAGAAATGTTGACAATCCCTGAAAATGTAAGTTCATTTCTTCAAACTTATATTTTCAGGGGTTGCCAACATATTATAGGATAAAAGTAGGAATAACTATTAAATAAAATATAAAATAAAACTTATTATGCAATTTTTTTAAACGATTTAAAATACCCTTAAAAATTGTAAAAGTCACGAATACGAATTGTTGTTCACACATTTGTAAATTTATTAAAATACAATTTTTTACGGAAGTATTTATTTGTAGGTATGAAAAATTAAAATTGACAGAATCGATTAGATTTTTACATTTGTTTTTTTCACCCCTAAGTGTTATTTAACATCTAACTAAATGAATATTAGATCACAGACAGGAAATTGACAACTGGAAAAAAGTTGAGGAATACAATAGAAAATAAATTATTGATTGATGATAGGTCTGATAATAATATTAGTCATTGAACAGAATTAATCTCAAAAAATTGATTTTTACTTTATAAGTATAATGTTGATAAGATTTTATTGTATAATTGTGATTTGTGATAATTTTTTAACTGTAGAATTACATTACGTATTTGTATATAACTTCATAAAAAGTACATAATAAAAATGTATAGGCAATCTATAATAAGAATTAAGTAGAAACCTTTCGTATATAAATTTGATGCTAAGAGTACACGTTCTTACATTAAAAGTTCTTAGATATAAGTTCAATATTTTATATACATTATTTTAGAATCCATTGGCGAAACTTATTTTCTAAAATAAGTTTTTGAATAAGTTTTAAAAACAAGATAAATGTAGAATATATGGTTTCGTAAAATTATCTGATTAGGTTGGAACCATCAAAACAAATACATAGTTGTAGTGGAAGTGGAAAGCAAAATAAATAATGTTTGCACTACGTTATTATAATATTACTAGTCTGTCCATTAAAATTTCCTTTATATTCATCTTTCTGTTACTCATCGGGTGCGTCATCAAATTATACGAAACGTCAATAGAGTGTCGAATTTTCTTAATCATATTTTTTTCCTTAACACTTTCTTTAGATATTTTTTGTATTTAACGGTAAATTTAGAACTTCAATCATTTCCAATTATAAATTTTATTCGCAGATAACTTGTTTTTCTTTTTAATTTTTAATGGACGCGAGTATCATAATTTATTGAAACAAACTATCTTATATGTTACGCCAGAATAAAATATTGAGCACAGCTGATACAAAGGAAAACAATTGGGTTCTATTGTAACAACCCACTTATCGTGAATCATTTATTTGAAAAGTGAAAAATAAGATAAAAAAAGTTTATCAAATATGATTTTGATGCCACAAAAACTCGTAAAAAAATACGATTTGATTGGTAATACATGGTTGTGATAGGACCCTGAGGAACATCCCGGTATCGAATCCCAGTAAAAATTAAAAAACTTTTCTGGTTTTCGACTTGACTCAGCTATCAATCGCCATTGAATTCAAACTAATGGCTTAATCAATAATTAATAATTATATATCTTTAATAAAAAATACATTAATATAACAATATAAACAAATACAAAATATAAAAATATAATTTAATTGAATAATATAACTCACAGATATAGAATACCAGATAACTCAAATACAAAATATTACAATATAAACAAAAAAAATAGAATTGTGTCTAATGAAAATCTAAGACGTTTGTCCATGTTATAAGGCCTAGTACAATCTCATGTTTAAATTGTATGTGTAATTCATTCAGATCACTGCTAATAACTCGAATATAATATGACCTCTATTCCAACATGTACCTTTAGTATAGACTGGTTTATTAGCCTTATAGTTGAACAGTTAGTGCTTAAAAAAAACATCTCTGATAAAGTTCAATTTATTATGTTTATGAGAAAACTTTTAAATTAATTAAACAATAATTTTATATTTTTAAGTTTATCTAAATGAATGCATTTAATCTTTGTTAATAGTTATAATTTATATTTTTAATTCACTTTTGAATTATTATAATCTTATTGATTTATTTATTAACATAGAAGTTCTCTCAATATACATATATACGAGTACATAATAGTTTTCCGTTTTTTTTTTTTTGAGAATTTCACAGTTTCAATTTTCAAATATCATGTAAAGCTGTTTTGAGATCAAAATTAGCGTGTTGTTTTTCGTTTTGTAAGATGACACTTTGTATATAGTGCTGCGCAACACATTAAACAAAATGAAAAGAAAACTTTTCATGTTACCGAAGCGATGCTTCAACAAAAAAAAAACAACACAAAACAGAATAATGATGGAAAACAAACAGATTACATACATTTTCTCACTTTTTCAATGTAATGCTCATTTTACCTTTAGTTTTTTTTTCTAAATTATTATTGAAACATGATTCAACCCAAAAAATTTCTACAATAAAAACATAACCACATAAAACCATGTATAATAGCGTATTTTGTTAATACATACATGTATATATATATAATACAAAATTTTATACCGTTTAATAATATTGGTTCCTATTTTAATTTCAAAATTTAATGTAGGTAATGTGGAGTAAAACATATTTTTTACATTATTTGACATTTTTATTATATTAAATTGTGTTTGTGTGTGTGTACGTGTAGTTTTAATGTGTGTATTAATATGAGAATATAAGTTTTAAATTGACTCATTGCTTATTCGATTATTAAAAGGGATAATATGGGACGATTATTATATCTTATGTTTGTAGGTTGTGTTGTATATTTTTTTTTTTATTCCATAATGATTTTTGGGACCGCCTGTTGTGTTTTAAAACAATTTTTTTTTTGTTTAAATTTGTTTTGTTATTTTTTCTTTTTTTTTGTTTGATTTTGTATGATTGTTTTTTTTTGATAATACGATCTTTAAAAGTTTTTATAGTTAAAGTTGCAGAGATTGTGCAATTTTATACTTAAAATTGGTACTTAGGTATAAAGTTGAATTAAATTTCTAAATTAAAATAAATTTTTAAATTAGATTTAAATTTGATTTTTTGAAAATTAAAAAGAACTTTAAAATTTAATGAAAATTTATATAAAAATTTATTTGATTCTATAGATCAAATTTAACTTGGGGCACAACCTCTCTTGCTTTCAGTTTAACATCTTCTCAAGAAAGTAGTTTTAGATGGTTTTTGATATGTTGATCTTGTGTACCACTCTTATGTCCCCTTAATTCCAACATGCTATACATGCCTTTAGAAAGGATTATTAGTCTAACAGTTGAACAGTTAGCACTTAAAAAAACACTGCGTATATAAAATTTAGGACGGACGATCGAATGCATTTAAAACTAAGCTTGAATCCCAAATCTAGTTTTTGCTAATAAAAATTTTGCATGAATTTGCAGCTTTTGTTTGAATAATTGTGATCAGAGTTCAAGCCCAGTTTTATGAATTCAATCGTCCCGACTTAATTTTACGTTTTGTTGAATATTGAGATGGTTTAAAGTGTACCTTAGTATAATTATAACCAATTAGTACGGTTCATCGCACAAAAACTTAAGAAAGGCTTTCTTAAAGTGAATTTAGTTACAAAATTGGTTAATTTCTGAATTAAATTTGGTTTACTTAATTAGAAATTTATTTTTAGATCAGTTATAGATTTGGAAATTATTTTTAAAATTGTTACATAAATTTTAACTTTTATACCAAAATAAAAAAAAAAATTTTATATAACTAACTTTGAGGTCATCTTTGATATTTTTCGTGAAAATTATTAGGAAATCTACTTTTGAATATTCAGCAGGAAAAAATAATTGAATTCGATTTCGATTATTAATTTTTTTTCATCAGGTATCATACGGCTGTCCCAAGCAAAAACACAGTAATTGATTCAAGTATACTTTCGAGAAATTAAGCAAAACACTAAATTTTGAAGCCTCACAACATCTTTTAAAAATTTGTGGTCTATGTAATTTTTTCTTATAAATTGAATGAGTATGCTTCTTTTTAATACCATTTCGATTCGATTACTCTTAATTTTGGGTAATTCCGAAAAGCTTTTTTGTTTTAAATGGGTATTATTGAAAATTGAAGTGAAGAAAACCAGGTAAAAACACAGTATTTGAATTTACTGTGTTTTTAAAGTAAAGCAAGTATTAATTTAATAATTAAATCTCAAAACAAAAACACAGTAGGTATTGCCTTTTACACTAAACAAAAAAATTTCATTTGAAAATACAAATTAAAACTAGACAAAAATAATTCATCTGAAAATAAAAACTTAACAAAAATAATTTAGTCTTATCTACTAAGAAATTATAAAAAATAATTAATTATAAAAAATGTAATTTAGATTAATTTGTACAAAATATTATGTAATTTGTTATTCTTCCACGTTATTGGTGTCAAAAGTAACTAAGTCTTTTGATGTTTCAGACTCATTTAGATTATTCCAAAATGAGCGCCTATTAACTGGCATTAATTGAACAAGCTCTTTGATTATTGTTTCCTTTTTTTTTCTGCACACCACGGTGTTCGATTAAGCATGGAACGTTGTTTATATTTTCTTTTTTCTTTAGAAAGTCCAGTAACTTGAAATTTTCATCGAAATCGTTTTTATATTCAATTGTTCGGCATCCTTTTGCTTCCTGCCTATTTTTTTTTTCAATGTTCCCATGTACTCCATCAGCACTCATATGGGTTTGACCTTTAGTAAGGAATTTAAAGCGAACTTCATCTGGACCGTTTGGTTGGTTTACAATATTAACCAGCGCAGAGAAAATCACCCAGTTTTTGTTTTGAGCTGTACAATTTATTACATTAAAAATAGAGTAGAAAAAATAGAGTACAAAAAACAAGTAAACATTGAAAAAAGAGAATTAAAAAAAAACAATTTAATTTTGTTAGTTACTGTGTTTTTGCTTGGGACAGTCGCTTTGTGATTACACAAAACCGAACTATTTTTCACTTTTAAAACACAGTAAGTACAAACACCAAATTAGAACACAGTAACTCATTGCAATTACTGTGTTTTAATTTGGGATTTGTTTGTTACTGTGTTTTGAACTAGGAATCGTGATGTAAACAATGCACTTACTGTGTTTTGGAAGCATCATTTTTACTCACTGAGGGTTCAGATCGTAAAAGTGACAATGTACAATGTTAGGAAACAACATAGTAAGTCCATTTTTGCTCTTAACTCGAATTTGATCATATTGTTAGTTACTGTGTTTTTGCTTGGTACAGCCGCATATGCATATCGTATCATATTGATTCCATAATTAATTATTATCCCAAATTATAGATATTTGTTTTTTAATCAACCTACGAATTCTTTTAAAATCTATTTCGAAATTCGAACATGTTATATTTATATACATATCTTTTATGTAAAAATATTTTTATAAATTCTACTTAAATATGAAAAGAAAAAAAAAAAAAAAAACTGTAGATGTCATCACGTTGTCAAGTGGGTGAAATTAGTTTTAAGTTTTTATTGTTTTATAAATTCAAAATAAAAAATAAAAAAACACAAAAAAGACATGACAGTCAATATAATAGTAGGAATGAAAGATGTTTTATGATTTACTGTTAAATTTTGACAATTTTTTTGGTTTTATTCCTAATAAAAAAATTTTTGAAAAAATATTAATTTATGATTAGGGTTCCGATTTGTCTGTTTTTTTTTTAACTCTTTTACGCAGGAACGGATTTGAGAAATATTTAAATAAAATAGTTTTATCATACCTACTGCGATTTTTGAAAGTATAGTAATTCCTATTAAACAGATTTTTCTTGAAAATACAGACTTTACAAGTATAGGTACCCTAAAAATAAAAAATTTGTTGCAAGGAGGATTTACTAAATAATGAATACTAAAAACATGATTACGAAGATTAACCGTTCTTTAAGAAAATCTTCGACATTTAAATAATATTCGAGAGGTGTTCAATGGACAACGAACATTCTATAACTTACGAACTTTCTTTCAAAAAAAAATTCCTTAATTGTTATCATTAAATTGAAATTGATCAAAAAGTTTTCCGACTCTAGTATATAGCTTTAAAAAATGTTTGGGCCTCATAAATGAAACTGTGCTCAAAATGTGATAGAAAGAAAGAGGTGTAATGGACACTCAAAAAATCGTTATGTTCTTACATTTATTTTTCTAATAAGAATTAAATTATATTTTGTTTGTTAAAAGTTAATTAATTTTTAGTTTCAAGCTCCAATAAATCTTGTTCTAAGAGACCTTAAAGTTTCGTTGACAAAATTTTAAAAGGAATTTTAAAAGATGTGAATTGGCCCCAACATCCAAAATTTTTGTTAGTTTTGAACTCCAAAATAACCCCTAGTTCTATGGTAGGTTATTCGCGAAACTTTTATAGGTATAAAAATTTAGTCTGAGTAGCGATAAAACGCTCAACGACTTTTTCAAAATTAAAATTAAAAACATACTAATCAACTTTAAATTGACGATGTGAATTGACCTTAATAGATCATTATCTTTTTAAAGAATTTCAGTATATCCTAGCATATAATGTAAAATTAAATTACGTCATCCATTCAGACTTCATATTAAATATTTTAAGATTTTTGAAATGAAAATTTTAATTATTAAGTTATAAAATGCAGCCAGCACTGTTATTTATAAAGTTAATCTTATCTGTTAATTTATATTTGGTTGTTGTATAGATATCTATGGCATATTAAGATCATCATATCACATAAATAATAAATTAGTTATGAATTTTATGATTGAAAAAAAAAAAAAAAAAAAATTGAGAAAAAGTTGTTCACTTTTTACCATATTTATCTAAATAAAAAATTTATTTGACAACATTTATTGTTTTAAAAAGTTATAAATAATTTAATTTATTGTTGAAAAAATGTACTATAACTACAAATACTATATATATATTTATTTTTGTTTCTCTTTTTAAGAGGTTTGTTTTTCTCTACCTCTTTTATTTATTTAAAGTGGTGTTATGGTAATGTACCGAATTCCTATAGTATTATAATTTATAGAAAAAGTTGAATGAGAAAGAAACTAGAGAAGACTGGGTCATGAATTACTTAAATTATGTATTAGGATTATTCACCCGCCCCGATTTAAATCCTGAGGCTATTACGATTGAACATTAGATTATACCATTTGACCAATGGCATAGTGGTAGAGACGCTGCTTTCATGCAGAAGGTCTCGGGTTCAAACCCCGGTCAGATCATATCTAATAAAAAAATATCTTAATTGTATAATTATATCGTTATGGTTTATATCGTAATATAAAATAAGATTTTTAAAAAGTATATAAATAACTTTTGTACAAGATAAAAGATGGCGCACAAAAATTCACATTTGAGTATTCATAATCTTATACAACAACAACAACTGGATAGGTTCTTCTTGTGTTATTAGTCGCAATTCTTCATTAGCTTTTCTCTGTGACCAGAAGAGTTTCCATATAATGCAAAGACATTTGTTAATGGATACCTGCAACTTTTTATATGGACGTTTCACGCAGTAATTGAATATTTTGATTTTAGTTGTCCTTGCTATATTTTTGTAGATCTCCACAGTCTGCAGTTCTCAAACTTCATTACATTAGAGTGTCATTTCTTAGTTTTAACAATATTTATATTTTGAAAAATTTAAAAAACAGTTCTATGGATTTCGATTATTATTTCTAATATAAGGGATCAAATCAACTAAAAATTAAAAAAAAAATAAAATATCAACAAAATGTTGATGACTTACAAAATTCTAATATCGGTTTTGTAACTGTTTATTTTTATTGTTGTTTCTATACATTTCTTGATGACATTTGAAATGGGATACATTTTTTTTTTTCATACTGTGAAAATGATTATTTGTATCCCGTCGTTTTCGTTGTTTTTCATTTTAATTTTTTTTTTAATTTTTTCAAAGAAAAAATCACATAAAAAAAAAATCTTAAATTCAAAATTTTCAAATACATACACAATATTTTGTACGTTTTTATAAATATTCAAAAAAAAAAAAATATTTTTTAAACTATCCATGCGTATAGGATTTTTTTAGTGACCTATTAAAGGCTTAAAACAATAAAAATGAGTATAAAATGAGATTTCAGTTCTTTTTCCTTCTACATTCTCTACTTCTCTACTGCTCTATAGTCACTCAAGTGTGTAGAATGTAGATACTCAATTCATTCTAGTAAAATGAGTACCCACTCTTTTTTAATTGTACTTTAGCAATATTATTGCCAGCAACATTTTTTTTTCTTTTTGTAATCAACATTTTATGAAAAATGTTATTGAGTAGTCGTTATTTTGATATTGATATGGAATGGACATGTTGTATCTCGTATCGTAATTATGATCTCAAAATTACATTTTCATTACGATATAATAATAAATGTTTAAAATTGCGTAGCATTTTTTTTGTTTTTTTTTTTATTTGTTGCGGGTAATCTTCACTAAAAATCATTGCTTTTCAATGAACTGTCAAATATTCTAGTATCTTTTTGTGAGAGAATGATTTTTTTTTTAATTTGATAAATGATTTAAATTTTAAAAAATTTATGTTTGTGTTAAATTTGTTTGACACGTAAAGTTTTATAAATTGAATTAAATTTTAGCATTTCATATAAAAAATTGTTTATTTTAATTAATTACAAATTAAAAAAAAAATTTATCTATTGATTTCAAGTCACAGAAGATTTTTATAGTTTTTTATATAAAGATTTTAATTGTAATTTTTTTTTGATCAAAATGTATTCGGAGTTCTCCAGGTATTCAAACATAACCAATTGAAGGGTCTAATATGGATTTTGATGGGCCAAAAATCCTAAGTTGAATTTCAAAATAGAAGTTGTCAAAAAGAAGGCTTGGTCTCGGCATGCATCTTATCTCAATATGCAATTAATCAGCACTAATTAGTACTGTGTGCAGTATAAAACTATCCTTAAACAATGACAAAGTTAGAGACATTCTGTAAAACTTTCTGGAATCATTCTCAATTAAATATCAAAACGAGCCAGCAAATGGCAGATCTTAATAAAAATTGTTGAACAATTAAAATCTATACATTAAATTAAAAATTTTGCCTAATGTATTTACATTACATGTATTCAACCTATTAAAATTGCCCATAAAGGACATGAGAAATAATATATTTATATGTATTTTTTAATTTTGTTTTTTCTATAATTTTAATTTAAATTCTAATAAAACTATTACATAAAACGTCAAAACGACATAAAAAATTTTTAATTCAAAATTTTTATACGTTTTCCATGTTTTTTTTTAGAAAAATAATCATAACGATTATGTTAAAATTATAAAATGATAATTTCTTTTAAAGATTATGTTTAAGTTTATTGCAATATCAATTCTTTGATTCTAGTATGAAAAATAAAAATTAAGATAACTAAACTAAGTAATATAAAAATTGAGTATTAAAACGAGGAAGAGTGTGGTAGACAGAGTCGACTGTGTCAACTGTGGGATACCAGTATGACCCTAATATAAACATTATATCATCCGGTTAATTACTTTTGACAAAATTTTAAATACATAGCTTTATTAGGTGTAGAGTAATGCTCATATAAAAGAAGAAGTTGTATGGCAGCAACTTGAATCCTATTCAGTAGACCACCCAAATTTTACAGAAACTTTGGCCATAAAACTAAACTATTTTTGACAAAATTTGTATGGTAGGTATTCGAACCCGTGGCTATTTCATAAAAACGAATTTGTGACAATTTCAAAATCCTAGCTCCTTTATTTTTTGAGTCATCATGGGGGTGGACAGACTGACTGACATACGTAGCTAAATCGATTTACTTTTCGATTCTGATCCGATCCATACCTTTGAGTCTATATCTATCCCTCCTCCTTCTCTGCGTCACAAACGTAATAGCAAATTTAGTATACCCTTTTGACCTATAGTCATACGAGTATAAAAAAATGGCATGTGAATCAGAAAAAATGCAAAATAAATTTTTATATTTTTGTTTACTAAAACTTTCTTAATGTCATTTAATACTTTCTAAAGAGTTTTGATATTTAATGTTTAATTTTTCATTTATGACAGTGCTAACTTCTTAAAAATATTTAATAATCTTTTACTGAAACTTTGGTGGAAAAATTATATGAAATATTGAAATTGGTTTCATACCACAATGAAAAGTGCATAAAAAGTATATTGAAATTGATATTGATATTCATTAGAAGATATATATAGTTTACAGTCTACATTCTATACAAGAACACTGTCCAAAAGTATTAAAAAATTAAATTTAATAGAGTTTGAATTCTTGTCTGAATTTAAGCCGGTTATTCTACCCACATCAGCTTGTTAAGACTTAAAGATTTGGTGCGCTAGTTAAATTTTTTATTCTGTTTCTCGTCGTTGGAATATAGGACACCAACTTGTCTTTTCAATTATTCCCTATATGGTTCGTAGTGATCAGGATTTTCTTCCATTGTTTGTGTATATTTATAAGTAATTTGGCCATTGTGGTTCGACGCCAGTTGTTGTTGTGCCTACAACGGTTCCAGCAACTTCTTAAGAGAATTTCATTCCAGGACTCGTCCTAGAACCATTCTGTCTATGATCGTTAGTGTTCTTCTCAGGTTTCCTTTTTACTGTAAGCGTTCAGTCAAAAATATTCTTAAAATCTTCTTGGCACTTTTTTTCAAGCACTTGGAATTTTGACGGATGTTAACTGTTTTAAGTAATCATGTTTCGCTGCCATACAGAAATGCCATACACATGTCTGAATATTCTAATGTTAGTTTTCTTAATTATTTGCCCATTTTTTCTTGTTGGATTTAATTCACTAAAAGCGGCCTGGCTCAAGGTAGTCTGTTATTGACATCTGCTGCCTCTCGCCATTGCCGTATAGCATATTTCATCTAAGTATAGGAGAAACTTTCAACATACTCGGCTGGTTCGCCTATAATTATTGTGTTTTATAAAATATATACTTATAAATATTTGAATTTTTAATTATCAAAATATTAAAGTCTGAAATTGAATAACTTAAAATGTATCTAGTATCTTAGTATTTGCAACTTAATTAGTAAGATTGCGTGTTTAAAGCATGGTCTTTGTAATGTTTACCTTTTTAATCTAATTTTAATTTTATCATATTACAAAACCTGTTTCAGATCATAACAAACTATAAAAGTGTTAATGCGTTGATTCAAACAATTAATTAGCGATAGTTTACTATAAATGAGCATTTAACTGATGTTTATTTTGTGTAATTTGTCTTGTACAATTAAAATTTGTATAGCATAACTTATTCACTTATACTTAACTTATAAGCATGGTGTAAGTTATTATAATTTGTAAATATTTAGTAAATGTCGTGTGGGTTTATCAAAATTAAATCAAAATAAAAACAAAGATAAAAACAAATTCTAGTAAGTGTTACAGAGAGTTTTCCGCTTGTATTCACTTTCTTAAATTATTTACTTGTATGTTTAATAAATATACAATTTGCTTATTAATTTTAAATCTCCAAAGATGTTGTGTCTTCAATTTTTAAATCTGATTTCACTTTAATGGATGAAATTTATTTTATTTATTTTTGAATTTTAAAAACAAATTTGCTGTAAATGTAATAAATAAGTAATAATATTTATAATTTTTTTTTTTATAATTTCCAATTAAAATTTTTAATAAAGCTTGTTATAAGAATTAATAATAGTTATAATAGAAAATAAATTACATATTAACGCATTTAAGAATTTTTTTTAAAAATATTAACTTTAATACTTTTTCTGATGTTCTTTTACGAATAGTAATTTTATTTTAAGTAGGTTACAGAAAAATCTAAGAAAGAGTCTTAAAAATTTGATAAAATTTAATAATAATGTAATTATTTATAGTTTTAAACGACGGATTTGAGATAAGGAATTTTGACTTTACAAAAATAAGTAATTATTTACGTATAAATATTGATAGTTATATAGATGGAAACCTATTGAGTTATTATTTCTATATAATAATTTATATTGCAATATTAATCGACACAAGTATTACTTTAAAATATTACTTTAAGAGAACTTTATTAGTTTTTGAGTTATTATGCGAACAGATGTATGGAACGAATGACAGACATCGTTAAATTCACTCAAGAGAGCACTTAGATCACAAACAAATATTTACTATTCTAATTTGCACCCTTAAGTGACCATAAGCACCATAACGAAGTCAAAAATATTTAGTTTTCCGGATGTAAGGTATAAAAACTATAAAAGCGTATGAAGTAGCTAGGAAATTGCCTATGAAATTTTGCGTTTCAAAATCTCGTATCTCCAAATCTCGCATATTAAAATCTAATATCCTAAAATCTCGCAGTTTATATCCAAATAATTTTTTTTTTTTTGGAAAATTTCCATCTGAGACCGCTGAATCTGTGATCTCATATGAATTCAAAACTTAAGTTGAGCGATAAGTTGAATTTGGCAAATACTTCGGCTCAACTTTATAATGCTGAATCTTAGTAAATTTTAATAATTCAGTCTATAAAATTAAATAAATTCAAAACTACCGACCACTTTAAAAGCTTATATCAATAGACCTATTTAAGCCCAAAGCTTATGGTAATAAAATTAATTTATTTTTAAACAGTTACTTAAACTTAGGAAGATTAATATTGATTAGTATAAAGTTAAAAAAAAAATATTGTAATATTGAAGTCTAAATTTAAAAAAAAATTAGGTATGAATTATGTGTAACTCTGTAACTATAGTCTTATGACTTTAATTTTCCATTAATTTTTTAATTTTAATTTATTTATTAATACCTAATTTATAATTTCTGTTACACCATTTGCCATTTAAAATATTTTTAATTTAATTTAAGTTTTCTAACAAAAAAAAACAATTTTTTGATTATAATATTTTAAATGGCGTCATATTAATATTATTCATTTCTATTATTAAAATTCATAAATATAATTTAGACTTACAAAAAAATATTAAGTCATATATTAAGTAAAAATTATTCAGAAATTCAAAAAGAAGATTATATATAACTTTAAAAAGAAAATACTCATAAGTACCTACTTATAAGAAATTCATAATTCATATACAAATAAATTTCTACCGCCTTTTTTACATATTATTATAATTTTTTTTGGGAACTCTAGACTCTACAATAGAACAAAAACCAAATATTGGAAAATTAGTCCATTGGTCCAAAAAGACAAAAAAAAAAACAAAATATTATAAACTAGTTCATAATTTTATGTATGATTTTATTCCTCCTCAATTCTTTTTCTCCACGCTTATACCACTTGTTGCATTCAATCTATTATTATATATATATATGAAAAACAATTTTCCAACAATATGACACCTGCTGTTTAATCATCTTCAATATTTTACCGCTTTTTTTTTTTTTTTTTTTTGTGTAAAATTCTTCTATTAATTGTGTCGAAAATAAAGAAAATGATGAGAAATTGTAACAAAATTGACAAAAAAAAGAAATGAACCGAATTTCGAACCGATTTAAAAAAAAAAAATAATAAAAAAAAAGGTGTCCCATAAATATACAGAAATAAAATGCATATAAGAAGAATATTAAATGTGAAGACAGACTTATGCTCATACATTTATATAGAAAATAAAACCCTTAAAGGTCTTTGTCCAAAAAATAAAGAAAAAAATAAAAAAAATATTAAAAATTTGAATATTCATAGAGAAAGAAGGTCTACTATATAATTTTGTTGTTTTATTTTATTTCTAATAGCCACAAGAGTCTGTTTTTGTTATTGGTATCAATGTTAGATCTTTTCAGTATTCATTTGATACAAAGAAACTCTTTCTTTATTCTACATTATTTATATATATATACTGTTTAATGTGTAGCATATTATGGAGCTCTATGGTACAGCACTTTATTAGACTGGCCAACTTGTTCAAGTTTTTTGTTTTGGGAAATAATATTTGTATATTATTGTATATATGCTATCGGCTTAATGTCTTTTTATCTATATTCAAAAAAGAGTTCAAGTTGATTTTTTTTGTTATAATCGAAAACTATCCATATCTTGTATATACGATATATGCATTTTATTATAAGTATATTGTTATTGTTTTTTGTTATTTATTTTTTTAATTTATTAACTTTTTATTATTTTATTGTATATTAGATATGTTTATATATTTTTTTTCAATATAAGGGTTGTATAACTTATGGTTAGTGGAGGGCCAAACAAAATAAATGCTTTATTTTAAATAATCATTTTGGTGGGGTGTTAATTAAACGAAATTTTGTATATTTTTTATTCCCTTTCCCTACTGTTCTGGCCATTCTGCAAGCCATTCAGACTACGCTTTAGTTTTTTTAATTGTTATATTCAATTACTTGACTGAAACAGACAAAAAACTAAAAAAAAACAATATTTGTCTTATATATTACTTTGTAAATACAAAAAATACAAAAAAAAAAAACAAAATAAATAATTTTTTGTTTCATAAATGCTTATATCTTCTAAACGCTTTAATATAGGCATACACTATGTATGCACAAATTATAGAAAAAAATCTATCTAGAGCTTTCCAACGATGTAAAAATATTTAAGGAGTTTCTTGAGCAAATTTTGAAAAATATGACTTTTAGTGAAAGATATTAAACATTTTTTTGCAAAAATTTCCAACTTAGAACTATAATATCTCCAAAACGGCAGCACCTATCGTCATCAAATAAACGTTAAAATATTCTCCACACCGTTATCTTAATTAATGATAGTATTAATTGAATATATATATACTGAACATATCGCTAGATATAATGGTTTTTATAAAATAGACTAAAATAACAAGGATAATATGCGCCATTAAACCTATATATTTTTTGAAAGCTTGCTTCACCAGCTATCTTTTAGAGATTAGTCATTTGGTCCTATGTGGTGGATACCACTAAAACCTCAGAAAAGCCGTATAATCTTATAAATACTCAAATACTATGTTTGGTTCGCCATCTATTATTTTACGCAAGAGCTATATATTATAAAGTTTTATATAATCTTATTTTTTATTTTGTTATTTTATAAAAAATACCGTAAAATTGTATAACTATATACCATACAATTTTACGGTAGGTATTTTTGCATTGAATATGTTCTGAACGAAACCTTTAACTTGAAAAATCAGGGTCTTAAATACTAAGCGATTGGTAAGAATGAAAATTCTGTATATTACATTTTAAATAAGACCAATAAGAGAAGTTCTCACAATTTAACTATTCTGATATTATGAATGTAATTTTAGTTTCATAACTGTAATTTGAATAATTTGTCTTATTTTGAATAGAACTTTATAATGGTTTGGATATTGTTGATGAAATTAAGTATTTTGAATTGAATACTTATTGTGCAATATTATTTTTGTTTGCATTCGAGTGTTAAACAAGTATGAACCAAAAGTCAGTTTTAGTTAGTCTTTATGTTTTGTACAAAAGTCAATAAATCAAACTTCAATTCCCTGTCAAATACGAATTATATTTAAAAAGCTTCCATTTTTACATATACATTTCGGCCCGCTTTTCAAAATAAACTGTTTAATACCTCTGTTCTTTATTACAAAAATATTTATTTTTGTTTACAATTCTTGAACTTGTAAACTAGAATCTCTTACGCATATACTATATAAAATGAAAATCCAGCAGTTTTATATAAATTTATTAAATAAAACCGTCAATATGTAATAATTATATAATATAGCCGAAAGATATAATTTGAAATAAATTGTATATATATATAAGTATACACATATCCATATAAACAAAATAATATAATATATAAAATCCCTTAAATGTTTCAGAAAATTTTTTTAATAATTTTTTTTTTTTGATTTTCGATTCCTATTTTGAGTTCAAATCTTTTTTTATATATATATATATATTTTGAGGTCATTTTAAAACTAAAGGACAACATATATAAATTATTTTATTGACAATTTTTAAAAAGGGGGCTTCCTTGTCCAAAAAAATGTTTTTTTTCTAAGTTTCCTTTATTATTTAAAAAAAAATAAAAAAAAATAAATTAAATGTATATTTATGTAAATGGGCCTAGTAAAGATAATAGATAAATAGATATATATAAATATATTTTTTAGATTAATATAGGTGTATAAATGAGTTTTATTTTTCTATACAGGTGATGCGATTAAGAGCATTTTAGATTAAATATACTTGATATCATTTTAGATATACTATATATTATAAAAGAAAGAGTTGTTTTTATAAGTAGGAGACGTTTAAAATATATTTTATTTTAGTTTTAAATATATATACACATATCTTCTAATTTTAGATGGTTATAATAATAAAATACAGGTATATAACAGTTGTTAAAATGAATATGTGCTCGATAGTGTATAGCGAATGAGTGAAAAATGTTTATTGGGATTTGAATTTTTGTAATTCGTTTTTTATTTAGTAGGTAACTAAAAAAATCGTGATATGATATTATGCTATTAAATACAACTACAACAATAAAAAAAAATGCCTTTTATTTATAGAAAATGTTCACCTGTCAATAAGGTAGCTAAAATTGGAAGATGTGTGGGAATTTTTTATTATTTTTTTTTTTTTTTCAAGTCATAAATAATTGTGGGTGATGATGTTTTTTTTTTGTTTTTGTATCTTTTTTTTTTTACAATTTAAAATTACGAACAGAAGCCAAAATAGAAATTAAGATGAAACTTTTGATTATTCATAAAGATAATACTTTTTTTTGTAGTTTTTAGAGAGTTTTATTTGATTTCGGATTTTGTTTGTTTTATGGTTTATTGTTTTTGAATCGTCAACATTTCAGTATTTGATGATTTTTTTTTTTTAAAAGAAAGTTATTTTACTTTTCTTAGAATCTATTCTGATACAAAAAAAAAAACAAAAAACACAATAATGTGTTTTATGAACAACATTGATTTTAAAGTTTATTTTTTTATAGCTACTTTATTTTTTTTTGTTTAAAAGTAACTTATCAGTTATAATACATCCACCATGTTATCATCGGTTGTTGTTTTTTTTTTTTAATTTAAATTTGAATCTTAAATTTTATTTTTTTTGTGGAATTTTTAAAACTGTTTAGCCAGTGATAAAAAAAAGAGATTTTTTAGTATGAAACAATGTAATGAAACAACAGTAAGTCGATGCAACAGACTTAGTAACAATCTATACCTGAATTCTTATACCAAATTTGAAGGTACTATCTTTATTAGTTTCGGAAATATGCCAGTTGTTCGACGTGGCCTTTCGGTAGTTTTCAGAATCCGAAGCCACTGTTCGATTTTGTCCATTTTTCTCAAGATATTAGATATCAAACGAACATCGCTAAATCGGCTCCAGGAGGTGATGCCGATCAAAGCTATATACATAATTTTGTATTCACATGTGAGACACCTTTCAGTTTAACAAACACCGTACCAAAGTTAATATGCTTCTATATCTATTTGGGATGAAGGGTATAAAAATCTTCTACAAAGGAATTGATAATATTTATACTTCAACATCAGAATCTATTTGACTGATCGACTAAACTACTTTTAATTCAACGGAATAGCTTATAAGTTTAGTAAATTATTAGTACTTAGCTTGTAAATTAATACTTTAAAGTGCCTTTTTGATTAAACTATAATTAATAAATAATTGTTACCAAGATAGGTCTGTTAAATACCATTATATATTGTGTTCTTACGCATGATAATACCATTAACTAACTTTTAAGCTTCTTATTATTTGCGATTTTTTAATAGAAAAATCTTTAGATACATTTAGATATGATTAGACAAAACTTGGGTGACTATTCGTTTTAGAAAAGGATTATATTTATTAATATGAAATAATAAATCTTTATATCAAGGTGATATTAAATATAAATAAACATATATGACATTGTTACACACTTCTCATAATTTCTTATGAACCAATACGCTCAATAGGTGACATGTATGACATATATATGATATAGTTGGTGGTTACAAAATCAATGTTTTCCAGAATATGTACCTCTATGAAATATTGAATGGGACTTTTTCATTTTAGTGAGATAAAAGCCCCATGTAACTTCTGTCTCATTGAAGTGAGTCAAAACTCCCAATGGGATTTTTGACCATAGGATTTCTGACATCGCTCAATATGATAAATTATATTTTATTTTATTTTTTATTTATTCATTTATTTAGTAAAGAGCTTTACTATTTTTGTGCTACAATTTTAAACTTTAATTTACAATTAGTTGGTTTAGTAAAAATTATTTTTTATATAAGGTACTATATTTTTTAAAAATTATTAAATTATTTTCATTTTTCAATTCAAAAGGTAAGTTATTAAACAAATTTAAGCCTCTATACAGTAACATGTTTTTGGTTTTCTCATTCCTAAAAAAGTTTAGTCTAAAATTGGATTTGTTCCTCAAGTTATAATTATGTACATCACCAGAATATACAAGCCTATTACACAAGTAATCGGGATACATGTTGTACTTCATTTTAAAAATAATAATTTTCTGACGCACTGACAGCCAAACTAAGGTTTCCAACATAAAATTTCCAATAGACGCATAACGATTAAATCTTAAAATGATCCTCATTGCACGATTTTGCAACTTTTGTAGACGCTCCATATCTTCTTGAGATGCCATAAAGAGTATCGACGAACAATACTCAAAATGAGGTTTGATCATAACGTTGTAAATCTTTATAGCATTCATGTACGACATTCTGTTCCTAATTTTATTAAAGAAATATATTTTTTAATTTTTTTGTGAACGTGCTCAATATGCCTTTATATCAAAATTCATTTCCTAAAAAAAATTAAATTTATTATATAGGTACTTTACCAATACAAAACTTTGAAAGAATAAAATAAAATATATCATTTTTATTATATATTTCTTTTGTCAAAAGCGCTTTTTAAGTTCAAATTAATAACTGTGATTTATTATACACCATATTTGTATAATAAAAGCTTTTTTAAAATGTGAATATAATAAATCAATATTTCCTGATTCTTTGTACTATATTTAAAACAATATTTTACGCCTTCGATTTGATTTAAATATTTTGTTTGAAAAAAAGAAATAATAACTTTTAAAAAAACGTTAAATTGAAAAATTTTATTATCCAGCAAAATATTTTGTTTTTAAAGAACAAACAATTTGCTTTTTATGAATTCTTCCTTGACTTGAATATTTTAAATATATACATATATGTATTATATTTTGGTATTCAGTAAGATCAATTCTAATAACATGAATATAATATGACCCCCTGTTCCAACATGCATCTATGATATAGATAGGATTATTAGCCTATCAATTAACAGTTAGAACTAAAAAAAAAAAAAATGGAGTTCGAATATAAAACAAATTAGAAACACATAATATATAACCTTTTTTAACATCATCTTCAACTGCAGTTGATATCATTTACTATATCTTTAAGAATTCCGCAATATAAAAAGAAATTTAGATTTAGCAATTTGCGTATAGGATTTTTTTAAGATTAATTTCAGTAAGGAAATTTTATATTACCACTTCCTTACATTCCCCCCTAACATTCTTCTCCCCTCTCTCATTTTTCCAATTCTTTAACCCACTTAAAGGTAGGTTTTATCTGAAAATAAAATAATTGACAAGTAAAAATAAATAAAAACAGTATAGAAATTCTTTAAATTTTTGTATAATTTTATTTAAATTAAGTTCTTTTAAACATTTTTCAACTCACTGCTACTCTACATATGTACAAAATAAACATAAATCATTTTATATTCGATTTTAAAATACATATATGTATTTACGGATATGCTCTGTTATTTTTTTAGTTTAAAAAATAAGGAATAACTTTTAAAAAAATAACTTAAATAACTGAAACATATAAAAGGATCAAGAGTTTTTATACATAAATTAAAAAAAATGTTATGAATGAATAATATAAATAAAAGGTAAACGAGGAAGAGTGTGGTAGAGTAGACTGTGTCAACTCTGGGATACCCGTATGACCGTTTTATAAACATTATATCATTTATAAACATTAATTACTTTTGACAAAATTTCAAACATAAAGCTTTATTAGGTGTAGTGTAATGCTCATATAAAAGAAGGAGTTGTATGGCAGCTACTCGAACCCTCTGCAGTAGACCAAGCAAATTTTGCAGTAACTTTGGCCATTACACTAAACTATTTTTGGCAAAATTTCAGACACCTAACTTCAATAGGTATAGAGTAATGCTGATATAAAATAAGAAGTTGTATGGCAGCTCCTCGAACCCTTTGCAGTAGACCAACCAAATTTTGCAGTAACTTTGGCCAATACACTAAACTATTTTTGGCAAAATTTCAGACACCCAGCATTAATAGGTATAGAGTAATGCTCATATAAAACAGGAAGTTGTATGGCTCGAACTCACTGCAACAGACCAACCAAATTTTACAGAAACTTTGGCCATAAAACTAAACTACTTTTGCCAAAATTTCAGACACGTAACTGTAATAGGTACAGAGAAATACTCATATAAAAAAAGAAGTTGTATGGCAGCCACCCGAACCCATGGACCAAAATGGCTGGATTTAAATAGCGATGACGGCTATTGCAAAAAAACGAATTTGCGAAAATTTCAAGATTCTAGCTCCTTTAGTTTTTGAGTTATCGTGCGGACGGACGGACGGACGGACGGACGGACATACATAGCTAAATCGATTTGTTTTTCGATTCTGATCTGATCCATACACTTGAGTCTATATCTACCCCCCCTCCTTCTCTGCGTCACAAACGTAATGGCAAATTTATTATACCCTTTGCCTATATAGTCATACGGGTATAAAAACAAACTTACCTTTACCATATACACTATTTTATTAGTAAAAAATATCAACAACAGGTCAAAAAATAGTTGTTATTTGTCCACAATTCTTTTATAGATACCTACCTAAATATATATATATATATATATATATACATTATAATTATACAACTTAAGTTATCTTTATCAAAAGTAATAGCATAGTCATTCAAATGAATTAAATCGACCCGTAAATTGCTTATTCTAATGTCATAAATTAAATAACATTAAGTTAATAATAATAATAAAAAAAAAACACAAAAAAAAAGAAGTGTTTGTCATATAAAACTCCAAATAATCGTTTATCACCCTAGCAAAATGAGTGGAGTCTCATCATATCATTATATGATGAGATTCAAGATAAAATCATATCAAGTGAATCCTATAATAAAAACAAAAACAATTTTAAACCTACCATAACATCCCAACCAATAAAAACTTCAAAAAAAAAACACAAGACGTAACGAAATACGCAGAAGTCCAAAATCATACATTTATACATATGTACGGATCAGATATACATTGAAATTCAACAAACTAACAAATATATTAAAAAAATTTTATTATTGCATTGAAAAAGTTGTAAAACTCAACTTTGTTGCGCTTTATATAACAGTCAAATAAAATTTTTATATCAGAACAAAAAAAATATATAAGATACACCTTTAAGATATTTTTTGGTTCATTTAGATTTTTGTATTTTATTTTTTTTTTGTATTATTTATAGTACACAATTTCTTAAAAGTCACTTTTTAAGGACCGTTTTTTTTTTTTTTTTGGTTTTGTTTTTAAATACCTTAAAAGATTTTTATCTCTGTGACAGAAAAACTCCTCTGATGCTGCATATTTTTTTGTTTTAATGGTTTTATTTATACTTTAAAAATGATATACAGATATATGTTATATGTAATAATGTATGTATATATCTATATAATATGTAACTTATATTTAGATGTTATAACATATAGGATATGAACCATTTTTATGATATGGTCACTTTATTTGTTTTTTTTTTTTAAATATTATGCTTCCCATACACAATGGACCAGATTTTCAACTTGGTACGCGTATTTGCGAAATCGAATCGTGTATAAACAAGTTGACAGACCATTTCGAAGGTTGAAAAGTTGGCTGGAAGAAAATCAAAAAATATTGATTTTTATGGGTGGAGTCTTTGGTATGCATTTTGAGTTATATTGTGTATGGGCAAATGTCATTTTTTAAAAATTCAAGTTCAAATTCAAAATTGTCAGATACTTTTGACATTTAACATATTTATCAAAACAAAGAAGAATATTAAATGATAGTTTGAAGATAGAAAGGATAAGTGTGTGTTATGGTTTGAAAACATATACGCGTACCTAATTAAAAAGCGAGTCCACCGTCTATGGGATATATAATATTTTATCTTAATATTGAAATTCAAAATGTCCAGAGTCAGAGTCAAAACGGATTCAAAATAAAAAAAAAATCTAAGCTGTTCTTACAATTTGGAATTTAAAAAAAAAAAAATTCTAAAACATTGAATAACATTATGGTTTATCTTACTGATATCATAATCGTTATTATAGCATCATAAAATTCATATAGATGGTTGAATATTTTAGGTTTTAAATAATTTATTTTTTTTACAGAAAAAGAAAATCTCAAGTGTAAAAAATATTGTGTACTGAGTTTAAAAGAAAAAAGATGAAGAAGAAAATTTAAATGTTGCATTGCATTTATTTCTTACGATTTTATAAGTTGTGAATTATTATAATGTTTCTATTTACATATTAACTTAACTATATATATATATAAGGAATATGAAATTTTACAAAAAATTTGTGGAGGGTTGTATTAAAAATGATTGTTGTTTTGTAACACTTTAAAAATTGTTTTTTAAAAATTTCGTGTGATATTTTAACATGAAAGTGTTTTAAGGAGAAAATAAAGAGAGTGACATTTGTTATATTTTTTATGCTCCCTAAAAACTCAATAGTTAAGAAAACGTGTCAACCTATATATAATTTGTATTAACAAAGTTTTTTAAGGAAACTCAAAGTTGAAAAGGATAGGAAACTTTTTATTTAAACGGGTTTCAATTAAGAGGTGGATGTGATTGCAGCTGGAGTTATATCGATTTGAATTTAAAGCTTTGTCTGATTTTGAAAGTTTTAATGAGTGGGCTACTTGGGTAGGAAAAACTGATTATAAAAGATTAAAAATATTGATTAATTGTTATTAAGGTTTGAAGATAATTCAGAATTAGTTGAGAAATAAAGAATTGTATATCATATTTAATTTCTGTACTGCTATTGTCCGAAATTGATTTAAAGGTTGTTTAGCTGCATTGGGAAACTTTAACGCAATGCAAAAACAGTTGCGTCGCAAAATCGTAACTTAATTCAACAACAGTCTTAACATCAGTAGGAGTCAGATAAGAAAGAGCCTTATCACCGCTGCTATTCCTCACGGTACTCGAGGTATCACTTCGATCAATCAGCGGACGAAATGGAAGGCTGTGGACGACATATAGCACGAGAAGCGAAAATTAGAATCTCCAAGACATGTGTCAAATCAGTATTACTATATGGAAACGAGACATGGCTTGTATCAAGAAATAATGTACAGGAACTACCAGTCTTTTTAAATGAGACGAGACGAATCATGAACAAAAAGCTTTATTTAATGGCGAGAATCGATATGGGTTTTGCGAAGAAATAATTAGGAAAACTATGTAGAAGTCCTTAAGAGCATTTTTCTTTGTTCCTAAATGCAATTGTACCAGATTTTTGTATAATTCTTATTGAAATAAAAATAAATGTTAATATTTTTCAAGTGAATGTCCTAACTTCTATACAGAATAGTGTAACTCTTAGTAGTCATTAAAAAACTCTATTAATAATAAAATATCGAGATCGTACAGTAAGGGGATAAAATATTTCAGTCAATACTTCAAAACAGTAATTTTATATAGGATCAGTGCTTTTTTTGGAAAAAAATATTTACCGGAACGCCATATTATTTTTAATTCTATAAGAAAGAAAACTGATACAGACACTGAATTTAATCTATTGAATATTCATCATTTATTATACGAATAAATAATATTAAAATTACAAGTTTTTCCATAAAATTGCCATGTTTTCATCATAATCCTTTTCACGATTTCTTTTTTTGCTGTTTGTGTCCGTAGCTGAATGATGACCTCGAATTAGCCATGATTTGACATATTTTTGCGGTTGAAAAGTCTCAGAGGCGGACCAACCATTCTTATAAAGAGTAATGATGCTGTAGTAGATGTTAACAGCGAAGATCTGGTTGGAGTTATGATTAAATTCATCTGCGAAAATCCTCTCTCACATTCGCTTGTAGAAATTGGAACAACATCTAAAATATTTACCAATGGGAGGAATGACGAAGGTATCTGTTTTTCTTGCAAATATTCACGGAAACCTCTGGTAATCTGTCGCTCATTTAAACCAAATCTTTTGCTCAGAATTTGAATTTCAGTTTCACCGTACGTTATGTTTTTTTGTATGTCATTAGGCCAATTTTCTGGATACAGTACTTTAGAATATTGTGGTAATTCTATGTCTTCTGGTGATAATAGTCTCTTTTCTATTGATTGTTTCAAATGTTTATAAAATGCACTCGGACTTATAGTTTCTGTTTCATATCTACCAAATTTGTTCGTTTTGTTAATAGAAACATTTTTAAATTTCAAACTATCAACTGCGCTAGCAGCATTTTTATAATAAGTTCCAGGGCTAGTAATTCTTTCTTCAAAAAATTGAGTTTGCAATTTTATCTTTTGATGTGCTGTATATAAGTTTATATTACGTGATTGTAGTTCAAGCGACAATTCGGATAGTTCCTGTAATGCATCGCACATCAATGCAAGATCCAGAATGAATCCAGACGAAGTAATTTTAGAAAGTAGTCCAGAATACATATTTCTATCATTTGCATCTCTCTGATTATCCGATTGCGCCTTTGTAAAGTGTTTCACCAAAACTTCATAATTTTCCCATACCGCATAAACTGATCTGAAGCTTGAAGCTACCCACCGAGTACTTAAAATTCGTCCAATTTTTAATATTTGAACCTCAAGTTCGGTTGCACATGACGCGTGATATATAACATATAGTTTATCCATAAAAGATTTGAACCTATTAATTCTCGAAACAGATTTAACTGCATCTGCAACAGAAAGTTCTAATCGGTGGTTAGCGCAGTGCCATATCAAAATAGACGGGAACATATTCTTTAGTAAAGTGCTAACCCCACTACGCCTACCAAGCATTACTGCAGCACCATCGCAAGCAAATGCTACCAAATTCTTTTTTAAATAATCTTGTGTAAATCCTATTACGCAAAGATTTTCGATTAAAGAATTAAAAATTCCCGTAGCGGTAACATCGGTAAGTTCAATTAAATCTATAAATAAATTTACAGGTTTTCTTCTTACATCAATATTTTCGTTATTTGTAATAAACACACGAAAATAAATATTTAAAGTAGAGGATTGGCTTAGGGTAGTGCTTTCATCAACCAACAAAGCAAATTTTAAGTCCTTATCAATTATATTGGCAACTATTGCTGTTTTCATCTCTTTGCTAATGTGTTTAATTATATTTATGCACGCATTTGTAGAATGAAGTATGTGCCCCATGTCTATTCCATTTAGCTCCTGTAAATCTATTTCTGTTTCAAAATCATTAAATGCTTGATTTTTTTTAGCTATTTTATAAGCAGTTCGAAATATTTTTTCAGTTGTATCGGTTTGATGAGAAATCCCCTTTAAACAAACATTTTCCAATATCTTCTTTTTTGATTCATTTCGAATTTTAATTATAGCTTTATGAGATGCACTTTCTTTATGTTCATATATTTTTTTTCTTAAAGAAGATAATTGTCGCTGTCTAGTTTCTCCATTCGGAATTACAGTTATTGTTGTCCATTCTTTCGAAATTTTCATTCCAACATTTTGCTCGATTCCAAGTGCTCCTATTTCTCGACAGATTGAACAGCCCAACTTTTTGTTCTCTGTAATTAGCCAGTCATATTTCAAACAAAATTCGATTTTTGATCCATATTCCAGCAATCCGGATAATCACTTATGATATCGTCATTGGTACTTTTATTTAATTCAGCAGCAATTTCTGTTGATTGTGATTGCACATTAATATTAATAGGCGGATTAGGCGTTGGAACATTGCAAGATGCGTTACCTATCTCGTCTCCTTTGACTTTTTTTGGTATAGTGCTAAAGTAACTATTTATTCTTTTCATATTCTTGGGATATATTTAAAAACTATAGTATAAGTGACACTTTGAAATTTCCTGAAATCTTCAAAGTAACGTAGAATAATGGCAATCGCAAAATAACTAAATAAAACATCTGTAGAAAAAAAGTAGCAAACCAAAAAATAGCAATAGCAAACCTAGTTATGGCAATCTATGATTTAAAATTTTTATTAGATAAAAATTATCGTTAATTACGAATTTTTCTTATGAGAAAAATAACGACAATTATAAAAATTGATTTTAAATTTTTTATTTAATTTATATTTACCGGAGCTGCGCTCCGGTGAGCTCCGGTACAAAAAAAGCCCTGTATAGGATATAAATAAAATGTTAAACATTATGACCAAAGAAACATATAATGTATCCATTTTTAATTGCATTACTAATTTCCAATAAAAATTTTGAAAATATGTAAATTGTAAACACCATTAAAATAAATTAAAAACAGTGGTTCCAAAAACAATTAAGATAATGACTATAAACATAAAAAAACCGAAATATATGCAAATGCATTATATACATAGGTATATTATAACACTTTAACCAAAAGATATATTTGAAACTTTCTTTTATCAATGAAAATAAAATATACAAAACATACATTAAAAATTAATATGTTCAAATTAAAATTTTCTAATTAAAATTTTTTTAAAGCAAATTAAAAAAAAATTTTCACACACTCTGTGAAAATACATAATATTATTTCTAACATTGATTATCATTGGTAACACTATTATCATCATTATAATCATCGTCGTAATATTAATTGCTTTAGGGAATCTCTTTTATACTTCTGATATTTTTTCTTTTGCTTGAGAAATTGTTACACAAAGTCATTTTAAATTCAAATTACATTTATACCTACTTATTTACTAAATAAGATATAAATATATAATATAAATATATATTAAGCTTAACTTAAAAAAAAAAGCATAAAACACTCAAAAAATCACATGCGTAAAACTCCTAAAAACAAAAAATAAATAAAAATAAAAAAAAAAACAACAACAAATAAATTTAAAAAAAAAGTCATTTTCTCAAAACGATTAAAACAAGTTTTTGGCATTAACTGCGATTTAATCCTCTAAAATGATCCAAGATTCTTTGTAGGATTTAGTCATATTTCTTCATAAAAGAGTTAAATAAAAAATAATAAAAAGAAAAACAAAACAAAGAAAATGTATAAAGCATAAAACAAAAACAATCATTTTAAAGTATTTATACAGGTGAACACTATAGCATTGCACAGGTGAATTACATGGCTAGGCGCTATCTTATAAAACAAAAATAAAAAAAATAAGTTAAAATTTTTTAAAATTAAAACATAATAGCAAATTTATAGAAAAGAGAGAAAAAGTATTAGAGTAAGACAGATAGATGAATTACATGTTTTTAGAGTTGCCTCTAAATTTCTAAATTTAGCATTTGACAAAATTTGGCTAAATTCTGAGCCATCTTCTTATTATAGGATTTTTAATTCTGAAAGCAATCTTTTTGTATAGTTATAATCGTCTTGCATTTTATAATAATCTCTGGGCTTAAAAAATTCAAAGTTTCTAATTAAAGTAAACTACACTGAAGAAACAACTCTTCGATCGTGTTGCGCTAACGGATTCACCAACGCTGTTCCGATCGCAAATTTCTTTTAATTTCTCGAACCATGTTGGTAGTGTCGAAATAGTTTAACAAACTGACAAATGACAAATAGATATTTGTAATCATTGACCAGATTCAGATAAACATTTTTAGATTATGAAAACTTCGGCCAGATTTTCAGCTAGAAAAAAATGCCTAAAATGGCAATATTGTGTATTTAGAGTGTTTTTGTTTTTTCTTTCGTTTATTTCTTCTTCTTTTTTTTTCTTTATCTCTTATCTCTTCTCAGAAAAATGAATCAAATTTTTAGAAATTAAAATAAAAAAAATTAACAAGAAGACAATTTTAGATACAAACAGCTTGGAAAAGAGCTTAAAAACTTATTTTATACAACGACAACTTAACGGCTTGATCATCTTTCAGTTTATATGTTGATCTTTCTGTTTTTTTTTTTGTTCGTTTTTTTGCTCTTTTGAACTTATGTATTGATTGGATCTTCTCTTTAATTTATTTTTCTTCTTGTTATTTTTTTTTTTTTTAATGGAAATTTCTTCTTTGGAAATTGAAAAAAAAAAAAAATAAAATCAAAAAAGTTAGAGGAAAAAAAAATATTGTGACAAGTTATAAATTTTAATATCAATAAAACTATAAGAAGAAAAAAAAATTAAAAACAAGAAAAATTTATTTATTTTTTTGATGGATTGTCTTACATAAGATATGAGATAAAAATAAACAAAAAAAAAACAGCTAAAAATGAAACGGAACGAAAAACAAACGGAACGTATGGAAAGGCTAAGCAACGGGTGACAGTCGACAGAATGACTTTATGATATTGACAAGTGGTATCTTTTTACAATGTAAAGTATAAAATAAAAAAAAAAAAATAAAACTAAATAGCCAAGTGGATTACAAAGTAGGTAATATATATATGGATATGTATTATATGTATACATTAACAAATAAAACTGTTAGTTAAATTGTATTAACGCTGTTAGAATTGCCTTTTTTTTTTTAAATATGATCTATTTGTAGGTTGGTAACTGTAGACATTCCAACTTTCGTCTTAATTTTTTTGAATAACATGCTGAATTTAATTTAAAAACTGTAATTAGAGGCTTTCTACCCTTCTTGTATATTTATAATTTACGCAACTGCCGTTTGAAACATAAATACAATTTTGCTCCTTAACTTTTTTTCAAATTGTAGTTTATGTGCTATGCTACTCTATCATTTGAAGAAAAAAAATCCTCTTGAAAATCGTCTCCGGCTTTCACAGAGGGTTAAGAAAATTGGAGGATATTTTATATTTATTTATAACTTTGTTACAAGCTTTGTTCTCAATTTTGTCAGACCATACAGCCGACATTTAAACTATGAAATTCCAAATTCCCTTATTATAGCAGGAGACTTTAGTAACACTGTAGTTCAAAGTCTTAACTTTTTAAATTGAGCTGGACAAAACAAAGAAGTATTATTTTACTCTTTTTGATCTTAGATCTATACTTTCTGCAATATAAGAATAAGTTTCTCTCAAGAGTTGTTAATAAAATATCTCGTATAGTAAGAATGATCCAAATTGTATTTTAGAGATTAAGTATTTTTACTTCAATTTCACCATTTTATTATTATGATCTTATTATTAAATTTTTATATAAGTATAGGTATATATTACAATTTTGAGTTCTTTATTTTTTATATACTACTTTTCCGGATTCTTTTGTACAACTTTTCTATTATTTTTCTCTATTTAAACACTCTTAATGTGCTAATTGACAATTAATATGCTAATAAAATTGGTAATGAAAATTCTAGATGCTAATGAATTTTTTTTTTATTTTTTTTAAATATCGATTTAATTTATTTTAACAATTTGCAATTTGTTAAGTTGAAAGATTAATTTATTGGTTTTGAAATTCCATCCTGACATTTCGCTTCTAAGATTTGTTACTTGTTCTAGATGGATAAGTAACATATTAACTGTTTATTCGGGACATTTAATACCAAGTGGCAGGTATTAGAATTTCGATGTAGAAACATTTAACCTAAATTAAACGGCTTATTCGGTCGCAAAATTTCAACCGCGGCTCACTTTTTTGTTAAATAAATAATAATTTTATTGCGAAAAACGCTCGAATTTTAAGTGCTTCTCCACACAACATAGTTCAACTTAAATTATCATATATGTATGTAGGTCCACTAGATAATATTGAAATCATTAGAGACTAGCTAAAACAAATTTCATTAAGTAATAAATTTTTATTCATCAATTTTTCGACTTGACAAAATTAAAACAGATTTTTATATGGGTACAATACATATATATACAAACTGAATAAAATATACATACAAACTTTTATACTTATATACACAAAATGAATAAAATAAAAAAAAAAAAAAAACAACAAAATGCGATAAATTGGAATTCAAAAATTTATGGAGTAGTTTGGAGATTTATGTTGTGACCGAAAAATTTTACTACTGTCATAAATCTTTTTCTCAAAGATTTTGTATTTTATATACGAACATGTACATAATAATCTATTCAAATCTGTCTATATAATTTATATATTTAATGTACCTATATATATAAATATATATTAATGTATATAATGACAGCGATGAGCATTTAAGTCATGGTTGACCTTAATCTTACTTGATGTTTTCTGTCTTTTAAAGAGTATAGAAAAAATCGAAAACGATTTAAATTGTTTTTATTTTTTTTCATTTATTTTTTTATTTTGAATTAAACTGTCTCGGAAGTAAAAGTACGTTGTCAGATTTTTTTTTGCAAAAAAAAAAAAACAAAAAATAGGAACAACAACAAATAACTAAAGCTTAAAATAATAAAAAAGATTAAGAATTTAAAAAAATAAAATAAAAAAAAAAAGAAAGTTATCTACTTATAAAATTAAAACACTTAAATTTTAACTGGTAAAAATTTATCAAACAATTTAAAAAAAAAACAAAAAAAATTGGTTTCAAATCGTTAAAAAAAAAAAATGACAGTAACATCAAAGTTCAAATTGAAATTTTTGATACGTATTTAAGTAGAAGATTAAATTTAAACTTGTAATAAACAGTTATATATTTAGCTATTTCTATATTCATTATCATCTTCTTTGGATTGAGCTAAAGTCTTTTATATCTTGTTAAATTTAAGTCTTCTTTTGTCGATTACTGATAGTTGCCCATATTTTTTCCGATGTTTATTTAAACACTATGCAGAGGTTATTTTCCAAAACAAAATCAAGTCTTTTGGTTTTCATCCTCTTGTTCGGTTTTAGCATTAGATATTTTTTACTGAGCACTGTCATTATTGAACTAAATATAAAGTTCCATATATTTTTAATTCATTCATTCACTGGAGTCATTTTCCTAAGGCGTCACTACTTGGAGATGTTTCAAGGTGTCCATCCGTTCGCACGTTAGCCCAAAAGCTAATGGTTACCAGAGAAAAAACCAATAGTTAACTGGCGTATCTCTAAAACCCCTAAAAGATACTTTCAAATATGGCACAAAAAAATTCGTTAATCTTTCTCTTTAGGTTTGGGATGAATTTGGGTGGTTTTTCTGGTATCTCTCTTTTTTTTAAGCGCTAACTGTTCAACTCAACTGTTAGGCTAATAAGCCTGTCTATACCATAGGTACATGTTGGAAAAGGGGGTCATATTATATTCCTGTTATTAGAATAGATCTTCATATTCCACATACAATTTAAACATGAGATAGTACTAAGCTTTATAACATCTAGAAACGTCTTAGATTTTCAAAACATACAATTCTGTTTTTGTTTATATTGTAATATTTTGTATTTGTGTTATATAGTACTCTATATCTGTGAGTTTAATTATTGAATTACATTATTTGTTTATATTTTGCAATTGTTTATATTATTATATTAAAGTATTTTTTATTAAAAATATATAATTATTAATTATTGATTAAGCCATTAATTTCAACCTAATGCCAACCGGCCATGCAATCCAAAATCTTCCATAACCTAACAAGCATATATCATTGAAATTATTAAGGATAAGAATTTAATATTTTGTAAAACAGTCTATTCTGTTTCTATTATATGTTCCTGAAAATTAAGGTGAATTGGAGTGGTGGTTCGGACATCTTTCACCCACCTCCAAAATCTTTATCTTCAAAATTAATAAAGACTGAAATTGGAAATTTTATACCAGATCTGCCTGTTTCCTTAATGTTCCGGAAACTTGAAATGGGTTGGAGTGGTGGTTGAAATAGCTGTTACATGCCTGTCCAGATCTAGCCAGCATATGTTAGAATTTAACAAAGATATAAACTTGAAATTTTGTACAGGGAAGTTCTATTCTATTTCTTTAATGTTCCTGAAAATTTTGATGATAGATGGGATATATTCATGTAACTTTTATGGTCTTTCCAAAACCAAAAAAACATATGTTTCAAATAACATAATTATGTGTTATAAAGCTACCTTGGACCTTGTGTCCTTCTTTTTCCCATCTAAATCCTTATGATTTATTAAAGTGTTTTTAATTTGTATAAAATGAAATTGCTAATCATTTTATATGAGTTTTATTACTTACAATAATATATGTATGTTTATAAATTTAATTTTTCGTCGATCTATCGACTACATAATATGCTATTCCTTACTACATCTTCTTAATATATCTATATTTATTTAATTTAAGTTAAATATATGTACCTATAGTAGAAAAGTCTTAAAATTCAGTTGAATTACTCAAACTACTCATCATCAAGTATATGAAGTTGAATATTGTGTCATGTCAATAAAACACTTAATTTTTTTTTTGAGTTACAATACATTTCAAAAATATTTAATTCACTTAACATCACTTACAAATTCCCATACTTATTTTATCTTCCGTTTTAAGTTTGTTTTTTCTAGTTTGAGTTTAAAATGAACTGCAGCTAAAACAAACTACAGTTTAAGATGCAAGTACAATTTACAAAAGAAATAATAACAAAATCATCAAATGATCTTAAATTTATCTAATTTTTTTTTTTTTCAAATAAAAAATTTTAAGTTCTGTACTTTTGCGAAAAGTTTTTCTTTCACTAATCAATCAATGACCAATTTTTCTAATCAATCGTTGGTCGTTAAATATCCCTATTAGTTTCGAATGTGTATAAATCATTTTTAAATATTTGGTCGTTTTTTGAACGTGTACTTTTTACTTTATACAGTCAAAGTCTGCTTAAATGAACTCTTAATACAATGAAGTTGAAATTTTAATATATATATTCAACTGGTGTTTGTAAAGGGGGATAGCATATGTTAACCTTATATAAAATGCCCATTGGGCATTCCACTTCCAATACTTTCTATTAATTTATAAGTAATATTATTTATTTTGTTTAATAAAATTATATTTTAAAATATATTTGGTTACCAAGGTGATTTGTAAAGAAAAATTATTTTTCAATTAATTATTTCATGACCTGTACGGGAATCAAACCCACCCCCTCGAGCCCAAATAATGCTTAGTCACAAAGAAAGAATACTTTGACAATAAAAGACTTTGATCTGGCATTTTAGAGTCTTACATTATTAAGGATTAATGCTAGATTCAATGCTTCGGATATTTTAGTCATGCGCGCATGCGTTTTATATGAAAATGTGAATTCCTTATAATATTTGTAAAGTGGAGATTTATATATTAGTTAAACCGAATGTATTCTCTTTGTAATCTAATAGCTAAACCAAAAAAAAAAAAAAAAAACAAACAAAATACACATAACTTAAACGTTTTAAAACCGCAAAAGATGTGTAAATAAAACGAGATTTGAATTCATAATTTTGAAGCGGGAAACTTCTGTTATAGAATTACATAAAAACAAAAATAAAAAAAAAATTTTATACCTGGTTTAAGGTGAATGATACCGCATAATATAGGTGAATGTGAATTATTAACTTAAATATAATAAACGTTTAAAATGCTATGTACCATATGTACAAATTTTAGGTACATATTATGATATAGAACCGGGGAAGCATTGAACAAAATACATATATATTATATATATACATTTACAGTACAGATGAGGTGTTAATATGATAAAAAATAAATATATATCATAATATTTATAAAAAAAATATATGATAGATGTTTTTATATAGATACTTTTCCAGTTATATTAATACATACAGGTATACATTCATTCAAACATTCGGTGTTTAAAACAAATATGTTTTAAATATACACAATATCAAATTGAATATTAAAATAAATGCTTTTTTAGCGGTTTTTTGTTCCGCCGTTAATAAACGCTCGTGTTTTGTTATTGTAGTTTTAATATAAGTATATTTTGATGTTTAAGTCTGTTGTGCGCTACTGTTTTGAATGTTTAAACATTACGTAAGGTTTACAAAAGAAAAATTGTAGTAAAACAAAACAATATTGTATATATATATATATCCATATTTGTTTCGGTTTTTATTATTATTAAGTATTCAATATTGACTTTAACTGGTATATAGTAGGTATTCGTCATTTTAAAAACCAAACATCATATTACAACTGAAAATTGAAGTTATATAAAAACAATTAAACAATAAATAATCTTTGATCCGTTCCGCGCGAATTATTTGTTCAATATTTGTTATACTATATCTAGTAGATTTTTAAGTTATTTGTATTTTTTATATTTATTTTTAACAAATATGTTTGCACAAATACTAGATTCTATTGAAAAAATAACCTCTATTTATTTATGTTAATGTAATATGACATTTACTGTGTTGTTGTTTCAAATATACCGTTAATAACTAACACCTATCTTAGAAGTTTTCCGTTTCCTTAACACCTATATTTAATTTCAATTCCTCGTCAATGTTTATTGATTTAATATATCCTAAGATATTTGTGTTTGTTGTGTTGTATCTTAAAGTAGAATAAATGTGGAAGCTTTTTTTTGAATTTTAAATTATTTTTGTATGTAAAACTATCGATATAAATAGTTGCAACTTTAAATTGAACAAATGTTTTTCTAATAACTTTACGTTGTACATGTACATTCCTAGAATAGAACCCAAATTAAAAATATAAAAAAAAACGAATTATAAAGCATGTTCGGAAAGCATAATTAACAAATTTGTTTTAAAATTTTTTTGAAATTACAGAATGTTTGAAATCGTGTTAAGGTGAATTTGGAAAAACCAATTTTTTTCAAAAACCTTTTTTAAAGAGTGCTAATTAAACTTTTTTAAAGAGTGCTAATAATTAAAATACAAGGGTATTTTATTTAAAATGTTAGGTCTGTTTTAATAGTTTAAAGCAATTTTAATTGAAAATATATAATAATTTAATGATATGAGCAATTTTAAATTATTTTAATACTGTTTAAAAAGCTCTCCCTTAGTCGAATAGTCTTTGAAAGAAAAGAATCCTAAAAATAATTTTTTATAAGGTTTTATTTGTTTTCGAATAAGAAATTTGAGAATTGTCGAATTTTGGATACTGTGGATATCACAAAGTTGAAGTCAACTATTTTAAATCTGTTTTGTAGTTTGAATTTTAGAAAATTTCAAATTGATATTAAAATACCAATTAAATTTTTAGCAAATTACTTACATAGGTATTTTTAAACATATTAACTTTTTTATATTTTCATATTTAACTGAAACTTTGTCAAAACAGTTGAAACGTGGAACAACCATAGAACAGCTTTTAATTGTGGGTTATCTACATTAATGAACAATTAAATTTTCTTTAACTGTGCAAATTAGATAATTTCACGCCTAACTTAATGTTATATTGCAATGCAAAATTATAGTTGTTTACGATAATAAAAGTTGAAGAAAAAAAGACATCATTCTTCTAAATATTTCATTAAATTTTCCTAATCGCGTTAATCCCAGAATTCTATATTTCCAAAACTTTTCACATCCCTATCTTCTAAGCAACACTGTACTTTGTATCTCAAGTCTCTTTTAAAGTTTGATTCAAAAAGGGTTGTGATTTTGGTGTGCTAAAGTAGCACATTATCTTTATGCTAACTATGCCCAGCTTCATTGGCTTTCGAAGCTTTCCATGTTCCTCGTTGAAAGAAACATTGTGTTAATATATTGGGTGCGGGTTCGATTTCCGTACGGAAAAAATATTGAAAAATAATTTTTGTTTACAAATCCCCATGGTGACCATATATAATTTAAAATATACAAATATATTATATAAACAAAATAAAAAATATTACTTATAAATTGATAAAAAGTATTTAAAGCGATGCGCAAAAGGCCTCAAGGCATACATGTTAGGATGACACATGCTATCCCCATATCAAAACATCAACAAAAATATTGATCATACCTAATTATTTGATTTCAAATATGATCATGTGGAAACTCCTTAAAATTGTATAGTATGTTCATATACCTTTTTATATATAATTATATTCTAAAATTAATTTTATTTTTAAATTTTTCATATCAAAATTTAAAAATATTTATTTTTTTTTTTGCAATATAAAAAAATAAAAAAAGTAAATAATAAAATATTTTATTTCATTTCATTCATTTATTTATAAATTCTCCCACAGTTCATATAGTAACCTCATCTCAGTCTAAGTTTCGCAAAATAAAATTTTTATTTTGTTTTAATTTTCATTCATTCATTTCAACGAAATTTTTTCGAACAAAATACCAATGAACCGGTACTGCAAAAGCAACCAAAAAAAATGACTTTTTATAAAATATAAACATAAAAAGTTCAAGACTAAACTCTTATCTGAAAATATTTGACACATAAAGACCTCACATTTGCGTATATAATATTTAGTACAATCTATACATACTACATAGCGAAGTGATTATGTTGTTAAAAAATTTAAAAACAAAAGAGAAGAAAAAAAAAAAACAAAAAACAACTTAAAACAAAAAAAATTAAGAGAATCGCGTGAAAAAATTTAATAAAAAAGTGAAAATATTATAAAACTGTTTTTTATTTTTCTTTTTTTTTTTAACATTTTATTTGATATTTTTGGATATGATTAAAACAACTTGCCAAAATTAATAATCATTATTTTGAATTAAGAAAAAAAATTAAAGATTATACACTATTTAGGTAATTGATTGCAATTAATGAAATTTGAAACTAGTAATTAATTAGTTTGCAAGAACATCAGTTTTTTGAATTATTAATATAATGAAAATATTCACCCTAAATTTTGAAGAAATTTTTGTTTTAATTTAAAAAAGAAAAAGTTCATAAAACAACATATATACATACATCAAAATTAAATGATATAAATATTTTATCTGCTTCGTCTGTAGACAATGTAACGCCAGTGTAATTTTCTTGTTTATTAAATCACTTGTCAAAGTTTAACTATAAAATTAAGTTGAAATCATTAGTATAATCATAAATTTAAGTTGTTAAAATCAAAAGAGTAAATGTAAGCCTAGGGTAATTTTCTTGTTTATTAAATCACTCGTCAAAATTAAATTACGTCACCAGTTCAAGTTGTTAAAATTTAAATAGTAAATGTAAGCCTAGGGTAATTTTCTTGTTTATTAAATCACTCGTCAAAATTAGATTACGTCACAAGTTCAAGTTGTTAAAATTAAAAGAGTAAATGTAAGTCTAGTGTAATTTTTTTGTTTATTAAATCAAATGTCAAAGTTAGATAATGTCATAAGTTAAACTTGTTCAAAATAATTTAATAATTTAAATAATATTTTTTTTAATAAAATTTATATTTTAAATAATTTTTTATTCATTATTTAAACTTCTACGTAGTATTGCCTATATTGTCAGTACAAGTCTGACAAATTAAAACGAGACAAAATCAAAATTAAAGGAAAAAAAAACACTTTTATAATATTTAACCATTTGTCAGGATTAATGTCAAAAATTTTATTATTTTATTAAATTTTATTTATTGATTGTTTGGTTTTGTCTATAATTGTGAAAAAACTTAAAATACCTACTAATCCAACATACATATTTTATTTTTGATATAATCTGCATAGGATAAACTATAGGATATTCAAAACAAGAACTTTCTTATAAAAAATTATTTTTATATTTAGTTTTTTTATTAAATTAAAAATGTCTAATACAGATGTATACAATATTATCGTTTAAGTGTTTTACAAAATAAATATTAACCAGATTTATTCTAGCAAAAATTATGCTAAATACAGGGTGGCGCAAAACGACCGATATGGTTTGAATGTTAAATAACTTTTTTATTTAATGGTTAATTATTATTATTATGTTTTTGTTATACAGTATATTAATGGGGAATATTTTCAGCTTAAGTAGAAAAATTATAATTTATAACCCGCAAGTGGTGACCATTTCCGGCTTCGCACATTTGTGCTCTTTCCAGTACATTTTCCATAACTTTTCGTAATTTTTTATCGCTGTTATGTTGTGTACTGTTCCATTTCCAATTCCCAAAGTTTTCTTCACAAAATTCTGAAATAAAATATAAATAAATTTAAAAAGCTATTAAACATTCAAACCATATCGGTCGTTTTGCGCCACCCTGTAGTTGCAACAATTTCTATTTTTAATCGTATTCATATACACTGTTTATTTTGATTCGATGATTATTGCCCACACGAAAAATGCCCACACAAAAATTGCCCACAGAAAATTGAATTAAATATAAAAATTAAATTAAAATAAATAGAGAAAAAATCAAAAATTATATTCTATCTAGGAGATAATCTATTAGTGATTTAAAATAAAATATTCTGGAAAAAGCGGCAATTCTGTTTTATAAATTATTTTTTGTGGGCAATTTTCGTGTGGGCAATAATCCGATCACGGTTTATTTTAAATCCGTTATTTAGTTAGGAATGCTAATGAACGTAATTCACATAAATATATATGAGAATGAACTGTAAGGGATTAATTATTTAACCCCTAAAATATACTTTTGAAGCTTTATTTGTTGTATATTACTTTAAAAAAATTTAGACAGGGTGGTGGATTCAAATGCTTAGAAATATCGAATTTTGAGTTTTCAACTCCTTACAACTCACAAAAGAAGGACCACGTAAAAATATTTTCATAAATATACTTATTTCTGCAATTTCACACCGCTTAAAATTTTAATATTTTTTAACAGAACCATTTGAAAAGTATACAATAGGTAAAAAATTTTGCAAAAAATGAGTTTTGCATAAAGGTAAATTGAAAATAATGAATTGCTACAGTGTATATTAATCGCTAAAGTGATAATATTATTTCCAAACACATTTCAAACGTCTTATTTATTTTACTAGGCATAAAAAACTTCTATTCTATTTAATTTAAAGTAGCAATACATTTGTTTCCCAATTGTGTAATTTTTAACACGGCATGTCACCTTTGAAGATTTTAAAACATACATAGTTAGTTACATATCAAACATATATATGTACACATTTTTAATATTTATTTAAAATATTATTTTAGTCACATTTGAAAGAAAAAAAAAATTTATTAATTGTTATTGATAAAAAAAATTATTTTGTAGCTTTTTTTACGTAGATAGTACTGTAAATTTATAGATACATTTATTTCTATATTAATAAATTTTATATTTTTTTTTCAGGTAAGATTTACTTTTTGTGTCAACTTTTTTTACTGTAATGTAATATTAGCAGATAAGAGGTTAGTATGTATATTTTAATATTGAATTATGGAATTTTTCACATTAAATTTGGGAAGATGAAATAAAACTTTAATTTAGATTCCTTTTCCATTCTTCATTGAATTCAATAATATAACTCGCAGATATAGAAATACCTTTTAATTCAAATAAAAAACTATTACAGTTTATTTTTTATATGTATTTATATCTATTGAAAATCTAAAACGTTTCTACATGCTATGTTTAGTACTGTTTCATGTTAAAATGTATGTGGAATTCACTATGAATAAGGTGGAGTTCACTAGGGTCAATGTGGAATTCACTAGGATCAAGGTGGAATGTACTTGGATCAATCTGAAATTCACTAAAATCTGTAAAAAATGTACCTATGGTATAGATAGACTTATTAGACCAACAGTTGAACAGTTAGAACTTTAAAAAAAAATGGATTTATGCCAGAAATAGATAGTTAAATGAAAATCAGGCACGTAAATGGTTTATGATTATATCAAAAACCGATTAAAAAACAATAATCATTTTAATCGAATCGCTAAAGAAATTTTAATTATGAAGACTAAAATCTAGTTTGATGATTCCATGATGATCGATGATTTTTTAACATCACCACGTTTAAAAGATATCGAAAATACCTACTCGTATATTTATTATCGAAATTGATATGTGGTTATTTTCAAAGAATTAGTATTGATGTGTTTTTTACTTTTATGTTTGTTTAATTAAATAAAAACTATGAAAAAGTATTTAAACAATTGGTTTAAGAAAATTTAATTTGGTATATGTATATCTAATCTGAAATACAAATTGTTATGTTTCATTTTTTTGTCACACCGAATACAAAAAAAGTAATGTTTTCTGTCCTTGAAATAAATATTTTATTTATTTGGACGCGCTAACACAACAACATCACCTTTAGAGCATCATCACGTCCATTATAATATTAGAAAATAATTTTAAAATTATTAGATATACATATATATCTTATCTATATAATATATATTTTTATAATATGGCTTTGTAAGACAATTAAAAGCATTGTTTTTCAAATCATTTTCACATCTAAAATTTTAAGATTAATAAATAATTGGGTTTAATATGATTCATAGATGAAAATGTTAAAATCCTCACAAATTGTTGTTGCTCGTGTTATCATTAATTTCCCTTTCCGTTAGAAAATCACATAGTAACTAACATTCTATATAAATGGAGTATAATGGAGTATAGAAATGGAGAATAGCACATATTTGGGCTGTTGCTGCTCAGTTGGCGCTAGGATATATCTATAAAATTCAAAGCAGCTATTCATCTTATAAACAATCATAGTGTTAACACAAAGCTCACTCCAATTAGTCACCGTCATACACTCTGTTCACTTGATCTGTTTTATAGATACCAACCTGTTCTAAAGGCAAACACCTGTTCTAAAGAAATATAACAATGAGTGCCTCTATTTAATGTTCTCTAACATGAATAAAAATTGCGACGGATTATCATTCCTACTGTGTTGAATTATTAAAGTGGCTTAACATGGCTTATGGAAATTTGTTGGTTATGCGCACGTCAAGATTACGGATACATATTCCAATGTGTTCCCTAAAATTGGTAATTCGTATATGTACGGCTTAATTAAATTTACGAAGAATAATATTATCCTCTTTCTCCTTAATATTCCCCCAAATATTTCCATTTATCAAGCGTCATTCATTATCCCAAACTTGATTCCTTAAGTTTCCCTTCCCCATTCCCATCATTAAAACAAAACTGTAAATTTGTATTAAAGACTAAACCTAAAGTTTGGTTTTTAGGGGGTATGGTTTTAGTTTGTTAAAATTACACACTACCTAAAGGAACTGCTTCAATGGATGGCTTTCGGTGCTTGACTGGTAAAAAACAAAATTCATTATCATATTCGTTTAGGGTCTCTGAAATTCAGTGTTATCATCATGTTAACTATAGGTTTATAGCTTGCATATAAGTATAGAAGATATAAAAATAATATTCAGATATCATAAATATTATTATACCATAATTTTAAAGCTTCAATTTTTTTTAAATCATTCTTTATTATATGGTTTTAGGGAACCATTCTCATGTTCTTCTACATTTAGATAACTTTTAAATGTTAAAACAGTTTTAAAATCCTACCGAAATATTATTTTCATTTTAATCTGGGAGTCATTATAAAAACTTTTAAATTACAATAAAATTCAAAAAAACAAAAATATTAAAAGTCAAAAGGTTTTAAGGACCGGAAAATCATATTAAAATCTACCACTTTATAAAATTTTTTTTTGAAAAAGTTGACAAACACCTATAATTTATTCGTGTTCCTTTTCTTTTCAAAACAACAACAAAAATACACCTGAATATTTTTTTTTTATATTCTATAGGTATATGACTATTTTAAAATTTGAAGTATGTAAATAATCTTCAAAAATCTTCAAAAATCTCCAAAAAAACAAAGGAGTAACAAACAACAACAATAGAAAAAAACAAAACCACTGAATATCTTAAAATTTAATTTTATGAAAGTAGCAGCCACAAAAATGATCACATTTAATGATGATAGGAACTATAAACATTCTTTTTATTTTTTTTAATATCCAGTAGTGTGTGAAAGTGTATCTTAATGTTTCATACATATTTATATGTAAATGGAAAAAAAAAACCAACAACTTAGAAATAAAAAAAAAGCTTTAAAACAAAATAAATTTAGAGCAATAAAAAAAAAATATACCAAAATCTGCATTCATCAGATAATATTATAATGTATCTATACTAGCTATTAAGCTAACGTACCTTCCAGATATTTTTTTTTTTTTTTGTTATCAAAATTTAAAGTGGCAGTTAAACTGCTTAAAATTAAAATGATAGTCAAAAATTGATCAGCGCATGTTAAAATTAATAACTATAATAAAGCTGCCTAGTTTTCATATAGATAAATAGTAATAGGTTTGGTGTTTTCAATAATAATTCACACCATGCATGAGTGTGTTAAAATTGTATAAGGTGTTAATTTTGTTTTAAAAAAAATTTTTGTACTTTAACTGTCATTATTTGGGGACAGTTAAATGAATGGATATTTTTAAGATATAAGTGCTAATTGTTCACTTACTATAAGGATAGCAAAAACCTATCTGTACCTTAGACGCATGTTGGAACAAAAGTGAAGCTACTGAATATAAAATATTCTTATTATTAGAATTGATGCTTTGCATTGCACGTGCAATTGCTATGTGAGACAATATGAAGTCTAATCACATGTATATTTTCTTGGATTCCAATTGGTATACTATTCTATATTAAATCATTTCTGTATCTGTGAGTTATATTTTTAAATTAAAATAGCTTTTTATATTTTGTTTAGTTTAAACATTTTGTTAATGCCATTAATTTGAAGGTAAAGAAAAATGGTATAGCATCAGAATCAAGTCACAAGCCATAAGTTTTTTCACTTTTACATTGATTTAAATTCCCACCCTTCAAATTAGAGCGCAGAACTTTAATTCGTGTGGCTACAAGTTAAATGATATTTTTGGATTATTATTTCAAAATTTGACTGACTGAATAATATCCATGCATAGGAGCATATTGAAATCTCTGTTAAAGAGGTTTAACGTATCTCTGTATAGAGACGTTTAGGGTAGTCTAGTCGTACAAAGTTATAGTGTCACAGAATCTGTGATTGCACTCTTAAAATAATTTAAAAAATGCCTGCTGCAATTAAAAATCTAAGCTTAAGTGTTACGATATCGTAGCTAAATATCTGGAGCTAAAATTCTTATATATCTGCGTTATTTTGAACTTTTAATAAAATAATTTTGTCTAATAGCCGGCTGAGCTTGTTGGACAGAAATTCTATTTTAAACAATAAAACCTTAAAATAAAGCTGAATCAAAAAAAAATTTATGTTCTCATTTGGATATTTATCTATTTTCAAAGCAAAACAAATGTATTTTAAAGATTAAAAGATAAATTCTTCTAGAAACAAATATAAAAAAAATTGTTTAAGATGCAGATTATTATCATTATAAGTATTTTTCTTTGATGTAATGTTGCGCTGCGGTTTCTTTATATATAATATATAATACATAATATATTCTTTTTTTTTTATAATCTTAGCCTGAAGCTTTTTTGAAAATAAATTTTGGAATATTAATTTCAGATTGTAAATCTTTATCATATTAACTTTTTAGTATCGCATTTCATAAGATGACAGTTTTAAAAGAAATTAGATGATTTTTAACATCTTAATTTTATTTTTTTGATTTTGTATATAATATTTATTTATTTATAATTTATTTTCACTAATTTTTAATAGTTTTAATGTATAGGACATTTTCCATTAAGATGTGGTTTTTAATATACTATTTATAAAAATTTATTAATTGTTAGTCTCCATTGAGAATGAACAAATAGCATATTTTTGATTTACTGATACCTAACATCATCAGCTAGAAACTGAAAGTATGTCTATGACACATTAACAAATGTCTATGAATCATAGCAGAATATTATGGCCTGTCAACAAATAAACAACAAAGATCTATAGAAAATTGCAAGAGCAGAACCCATACTCAGACAACAAATAAAATAAAAAAAAGTTGAATAGGCCTAAGAAAAGAACACTACAACTAAGTCGCATGACTGAGCGTCCAAATGATACATGAAAACGCACAATACTAAATGAACTTAACCAAAAAAAACCTCCCATGTAAAAATGTTTTTACATTCGTACTTGGGAGGCAAATAGGGCACTGTGTGAGATGCCAAATGAAAGCTCTTGGCTGCCTCACGAACTGACTTGAAAAAAGAATCTTCACTTAATACAATTCAGATATAATTTTTTTATCTAAAATATTCAACAGAATAGAACAAACTGCTATCAAATTTCAGTTTTCGAACTTTATTAATTCCAAAAAAATACGGTTAGATATAGGCAACTACTTGCACCACTACTATAATTCTACTCATATATTATTTTATAAATTTTCAGTTAATTTCGTGACATAAAGGAAACAGGACAGATTACCCTTTTTCCAAATTTTAAGTTTAATCTCTCTATCAATTTAGAAATGATGCTTCGGTCTTGAGAGATGTGTGATAGGTACCGAAAAAACCACTTTATTTCATTCCGAAATTCAACAACATAATGGCAGCAGGACAGAACTATCTTGTCCGAAATTTCAAATTTCAATCTTTATTAATTTCGAAGATATATGCTTGTTATATTTTTGGAGGTGTGTGCGAGGTACCCGAACAACCACTCCAATTAATTTAAGGGGCATAATGGAAACAGAACACCATTTGTACAAAATTTGATGGTAAAGATTCTATCTTTATTGGTTTCGGATATATGCTCGTTTTCCATTGGTTCGATCGAAAGCTTCCAGAATTTCAAATCCATAGTTTGATCTTACAATCCCTGCCTTACTTTCATCATTAATAACCTGCAGTATAAATTTCAAAAAGATAACATAATTATTTTTCGAATTCCGGTCGACGGACGGAGAGACATCGTTAAATCGACTAAGGAGGTTAACCTGAGCAAAAATTAATGTTCTTTCTTATATCTTGCTTGCTTCCTTTTGTTTGTAACAAACATCTGATTAATGTTAATAAACTTCTAAACTTATTGTAGAACTAGGGTATAATTAATTATAAAACATACTCATCTTCCTCCTTTAGTGCTGTTCTGGGTGTTTATATATAGTATTCCCCGCTTTTGTTATTTCTTACATATACACGTGCATCTTTTTCTTTAAAAATTAATTTACTATATACTTTTATATTAACTTGCCCGTGTCTATGGGTTTATTTTCAATTAAATTTTTAAAATTTAAAATTTTTATTTTGTTTATTACATAATTACTCCAAGAATTAAATCATGTTTTTAGTATTTTTAAAATGTTTTATGTTATATTACATAAAACATCTTTCAAAAATTATATTGCTTCCTCAACTTTAATTTTTGAATTTTGATTTTCATTCATTTTTGTCTTTTATAAGAAAAAAATCCTCCCTTTTTTTTTTTTTGTTAATTTTACCACAAGAAAACCACATTACAGTTGAAAGAAAAAGAAGATATAAAAATCAATTTCACATAAATGATGTATAGATTGTTTCACCCACAATGTATCTAAACAAAACATTCCGCAGACACAATAATCATTTTTTTTTTTGAAATTATAATGTAAAAGAATTCATAACATAAATTTTCGTGGGTATAAATATTTCCTTTTCAAGAAATCCTCTCGTTTTTCAATAATCAAAATTCCTGGTATCGGATCAAATTTCACTCATAAACAGCATCAAAAACACATTGCATCGTTGTACTATATGGTATTTTGTTTTTCCCCAAATACATACTGACATATTTGATTTTCTTAAAAAATTTTTTTTTTTTTTTTTTTTTTGAAGTAAAATGAAAAAAAAAACAAAGAAAATATATTATGTTGTGGGCGTTTCTAATTTCCTTGGTTGGATTTTTTTGTTTTTGTTTTTCTTTAATAAATTTTTCTGGGTCATTGACTGGTTGGTTTGTTGCTTTTTAAGTTTTTTCTATATTCACCATATGGTATAACGGTATATGAAGAAATTTGACAGGAAAAACCATTTTATGTCATATATAAATTTTTAATATGAATTTTCATGTACTTATATATATATATATAAATTTTTATTTCAATTTTTTTGGTATCCTATATGTATATATATATAAATATAAAATAAATGTGTATGCATGTATATACATATATATGATTGTTTATAATTGATGCATAACATATTCTTTTTAAAATTGTAATCATTAATCAAAAATTTTCACGTGCTTGTCAAATAAAAATAAAAAACGAGGAAGATTATAGTTGCCCTTGTCAACTTTTAGATACCCGTGCATACCCACTATGGTGTATAAAATAAACCGTAATTTACTTCCCTTATACATTTAACTCATTACCCCATAATTTTGACGTAAAAAAAAAAAAAAAAATTAACAAAAAAAAAAAAAAATCACAAAACAAAAAACAAAATTTTCATTCATTGTCCCATAACTTTAGCTTAAAAAAAAAAAAAAAAAAAAAATTAACAAAAAAAAAAAAAAATCACAAAACAAAAACAAAAATTTCATTCATTGTTTAATAACTTTAGCTTAAAAAAAAAAAAAAAAAAAAAAATTAACAAAAAAAAAAATCACAAAAAAAAATAACAAAATTTTCAGTCATTGTCCCATAACTTTAGCTTAAAAAAAAAAAAAAAAATAAAAAAAAAAAAAAACAAAAAAAAAAAAAATTGGCCCACTCTAAACGTCCGAAGGTCCGAGTGATGTCCAACTTTGCCAAGTAACTTGCCCTATTAATTTATCTGCCCAATTTTAATTTTAACCTTGTAGCTTCATTAGATTCAAAGTTATTGAATTGAAAACTTTGTATGGCAGCCCCGCGAAAATGGGGCCCTAACATTTTGAAACTTCATATAAGTGCTCGATTCATTATATAACTAACCGTGTGTAATTTTCAGCCTCGTAGTATAATTAGTTTTGAAGAAATTCATATTGGTGCAAAGAAGTTGTATGGCAGCGCCCCGAAAATGGAGCCCTAACATTTTGAAACTTCATATAAGTGCTCGATTCATTATATAAGTAACCGTGTATAATTTTCATCCGCGTAGTATAATTAGTTTTGAAGAAATTCATATTGGTGCAAAGAAGTTGTATGGCAGCCCCTCGAAAATGGGGCCCTAACATTTTGAAACTTCACATAAGTGCCGGAGTCATTATAAAACTAACCGTGTGTAATTTTCATCCCCGTAGTATAAATAGTTTTGAAGAAATTCATATTGGTGCAAAAAAGTTGTATGGCAGCTCCCCGAAGCCTTGGTCCGATTTTAACCAAAAACAATAGGGAACCTAGAAATTGTCTAAAAATGGCTTTGTGTGAAATTCAAGACTCTAGCCCTTTTAGTTTTTGAGTTATCGTGCTGACGGACGGACGGACGGACGGACGGACACACATAGCTAGATCGATTCACTTTTCGATGCTGATTCGATACGTACCCTTGACACTATATCTAGCTCGTCTAGATCGATGCGTTACAAACGGAGGAGTAATTTTAATATACCCGATGTTCATATATGTATGCACGGGTATAAAAATAAAAAAATTTTTTTTTATTGTGTTAGTTTTGACTTTTGTTATAGGCATTTTTTCAAGGATACCAAAATATGAAATAAAATTTTTTTTTTTGTCAGTTCTAGTTAAATATTTAATTTATTATCATTTAAAAAATTATTTAACATATTTTTTTTTAAAGATTTATATATATATATATGTTTGTTTGTACATTTATTTTGTAATTTACACGGTACTTGATTTACGCGGTTTTATATTTCACGTGTTTTTTTTTAAAATTATTAATTAACTTGAATTTTTTTTTTTTTTAATTTTGATATGTCATACTACTATTTCCGTTTAATATATGTATATATTGTATTTTATACCATATAGACCTTATTTAATATATATATATGTATAAGTTGTATGAATCAGAATGTATTTAAATGCTAATTTTAAAATTATTTTTATACCCGTGCATACATATATGAACATCGGGTATATTAAAATTACTCCTCCGTTTGTAACGCATCGAAATATAAGAGCTAGATATAGTGTCAAGGGTACGTATCGAATCAGCATCGAAAAGTGAATCGATCTAGCTATGTGTGTCCGTCCGTCCGTCCGTCCGTCAGCACGATAACTCAAAAACTAAAAGGGCTAGAGTCTTGAAATTCACACCAAGTCATTTTTAGACAATTTCTAGGTTCCCTATTGTTTTTGGTTAAAATCGGACCAAGGCTTCGGGGAGCTGCCATACAACTTTTTTGCACCAATATGAATTTCTTCAAAACTATTTATACTACGGGGATGAAAATTACACACGGTTAGTTTTATAATGACTCCGGCACTTATATGAAGTTTCAAAATGTTAGGGCCCCATTTTCGGGGGGCTGCCATACAACTTCCTTGCACCAATATGAATTTCTTCAAAACTAATTATACTACGCGGATGAAAATTTCACACGGTTAGTTATATAATGAATCGAGCACTTACATGAAGTTTCAAAATGTTTGGGCCCCATTTACGGGGAGCTGCCATACAACTTTTTTGCACCAATATGAATTTCTTCAAAACTATTTATACTACGGGGATGAAAATTACACACGGTTAGTTTTATAATGACTCCGGCACTTATATGAAGTTTCAAAATGTTAGGGCCCCATTTTCGGGGGGCTGCCATACAACTTCCTTGCACCAATATGAATTTCTTCAAAACTAATTATACTACGCGGATGAAAATTACACACGGTTAGTTATATAATGAATCGAGCACTTATATGAAGTTTCAAAATGTTAGGGCCCCATTTTCGGGGGGCTGCCATACAAAGTTTTTGATTCAATAACTGTGAATCTAATAAAGCTACAAGGTTAAAATTAAAATTGGGCAGGTAAATTAATAGGGCAAGTTACTTGGCAAAGTTGGACATCACTCGGACCATCGGACTTTTAGGGTGGGCCAATTTTTTTTTTTGTTTTTTTTTCTTTTTTGCTTTTTTTTTATTTTTTTTTAAGCTAAAGTTATGGGACAATGAATGAAAAATTTTGTTGTTTTTTTTTTGTGATTTTTTTTTTTTTGTTAATTTTTTTTTTTTTTTTTTTAAGCTAAAGTTATGGGACAATGAAAGAAAATTTTGTTTTTTGTTTTGTGATTTTTTTTTTTTTTTGTTAATTTGTTTTTTTTTTTTTACGTCAAAATTATGGGGTAATGAGTTAAATGTATAAGGGAAGTAAATTACGGTTTATTTTATACACCATAGTGGGTATGCACGGGTATCTAAAAGTTGACAAGGGCAACTATAATCTTCCTCGTTTTTATAAGGATTTATTTAGAATTATCAGTGCATAATTGAATTAAAAGCTATAGGAACGTAAAGTTAATACAAAACTTGTGCTGCATTACTTCTCCATAAATGTTGTCCTTCGTTTGAACTCTATGACATTTGGAAAACTTTGATGAAGTAAATAAAAATTAATTGTTTATAAATTTTGTTAAAAAATTCTTTAGTAGGTGAAAAAAAGTTGATTTGAATTACTACAAATGTTTAGTTCATTACTTACATTTTTCTTTGACATTTACAAAAACTAATTATCTCTAATGTGGGGACATTTTGTGAAATGTATGTTAAATATTGCTATTTTTATATTATAACTTCTGTTTAAAAAATTTAAAGGGTTAACTATTAATTATTGTCTGAAATTTATTCGATATAAAAAAATACTAAAACGAAGAAGAATCTTTAGACGTATATTTTTTAAAATCTGAACAGGGCATGAACAGTCAAAAAAAATTCGTGCGCTCAAAACTCTGAGCGCTCAAAGCTTGTGATTCGTGTTTTTTTTTTTTATATCAGAACGCGTTTAGAACATGTTCTATGTGCTCAGTTCAAATATTTCGAGTACGCATTGAGCAAAATAATTAGCTCAAAAATACAAAGACATTTTGACTTTTGCTTAAGATTATCTTGTAAAATAAAAGTCAAAATGTTTTGTTTATTTTAAGTTATCCATTTTTAATTTAATTTTAACAATTTAATTCAATTTTTTGACAATTAAAAACTAAAATAAAAATTATGATTTTTTCAAATCATGTTTTTTTTATTAATTCTGAGTGCTCTAAACGTACTCCTCTGCTCAGAGCTCACTCATTTTGTTCAGAGATCCATGCTCAGATTTTAAAAAACCATAATACCTCTGTCGAGTTAAAAAACCCGATGCTTTAACAAATGTCTTATTTCTTGGCGTGGCTGCCAGCAAACTCAAGAACTTTTAAATCAAAATCAAATTAACTTACTTACAATAAATATAGTACAAAACTTCAAAGAAACAGTTATAACTTTTCAAGTGATTTTACTAAAATTTATTTACTAAACTAAACATAATCATAATATTACCTATAGTGGATAATCCGTTACAATTTTTAGACTTTTTTTTTTAACCTAAACTACTTTTCGAAAAAATTAATGAACTGTTTTATATGCAACATGATAAATCATAAAAATAAGAAAACTAAAAAGGGGTCAAAATTAAAAAATAAAAAAATCTTAACCAATATGTTGTCATTTTTTTTCTTTGAGATTTTTTTTAATAGATACTTTTTTTTTTTCCTTTCCTTCGAATCGCATGTTCGTAAAGAAAAAACAAAAAGAAGGCAAAAAAAAAAACAATTTTTGTTATAAAAAAAAAAACGATAAAGAAAAAATTGAGATGTCAAAAATGTTAAATTTGATAATAATCCAATGATAACGTTTCTTAGATAAGAGCCTTTCATTTATAGATTAATATCCCCAATAAAAAAATAAAAACACAAAAAAAAAATAAAAAATGTTGAACTGATATTGATGGTCAATATACTTAAAAGATTTCAACGGTCACATATATATAAAAATATATATATTGTATATATGTATATTACAATCCGGTTTTTATTTTGTATAGAGAGAGACTAAATCAATTTGATATTTACATCAATTTTTGAATTTTTTTTTTTTTATTTTAAATTAGCATTGCGAATTGAATTTTTACATATTATCTGTAAATACATATTTAAAATATATTCAATAAAAAAAAAACTACAGATTTTTAATATTATAAAAAGGTGTTTGCGGAATATTTGACATGTATTTATGTTTTGATAAAGAAAAAATTTATACAATCTGATTGAATATATTAAAAAAAAAAAAAAAAAATAGTTTAAAATTTGAAAATAAAAAAATATTAAAAATTTAATTTTGATTTATGACATTATTTATTTGTAAATTTATCATTTAATTTACGAGATAATAATCAGATAATTATGTATGTATTATTAATGGTGTAAAAATTTATAAGATACAAAATATAACTATTAGAAAATTTATTAAAAATATAAAAACTATATTAATACTTGTGTTTTAATACAAAAATATAATCTTTTCCTTATTATAATGATGATTAATTATCTAATTAATAGATGGCGCCTTTAATTAAATATACATGCATATACAAACACTTAATAAAAAATACATTTATATCTTTATTTTAATTTGGCAAATTATCAGCTTTTTTTTTTGGTAAAATTATTGATTTGTACTTTAGTTCTTTTTTTGTTTTCAAAATTTTTTTAATTTTAATATTTCGTATCCTATTATTTTAGTAAATCGCTTGATTTAAACAAAACTGCGCAAAAAACAATGACTGACTAAGAAATATGATATCAATATAAAGGTAGTAATGATATTGCGCAGTTTAGAACAAAATAAAATAAAAAAACTTCAGTGTAAATTTTAATTATTTGTTGTCATGCATTTAGGCTAGACCTAAATTGTAATAATTTGGCAAATGCGTCATGCGATTATTATTATTGACTACGCTTAAATTAAAAATTTTGGAAAATTATATTATTCATTTATCGGTTACTGCAGTGCAAGACCGCTATAGGTTTTGATACCATTTTTACATTTTACGAATACTGTTTATTATATTTATTTAATTAGTATATACTATTAGTATATATTTGATCGTAAGGGGGAATTTTAATGAAAATTATTTTTTTCAATAATTAACCTTTAAAAATACTTACGACCCGTGCGAAAAATTATATTTTTAATACATTAAATAAAAAAATTGCATATTTCTAGGATTTTTGTGTTTATGAAATTTTGCTTTTACCGCTACCCACCATAAGTGACATTTAAGTTTTCACTATTGGGTGAGTGACATTTAAATATTCTATATGACATTTAGTTTTAATTATGGGCGTTTTTTATGAACTGTCAAAAACAAAAATGTGCTCTACGTGCTCAGTTCAAATATTTCGAAAACGAATGAGCAAAAAAAAAATACAAAGACATTATGACGTTTGTTTAAAATTATACTTGTAAAATAAAAGGAAAGAGGTTTTGTTTATTATAGGTTATCCATTTTAATAATTTAATTCAATTTTTTGGCAATTTAAAACGTAAATAAAACAAAAATTACAGTTTATTCAAATCGTATTTTTTTATTAAATCTGAAAAATTGGTTCAGAGTGTGCTCAGATTTATGCTCAGATTAAAAAAAAAAATGCATTAAAAGCTATAAAATATTTTTTTTAATATTATAAATTGAAAATTTAGAAAAAATTATTAAATTATTTTTATATTAAAAAATGATGCTCCCCATTAATATTAAGGTTTTTAAGGTGTAAATTAATTAGAGTACTTTAAATATTTTCCTGAATTAAAATGAACTTTATTTATCAATGAAAAAAAATAATATGTACTTAAAAAAAATTTCTCATCTCCAAATTTTAAATTATTTTTTTTTAACCTTTTTCTTTCTATTTAATATAACATCAAACACCTAATAAAGTTCTTGCTTTTTTAAACGTGGTAACCATATTTACAATTTATATTATAATTTTTTATTATAACATTTTTTACAATACTTATTCTAAGTTAAATAAATACAGTACAGTCATCCCACATTTTACACGGTTTTTTAAGTTACAGAATTATTAATAGATTTTTGAACTATATGATCAAGTATTTATTATATAAAGTGCAATATTTTTAATACTATCTTTAATTTCCCGATTTTCACTAAGTATTAATCGGGTTAACAATTATTGTATCCCATAGATACACCATATGGTATACCATGTAAATCGAATTTAAAGTTTACTTAAATTAAATTCATTTTTAAAGTCCATATCCAAAAATTAAATTTGAAACAAAAAAAACAAAATAAATTTAAAATAATTTTTAATAACGAAATATATAACGCAAAAGGTGTGATCAGGTGCGTACATTATTTTTTATTTAAATTTTTTCATGTTCATCATTTAAAATAAAAAATAAAAACAAAAAAAAAAAAACTACAAAAAAATTAACCTTTAAATTTTATTTTTATTATTATTATTCCGCTAAAACTAGAGCAATAAATATATTTTAATAATATGACCATTAGAGATGTGCTGCGCACATAAATGTTATTTAAAGCTTCAATCAAAATGAAGTATAGCTATATATATATATATGCAACAACTACACGCTTAAGCAAAAAGAACGAAATTTTAAATCATTAGATATTTTTATCTGTAGTTTGGCGTGATGGACTATATGAAAATGTATAGAACTAGTTATTGAATATTATTGTTCTTTGATTTAGTTTAGTTTAAAGCGATTTAAAAGTGTTTAGATAACGATTATAAATTTTAAATATAAAGTATTTGACAGAAGTTTTAAACCTTGGGTCTTAGGACATATTAATATTAGGGGATGGGTAAACTTCATAAATTTGATAAACTTTACATATTGATCTACCAATTTCTTGGTGTGTTTTGAAGCTGAAGTGAATAGTAACTTCGAAAATTTTCTCTTGAAGCTAAAAATTAATAAAAGTCAGGTCGGTGAAACCTTTTTTTGTTCAATTAACTTGGCGCAGAGTGCCATTGTTTAATCGAACCTCGTTCTCTAATGACAGATGATTATTTTTCAGCATGAATAGCTGATATATATTTTTAGCTGAAATTTAAAAATAACTTTGAAGTATTATTCAAGAAGTCAGGTCTATGAAACTTTTTTACGTCAGTTTATTGAATTTGTAAAAAAAATTTGCTCAGAACTATGGTTGGACAGATTTCGGACACAATATTCGATATTTTTATATTCAGAACCTTTTTATGGAGCAAAGATGGCCTGGTGATAGACAACTACAGATTTATAACATGGTAGAGATTTCTTTAACAGATTTAAAAAATGTTGTCATTTATATGATGATCTTAAGAAATTACTGGTCGTTGGATAAATTTCGGACACAATATTCGATATTTTTATTTTCATGTTCCGAATAATATCAAATATCTAGACAACTCTGATTATACTTAATACATTTTCTAAATCAATTATCAAAATATAAGATGTCATAACGGAAAACTTAACTATCTAACGGATATAACAAAATTTTTCATCAATTTAAACCTTCAATTTATTATTTCAGTTAAGTTATAACGAATTGCCACCGTACCACAAAATTTTGACATTTTCTTAATTTTTATTACAAATTTTAAAATAAAATAAAAAAAAAAACTGTATACGAAATTTTGATATAAAAAATAACTGCTTTTTAGTTGGTTAATATCGTGGGAATTTACTCTCATAAGTTTATTTTTTATTTCCAAATAAAATGTGTAGTGATGCTAAAGAAAAAGAGCATATATAGAAAAATACAAAATTTATTTTATTACACTTTTATTTTTGGGTTCCATCTTATTATTTTTTCTGGTGTTAGGTTGTTCATTTTTTTGGATAATTATTCAAATCTAGAAAAATTGAGGGACAAAATGGGTAAATAAAAAAAAAATAATAAAAACTAGATCAAAAGAAATAAACAGTGTGATTTAATTTAACTAAATTTGATTGTACCGTAATAATAGGTTTTTTTTTCGGTTCGGTTTTATGTATACGATACATTAAATTTACGAGCCAACTATCTATCTTCATTATATTGTAACTGTTTTGTCAAACCATTAATGAATTTATTGTAATATTACTTTTATATATTTTATTTTGAAAAATTTCTACATTTTTGTTGAAAAAATTTTGTAAATTTTGATGTGAACTTTTTTTTATGTTATTTATAGTTAAAATTTTATTACATAGCTACCGCTTGTATATCGATTTACTTTAATTTATGAATTGTTTTATTTTTTTTTTAAATTTTATTATTAAATTTTATTTTAAATTAATTTTATTATAAATTTTATTTTAATACATAATATTTATTTATTTATTTAAATATTTAATATTGATAATCATATTAAATGTTGAGTTATTACTAACTCAATAGACTACCGGGTTTTATAATAAAACAACCCTGTATCGAAACTATATACTATTATAAAACTTACGAAATATTAGAATAAAAATTAATATTAAATGAATATTGTTGAGTATAGTGAAGCTGCAATTTTGATCCCCGCAATTATTGTAAATAAAAAAGGTTTATATAACAAATTTTAAATATCGGATGGATAGGAGTTTATTAAATTAATTAATTAAAATCTTAAGTTCTAATTTCTTAAATTCTTTTATCTCAAAAATTTTTAATATTATTATAAAGAGAGTTATCCGATCGGTGGCGTAGTGGTTAGAATGTCGGCCTTATAATCGAAGGGTCTCGGTTTCAAACCTTGGTCGGATCATATATAATAGAAATAGTAATTTATATCAATAACAGTTTTATAATATGAAAATATATACCTGCACAGGGGTCTCTAACCGACGGGGTAGGGGTTCGATTCCCGTACGGGTCATGAACTTTTTAAAAAATTATTGAATAAATAGTTTTTCTTTACAAATCCCCATGGTGACCAAATATAATTGAAATACACAAATATATAATGTAAAAAAAATAATTAATATTGTAGTATCAGTATTAATATTGTATATTGTAGTAGTAGTAGTATCTATGAATTTATAGAAAGTATTTAGTTTAAGAAGTCCAAATGCCACAGGCAATGACTATAATAATATCCGGTAATATTTACTATACTAGTACTGCTACTAGTTATAAATAAATATATAAATAAATATACATGCCACACCTGAAAAGAAAAGCCTGAATCACTCATCATTGTATGTTGTAGGAGGCTGTTCATAAATAAATAAACAGAGTCCTTAGGCGAATTTTCAATATAAATTTTTAAACGTATGTTTATTATATTTATTTATATCATTATAGTATATATTATATACATACATTATATTTCTAGGTTTTTATTAAATAATTAAACCCTTTTAGACACAATGTATACTCTGCAACGAATTTTTAACAAATGGACTGTAAAATTTTAAAAAGTTTTTCCTGATTAAATATGATTTTGCTTAAATTAAGAAAATTAAGCCTTTCTTTTGCATGTTCATCAGTTTAGGATGAATAAAAAACTGGTTGAGTGAATAAACACTCAATAAGAGTTGAGGATGCTTATTAGCACTCTCTATATTGGAAAATTGAAGCAGTAAAGTTATAATTATAAAAAACTAAATAAAGAAAAAATGGAGCATTTGCAATTTTTGGATCAAAATGATGAAGAAATTGTGCAAGAAGCGCGATAAATTAATTTCGGAAGAAAATTTTGTTGAACTTTTAAAATACTTAAAACAAAATTGATTTTTTAGCAGTAAACTAAGAAAATTTGACATTTCCAAACTCTAATTACGTGAAATGACAGCGGCAATTTTGAGTAAAATTCTAAATCCCTCATTCATCACCAAATGGATTGTTTACTTCTATCGATTCACTCCACTCAAAAAATTTCACGCTGAACGTTCTCAATTTTTTTTTGCACCACCTAATGTTATAAATTAAGTTTTAAAAAATATGCAAACACCAACAACAGCTTGTTTCAAAATGTACTTAATTTAGTTTAAAAGTTTTGAATCAAAAAATATTTCATAAAAACTTAAACATCCATTTGCTTATTAAAAAATTTCATTTAAAATGTATCCAATACTCTTATAGTTACGAAAAATGTGAGCTTTTTTAAATATTTAAATCAAATCTCTGTTTAAGATTTTTTGAATATGTATAAGATTTGTATAATCCGCTACTCTTACGAAACGATATCATCTTTCACTTCAGTTTTAACAAATAAATATAAATTCATCACTATATATCAGTTATCAATTGATCCAATCGATTTGATATAATATTACACCCCAAAAAAATTAATCCAAATTTCAATTTTTAATCTATGAAATCAAAAAAAAAAAAATAAAAAAAAAAAAAAACAACACACCATTTTGAATATATCTTAAGATATTTAGCATTTTTAAAATCTTTACCATGATAATAAAAAACAAATAAATTAAAAATAAATTTTTTTTTGGAGAAAAAAACAAAAAAAAAAAAAACATTTAAGGTTAGAATTACAAAGTAGCCTGTGACTTGTCTATTGATTTATGAAGTCACTATATTCATTCGACTTCTATAGTTAAAAAAAAATTCATACACCGCCATATCATATATTAAATATAAATATTTTTTTTTTGTTTTAAATGTTTTGCCGCTATTATTTTTTCTCCCGAGTTTGATCCCATCTTGGTGAATGATAATAATGTGCGCATTTAATATTTTAATTAATGTATCTTTATTGAAAATCTAAATTTCTATTATAACTTTCATATATAATAAATATAAAATAGAGAAATGTGTTTAAGTGTTTTTTTTTTTTGTTTTTTTAAATATTTATAAACAGAGTGGTTTGTTAGTGAAATATTGAGAAAATCTTGTGATCATATTATAATTGTAATTTATATATTAAACATTTCATCCTGTCAAATACTACACGGCCCTTCAGTAAGTTGTAATTTGTTTTGCCTTTTTTTAACTCCCTTAACAAAAGCCTCTCCGTTTCAATGCCCTGCTTCCGGTAATTATAGATTTGATGCTAGCGCCCTAATTTGTATTCAGAGTTTTCCTACTCCTTTGATTTCTTTATCTACATTCTTTTCCATGCAGTTTAACACGTTCCCTCTTTCTTTTTTCTTGGGTATTCCAGCTGTGAACTTCTTTGGTGATCGAGCTGCCTTTTGTTTAGCGCGCCCTATCCAAGTACATTTTTTTTTCATAATTAGCTGTATGGGTTATTACTTCGTCATATTCCAAACATCATGGTTTGATATTCTCTGCTACCAAGCTGCAATTTACTATTGATCAAGCTTTGTATAAGATTTTTAATCCTCGTAGTTTTAAGTTTATATACCAAATTTTGAAAACATTCGGAATTATAAAAATCAATCAATCATTTCTCCCATAAAAACTCTTTTAATACTTATACTTAAAAATAATTTTTAAAAAAAATTGGATTCAGTTAATTATTTAAGAATTTATTATACTTTCGTAATAAAAACTCGTCCTTTCGTTATATTTGCATTTATTATTAACAGAGCCTCTTTTTAAAAATTAAACAGTATATGAATACCTGTCAATAACTGTAATACCTTCAAAAAGTAAACCTTCTAAGTTTCGGAATTTAAGCTTTCAATTAACCGGCTTTGATATTTTTTGTGAAAAAATCTTTGCTTTCGAGACACTCTGTATTTCAAAATTTAATTCAGAATTTTATTGAGAATTGTTGATCTGTATATTATAGGTGTCTAATTTTAAATGAATAAGCAAAAAGGAATTTGGTCTAGAAACAAGTTTATATTAATATTAGAGGATAGTTAATAAGTGTGTTCAAGCTAAATTCTCAAGAAGTTCCCCATTTGAATTTTTAAATCCGTAAAATGAAGAAAGTGTTTTAATTTGTTTTAATTTTAACCTTATTTATTGATTCAAAGTTTTCAATGGGACCAAAAAGTTAACAATAAATTATAACTAAAACAATGAAGTTTCCAAAAATAAAAATTCCCGAACATTTGTTTTCAAATACAAGTTTTTCCTTAAAAATATTCCGTTTAAAAGATCTTTCTACCAAAAAATATATAATAAATTTAAAATTTTTTAACACAATTTTTAATAGAATTTAAAAATCTATTAAGGGTATAAAAAATTAATTGGGAAAAAAAGCTCCGAGTGACTAAGTCATAGAGTAAATTGTTCGTACAAACATTTGATGTTGAGAAGAACCTTTTTTTTTTAAATTTAAAAGACTCAAGAGAGAGACACAAATATTTTCTACAAAAAAATTTTATTGATATTTTATGCAAATTTTCAATAATTTTTTTTTTTTTACAATTTTCTTTATTCTACCTACTCTTTAATGTTAAAATATTAATAAATTCTCAAAATATGCTTTTCTTTTAGTTTTTATTTATTATATTTAAAACAAAAAATATATATATTTTTTTATTAAAATTTTTTTAATTTATACTAATAAATCTGCATGGGGTTGCCATACTACTTTAATCTTTTGTTTTAATTATAAAAACAACGTTTTTACAAAAAAATTAAATAAAAAAAAAAGAAATGTATTATAACTTTAGCTTAAATTAATTTTAAAAAATTTATTCCGAATTATATTTCAACTGGCTCGTCATTGAATGGGAGTTCGAATGACAAATTAGAGTTGGTTTCAAAATCAGAGTTTCAATAATTTGTTTAGGCAATTTCCACTATTCTAAGGTTATTGTTGTTAAAATATTTAAAAGGGATATTAGAGTTGATTACAAAATCAATATAAAAATGTTTATATTTTTTTTGTTTTTTTAAGTATCTGTTAAAAAATATTATTTTATTTTATTTTGGCATTATTTTGTTTTTAAAAGATGAAATAAAGTAAAAATAAAATTTCAAGATTTTTGGTTTTATTTCAAATGTAAAACTGTAATAAAGCTAAAAAAGTGCAATTTGAGCTTTGCAAAGGGAACTTTTGAAATTACTTTGATTAAATTGCTTGACTTGTATGCTTTTCAAAGCAAAGAACCAAAGTCTACATTGGGCTTTAACCTGCAATTCAGATTTTCACAGAAAGTAATGAAGACTTACTACAGAAATTATCCTATGTAGCATAGTATTAATTTTTAATATAAAAATGTTTTACTATTTACATAAAATTTTCAGAAAATATTCTGTGAGTTTTAAAAATCGAAATGAACTAATTCATAAACTTGTAAATTAATTTAAACTTATAAAAAATGATAACAAAAAGAACATTTACATCTTTCTCCTTAATTTTTTTTTTTTTTTGGTCCTTATTACTCCTCTTGGGAGCATGGGATATCTACTAGGCATCTCCATTTGACTCTATTCGGAGCAGTTATTTTTGCTTCCTGCCATGTTCTTCCAATTGAGGTTAGTTCTTCTGATATCGTTCGCCTTCAGGTGTTATTAGCGCGGCCTCGTCTTCGGGTTCCTTATGGGTTCCATTCTAGTGCTTCCCTTGCTATGCTATCTTGCGGCTTTCTAAGTGTGTGCCCTAAACATTTCCACTTCTTCCTTTTGATCTCTTGCCCAATTGGTTCTGCTTTGGCAAGTTTCCATAGGTCCTTGTTACTTATTGTGTTCGGCCAGTATATTCTGCATATTATTCTTAGACTTTTGTTAATGAAAACCTGTAGTTTCTGTGTGATGTTCTCCTTAATAACCGTGCGTAAATATTATATTTTACTTCATAGTTTTTAATATAATAAATAATTAATTAAATTATGTGCTGTATATAAACCGATACTATTTTCAACTTAAAATTAGGTTTATGTCAATTGCAAAAACTATAATGAACTAAATTCTCAAATTTAAATTTTAATAATTGAATAAAAGTTACAATATGATAATATGATTTTAGATTAATCCATATTAATTTAATATTACATCAATTTATATTTAAAAAGTTTTAATAAATCATATCATACAAAATAAAAATATATATTTAGTTTAATTTTCAACAAATTCATATACTCATGAAATATATACAAATATAAATCATCAGAATATATAAAATTAAAATATAACAAAAATAATAAAGAGGTTTATAATAGGAAAAATAAAAAATTAAAACCAGAAGTCCAACGCAATATCGGTTATCGATCGAAATGACAAACTAATTTGTCAACCAATTCTTAATTTATTTCTTATTTTATTAATTTTTTGTTTTTCTTTAGTTTTTTTTTTTATTAGAAATTTTTCATTTATAAGCTTATTGCGTTTGTTGCTTATAACTTACGGTTATTGTATATATTCAATGGCATTGTTAAATTTCATCGGCTAGATGCAGTTGTATATTTTTTAAACTTCTAATATCTTCTATTCGAAAAAGATATGTATATTTTATTATATGTATACAATTGTATTTTGTTATACATTTTGTTATGGAAATGGAACTGAAAATACACATTTCTTTCATTTTTTAATTTATTTTAAAAATCGGACTATCATCATCATCATTATAATTATTAACATCATCATCATCATCATCATTATCAATTGTCATTAGTTATTAAACTTTAGAGATTTTATTTTCATATCTGAAAAGAATTATAGTTTTTCATGTAAATACATAACTTAATTCCATTGTTGATGCTCTCATATATAATATAATATGTATACATATATATACATAAATAATATATAAGTTTTTTTAAAAGCATCATGTTAAATTCTAAAAAAAAAAAAAGTATAACTTAATAGCTTTTAATGCCACATTATTAAAGGTATTATGATATTGTTGAATTTTTTTTTGGGTGATATATGAGATCAAATAAAAATTAAAAAAAAAAAAAAACAAAAAACTATAAAATATAATAATAAATTATATAAATTTCTTTTCATCTTTTTGTTTTTTTGTTTTTGTATTTTAAGATTAGTAGGAAATTTACAAAAAAAAATCTGTAGGTTTTTTTTGTTTGTTTTGTTTTTCTTTTTTAATATAATAATAAAATCATGCGTTTTTATTAATGAAAAAATTTGGAAAAATTTTTATTTAACTTTTAACAAAAGTATTAAATTTTTACATAATAATAATGTGTGTAGATATACATATATTGATGTACAGTCAACAACCTGTTGTTTATTTTTGTATTACTGTAATTCTTTTCAGAGTATCTTAAGATATTTCTAAAGAGATAAAAAATGATTTTATGTGTTTCAAAAAAAAACTTAATTTTACTGTTACTTGTCTTAAGGGGCATGTAAAATGAATGTCTTAAACAAAATTTGCACATTTATTTTTCACTTTTATAATATAACAGTTATCTGACAGATAGCTCAATTTCGGCATTAATTTTGGGTTAAAATCCTGATATCGTAATTGTTTATATCATAATATAAAATAAATTTAAATGTCACACCTGAAAAAGATAGACAGATTCACTCACTCATCACATTGTATGTGGTAGGGGGCTACATAAATAAATACATTATATAACAGTAATATAACAGGATTTTGATAGGGTTACCGGACGACTTATGAAGTATTGGAATAACTGTTTAGTAACTGTATTGCGTCTTGTTCTTGTTATAGGACTTATGAAATATTTTTTTTTATGCTTATGAAAATGTTGTTTGTGAAGCAGATGTTTAATTTTCGCTTCAATTATTTTACACGCCGTTCGAGTCGCGGGCTGCATGGGATGTAGTTTTAAACAATTTTACCAAGCCTCATTGAATCTATCAACCCATAACATCTCCCTTTATTCTTATTTTTATTTTTCTTTATACATTCTCTAATCTCTACTATGCCTTGGATAGCATAGGTGTTTCTGATATCCACAACTCTAATTCGATTTTTAAGTTTCTATTCAGTAACTTGTCTTAAGATTTGCATCTCTGGGTCTTTCTTTTGTTTGTTGAGAAATTTGCGCTACATTCTACACCATCCAAGATTGATCATACAAATACTTCATTAATTCTGGTCTTGCTTTTAATTGTTATATATTTATTTAACAAAATAATATAATTTAGACCTAACCATACCAATGAAGCTTTATCGGAGCATTCTACCCAATTATTCAGGGGTCTGCATGCTGTTATTTCGACAACAAATTATTAAATTCCAGATAAAGTTCAGAACTTATTCCACAGGTTTGTTACCTATGAAACTTCCATATTAGTTCTTAATAATACCATGAATTTAATTTTTCCATAGACATTTTCTAATGCAAATGTTTATTTAATGTTTTATTGAAATATTTAAATTTTATTGTTATTTTAAATATAGCTTTCCAAGTCACAGTAGCTATGATCTGCGGTTTCTACAAAGTGATTAAATTAAACTAAATAAAAGTATACACCAGCAATACAAAGTAATTATATTATTTTCTATTAACCACAGTCCAATAAATTTGCAACACTATATATATTGTTATTATTGTAGAAATCATTTTTAAAAGTTTGCGGTTGTGGTCTTTGGAATTAAAAACAGCAATTTTTGGTTTTGATTTTAATCTAATTCTTGTTCTTAATTTAAAATTAATATTTGATTAAAAATTTAATTGAGAGTTTTCGTATTTCAAAATGAAATTTCCTTTGTCTAAAGCTAGTGAACCTAAATAGAAAACTATGTCAACTTAATCATTAACTATTAAAACAATTTAGTCATTAGTGTCTTAAATCATCCTCCAGGTGCATCCAATACTCCTATAAGAAAATAGTAAAACATTATTCTAGTAGCGTTAAGAAATATGACAAAAGTGACGATGAAGTGACCAGAAGACAAATTTAATTCAAAACATCTTGGCTCTTAACTTATGAAAAAAACTACAAATCTTATCAGGCCCAGTTGTATGACATGAACCTTCATACCAATAGAACTTGTTTTCTTCTTAGTACACGAAATTGTTACCTTAGAACTCTCAAATAAAATTGTTTGTAAGTGGTTATAATCAAATTAAATCACTCTTTCAATCTAACCTTAGTGCTTAAACAGAAACCGAACGATTTGAACCTAACCAACCATTTCAAAATTTTATAGATCAACGTGAGAAATAACTCCTTTTTTTTCTTTATGGCTTGGCGCGCCTTTTTTATTACATTTTTATGAATCTAAAAATCTCTAAAACCTAAAACCACTAAATATACATTTACTTTTATTTCATATTTCATTTTTATTTTATAACATATTTTTTTATATAAGCAGATTTATTATCAAAGTGTGAATTATTAAGGGGCAAAAAAAAAGGATTTCTTCTGTTATTTTGTTTTTTTTTTTGTTATTTAACATTAAAAGAGAGCCTCCGTTTTTCTCGGCATTAGTTAATAATAAAAACCAACAAACAATCATAAATTTTTTTTTAATAATATTTATTTCGCAATATGACGCTTTCAAGATATCAAATTTTTTGGTGTGAATATAATAAAAAAAAAAAAAAAAGAAATCATGTATTCAATTCCAATAACATTGACTCTTATTTATTGCCCTGCCATATTTTTTAATGCAACGACACATTGAGTTTTCATACGATGGAACGAAATTATAAAAAAAAATGTAATATTGTAAAACCAAAATATAATGCTGTCCATAGATTATTCAATTTGGGTTTTCAATTAGTTGTTAAAAAAAAAATTGTTATCCAGGTGTATTGTGGTTTTTTCCCCTAAAGTAGGAAAATATCTTCAAAAAGAATCAGAAATACTAAACCCACCGGCAGTGTAGGAACTCACTAACAAAATCTTCTCCCTTGTCAAAATAGTGGGATAAGCACTCAACCTGGTTGCTCAGTATAATGGCTGAAGAGTAATGATAAGGTATATATATATATATATATATATATATATTAATCAAGGGTTACATATGCGACTTATAATATAGTTTTTATATTTCAGAGTTCTAGTTCGAAAATGCTTTACAATATATGAATGAGATTGAGCTGCTTAGCTTGTAAAGTTGGATTTTTGGCATCATATGTTTAATTTCTTCTGAAGTACCTACCTTATACAGATATTTATAGAACATTTTAGTGGATTAGCTTGTAAACCTTCTTGACTATTGTGAAAAAAATTGATCAAAACTCTTAGTTCAAAATTGAAAAATATATATGATTTTACCCAGATCTATTAGATATAGCAGGAAGGTGCTTGAAGTTGCATAATTATTGTCACAATTTCATTACTAAAGTTTATAATAGTTTTCGAAATATATAGATAAAGGTAATTACTTTAAATTCTACAAAGCTAACCGGACTCTCAAAAGTTTTTTACAAATCAAATTCTAAACTTCATCAAAAGAGTATCTTGTTTTACGAATTCAGGGCAAATTGTAAAATTTTCTTATAAAACGCATAAGATTAATAAAAATATCTGATTGTCTTCTTTTAATTCTTCCAATAATTTTTCACTTAAATATTTTGCTATACTCTGTGACAATTTCAACATTCACACATAGAACTTAACATAGTTGAAGAACACTTAACATATTTTCAATTAGTTGAACGACTGAATTGAATAATGTATATACCGCATATAATTCAAATATTGAAAAAAAAAATGCACAGAAAAGTCCCGACCTTGTCTTATAGTCTTCAACATTCTATATTACTAATTTTTTTTATTTGTTTGTTTTTTTTTTTTATAATATTAGGCGTTAAAAAAATATTATTGCTGTAATTCTGACAAGTCATAAGTATGTCGGATATACTAATTCAAAAAATTCTGAAATATAAAAAAAAAAAACTTAAAAATAAAGAAGGACAAAAATAAAAGAGAAGAGGAGAAATATAGCCCATAAATCGTCTTCTTTTATTAACCACAGTCAAAAGACTTTGCAACACTCTATAACATACATAATATTTATTAGTTATGTTGCATTGCAATAGAATAGGAGGAAAATAAAATCATTGAACCATAACTCCCCATATTATATTTTAATTTTTTTTTTTTTTTTTTTTATATTGAAAAATTGATATTATTTTCCATCTGATATTGTAATTTTTTCCTTATGTATATTCATATGTTTATGTACCTATATATATATATATATATATACATATATATATGTATAGTTAATATATGCTACTGGTAAGTTTTTGCTTTGGAACCAATAAAATCATAGGTACCTATATATATACTATTCATATATATATATATATAATAAAGATCAAAACCAGAAAATTTAAAACACATGGAACTTCAGTAGTGATGTAATGTGTGATGGTAATATTAAACTGGTACTAAATATAAAAATATTCAGTTAAAAACCAGATTGTTTCTTATACTTGTTTCAATAAATTGAATATCAGCGTCCATGTTAAAATAATAATTTTAGATTTTATTAAAAGGAGGAAAAATATTTATCAGATCGCACCCTTCTCTTTTAAAACTTTTTTTTTTAACCATATTTGTTGATTCTTTTAAAAATCCAGAGAAAGGTACACATTTTAGGCCTTAGGGTATTACAAATACAACGTGTTATTTCTTTTGTATATAAAAATTTAACTTTTAGTCCATCCATACCCATTGTTAATACATTGTACTATCTATATAAAATAATATTTTGTCACCCCTGTTTTATTGTATGCTCTTTTTTTTTGTTTTTTTGTATCTTCTGCAACAATTCAGTTGATTGTTTCTTAGTGTCATATTTTGGGTTGCATCAACCATTTTTTTTTTACTCTGTGGTTTTATTTCCCAATAATAAAATGTAGGGAAGAAGTATAAAAAGAAATATGTATGTTTGTTTTTATTGAAATAATAATTTTCATATATGTACATTTTCCTTCCCTTCTTTAGTGAAATTTTTTTTTGCCAATCCAAATACCAAGCTAAATACCAACAGAATATTTATTGTGTAAGGCAATTTTATTACCAGATTTTGAAGACAAGCCATGGAAGTTTTAATGGTATGATAATTATCCGGGCGGGAAATAATAAAATTGAACAGTTTTATATACAAGATAAAATTTTTATAACTACATTTTAATAAATAATGTATGTATATATACATTTTGTATAAAATTTGAATATTAACATATTTATGCTAATTGCAAGTGATGCATTTATTTAGTAAAAACTGTTATTGCGTACACATATATTTAATTTGGATTCTGGAATAATTATTATTATTTTAATGATAGTTATATGAGTTTTAGACATGTGATAATAATATTATATCATTAATATCCCAGAATTATTATTATTTGGTTTATTTAAAAAATAAAACATTTACAAAAATTGGATTGACTAAATGCATGCAGCCAAATCTTTTTAAACACTGCTAAGAGTGAATAAAACAAGTAATGAATCAAAAGTTATACTATGCAAGCAAACTCTCCGTTCGAACCACTACTCCTATTCCTAAGAAAATTTAGAAAACAAAAGATAATGAATACAGTACTTTTGTAATAAATTTCATGTTTTGGTCTTAATAATTTTGGAAGATATGCTTATTTGGTTTTGGGAAGCATGTTATAGGTATTCGAGCCTCCACTCCGATTCAACTTCACGAACATAATGAAAACAAGACTGAAAGCCATTATAACAAATATCAGGTTTTCATATTTCCAAATTTAGAGATCCAAAAGTTCATTCCAAATTTTAGAGATCCAAAAGAAAAAAAGAAGAAACACCCTTAAGTTGATAATTTTGTCTTCATTACTTTCGGAAATATACTCATTTGCAAAAAAAGACTCGATCAGAAATTTCCATAGAATCCGAAACTATAGTCGGATCTCGCCCTCCAGTAAAAAATACGCTTTCAGACGGAAGGACATTGCTAAATCGATTTTTCAGAAGTTGACGCTAATATAGAAAATATATTAGTTTAAAGATAGTTAAGTACTGTTTATGAAATAAACAATTAGCCTTAATAAAATAAGGTTATTAATAAAATTAGTTTTGTATATATATATATATTAGTTAATTTAATTTTTAAATATAGTATCGATGTTATTTATTCTTTGCAGTACTCTTCTTTTCTTTTCTAATAACGCATAAATTGTTTGTTGATTTTAATAATTCGGTTACTTACTAGGAATCAGTTGACGCCTCTTAGATTTACATATTGAAATATTTGGTTCGGTACAATATGTCAGTAGTACAAAAACTTGTTGAATTTTATTGATAGTTGTATTGGAACTAAAAGTAGTTTGTTCATCAGTGTAGCATTACTAATATAAAAAATATTTATTAAAATCTATTATTTCCTCAAAATAACAATTTAAATTAAATAAGTTAACATTCATTGCCTTAATTTTAAAACTAAGTAATTCAAATTCAAATAAATGGATACCGTAAATTTTGGTAGTGTATAAAATAAATTTAGTACAAGACTCATTTAACTTTCAAAATAGAAATTTCAATTAAATAATTTAACTAAAAATGCAAAAAACCCTATAATATTAAAATTTAAAACTCTTATATTTGTAAAATATTTGCATTATAGTTATACTTACAATATCTATTTTATTTAATTACTGTTTAACATGTGATTTTTACCAACATATGTAATATTTTAGTAGTGATACACATGAGTTCCAACTAGCCATAACTAAAGGATTAAATTTCCCCCGAAATCATTTAATATTCATACATATATATTTTACGATCAAATTAACATGAACAATTAAAAATAACTCAACCATTTTTTCCTATATGAACTAAAAGATTATAATTTTAAGATATTTTATGCTGAGATTTCAATGTTTAAACTTCTCTTCCCATATATCGTAGATACATTCAAATTGAAAAAAAATCTAATAAAATTGTTTTGTACTTATATACCAATACATAGTATCTACTACCTATATAATATATATTATATATATATATATATATATATATATATATTTATTTCGAATTATTTCATTACCTCAATTAATTAAATAGTAAATATGGGGTAATAAAAAATTTTTTATTTGATCTTGTATCTTACATTGTAACTATTTTTAGTAAAATGAATTCGAACTCTTACGATAATATTTTTGGAATTTGGTGTTTTTTTTTTTATTAAATTTTATTTTATTATTGACCGCAATATATATTTATATTTATATACAAATTAAAGAATTTTTAACAAATAAAATACCTTTAACAAATTAATTTTTATAACCGCGACAAAAATCAATTTGCATTTTCAAAAATAAATTTTGCAGAATTAAAAAAAAAAGACTTAAAAATCAATAAAATTTTTTACTATGGAAATTTTTTTTTTGTTTTTGATTGAACTTTAAAATCATTAAAGTTTTTGATTGATCCTATATCAATAAAATTTATATTGAAAAGTTAAAAGAATTAAAAAAAAAATTATATTATTTATATTAAATATATATATATATGTATTATAATTAAAAACCCCCTACACTAATTCGGTCAACAAAATTTATGCATTTATTTATGAGCTACTGTCGGCCAGTTCATCAAAACGATCGATGATCTCATTTTTTTTTGTTTTAATTTTTTTTTTCAATTCTTCAATTTCAATTAATTCAAAATTTTTATTACAAAAGTATTAAGATATTATTAAGAGGTTTATAATACCTGTTTATAAATTTACCACAAAACTAATAGAATAATATTAATTCTTTTGAAAAAGCAGTCTTTCATTCTAAGGAAGTCTCATTTTTACAAGGGTTTCTTTCTATCCCTACAAATTTTCCCCATACCTCATAATCCTAAATTCCCAAATAACCTCCCCACAACCCTAAAATCCTTTCATATTCCCATCCCTGTAACCAAACTGTACATTTGTATCACAGAATTATTTGGTTCAAAAAGGGTGCGGTTTTGGTGCGATAAAGTCGCTCACTACCCGAAATACCGCACAGTTTCATTGGGTGGCTTTCGAGCGTTCCATTTCCTTCCCATATGAGCCTATGTTCTGCTCCTTTTTCTTTTTAAGCTGAATTTTATGTTGATATATTAATATATAACTTACTATAGATATGTTATGAATATCAATTATACATACAATTCAATATTATATCGTATTCATAGCTATTTTATATATTTTCTTCTTGAATTTTTTTTTGTTATATTTTTTTTTTCAATGCATTCAATACTATAGATATGTGTGTTAAGGTTATTATAGTAGTTCGATTAGTCAGTTGATTCCTATTATTGTTAAATTAAATTCATCAAATAATTTATTTATTTTATAGTTTATGACCCTGAATTACGGTCACTAAACTAGATTCTAAAAAAAAAACAAATCTATAGAAGGGAAACATAACATTAAAGAAATAAAAACTAACCGAATTTTTCTAAAACTAAATCTAGGGAAACAGCTCCTAAATTATTATAGTTTACTTCTATTTTTATTTAATATGATTTTGTATTTTTTATTCGTTTTGTTAATTTCTATGTTTTTTTTCCTATTTTTTTGTATTTATTTATTTTGTTTCTTATTTTTCTGTTTTTATTAAGTTTTAAGTCTCCGATTAACATATTATAATGTCTTTAATAGAAATTAAAATGCTTTTAAGAGGTTTTCTTCATTTTATTACTTTTAGTTACGAATATTTTATAACTTGTACAGAAATGACTACTTTCCAAGATTTAACCAAAAAAAAAAAAGTCGTAAAAATTTAAAACAAATACTGGAATCATCAGGAATTTAATACATTTTTAAATTTTAAAATAAAAACAAATTTGAAAAATTAATTAAATCTATATAGTTGATATGGAATACTGTAAGAACACGCAACCCGTAAAAAAAACAATTCTAACCTAACAGGAATGCTGTGCTTTGTATGAAATTATGTTAATTTTCTCAAACTCAAGTTTTAAAGCAAGCTTGAGGAGGAATTTTATTGTTACAAATAGAGTTTTAAATTAAATTCGCTGGCATAAATGGTTATTTGACATAGGATTTAAATTCTTTGCACTTCCGAGTAGCAAAACAGTAATCGCTGAAGTATTTTTGAAAATCTACACAGCTGAACATAATACAGTTCTAAATTCTGAGGTACTTCTATATAATAAAAAATTTTCAATCACAATCAAAGTCAATTTAAAAACGAAACTTGAATGCCTGAAAAGTAGATCTTATAATACAGAGTTTAAGCCGATTGATCATAAGAAACCAATTTGAACTGGGTGTAGTAGTTAGGTGCCCAAATTTCATTTGAGAGACTTGGAATCGAATATCAGATAAAGTAAAAAAACTTTAAAATGCGGTATTTGAGTCGATTCAGCCTAACATTTGCCATTAGGTACAAATCAAGGCTATTAACATTTCTTCTTCTTCTTCTATGGCTCTACAGTCCGTTGTCGAACCTTGGCCTCCTGATTAACATTTACCAATCATTAATACTTCTATATCTTAAGTATTTGTTATTATAATAAAATTTACAATAACAAAATATAAACAAATAATCAAATTTAATAATATAACTCACAGATACTGAAATAGAACAAATAGAATTGTATACTTTGAAAATCTAAGAAGTTTCTACATATAAGAAGACCTAGTTTTATATATTTAAAAGTATTAATACAATGTGTTTAGTATGCTTCTATCCTGTTCCAACATATACTTGTGGTATATAGGTCTTTTAGTTCTCAGTAGTCCTTGCAATTGAACAATTTGCTCCTCCTCTTGGGTTTGGTCTATTGAAAAAATCAATATCGACATCATTTGAACCATTTTCACTGTATTAAAATTAAGGAAGAAAATCAGTGTTAAATGGCAAAGACAATGCCGCCTTCACATTAAGGATTCTTATAAAAATACAAAATCCAGTCAAAAATAAATATTCAACCCTTAAAAACTAAAACTAACATATATTAGCGTCAAAAATGTTGCATTATTCACCTCCATCACAAATCATCAATAAATACCATTACACAATAAAAACAAAGGGAACAAAATAAATAAAAAAATAAATAAAAAATTCACAAAAAAAAAAACAACGAAACCAAAAACTATAAAAATTTTATGGTCGCTTTTAAATAGCACAACAAATCGCGGCATTATAGATTTAATATGACAAATAAAAAAAAATCCGGTATATATTATGTTTTATTATATTTATATATATAGGTATATATGTATTCATGACATAAAATATTAATTTGCAATTAAATGAATTAAAAAAAAAATTAATTAATATTTTTATATTTTATTTCTTTAAATATTGAAAAATATAAATATTTAATATATTATTTTATATATGATTATACATTATATATTTAATATTTACGAGTCATAAAATATGTTGTAAAATTTTTGGGACTTTAAATATAACTGTATAGGTATATTTTTATACCCATATGACTATAATTCAAAATGGTATAGTAAATTTGTCATTACGTTTGTGACGCAGAGAAGGAGGTGAGATAGATATATATTTAAAGATATGGATCGTATCAGAATCGAAAAGTAAATCGATCTAGCTATATGTATCCGTTCGTCTGCCCGTCCGTCCGCACGATAACTCAAAAGTAAAAGTAATACGATTCTGAAATTTTCAGAAATTCGCTTTTATGCAACAGTCGTCATCGCTATTGAAATTCAGCCAGTTTGATTCATGGGTTTGAGCTGCCATGCATCTTCTTATCTTATATAGAAATAATTTCGTACTTAGTAAAGCTGGATATTTTAAATTTTGCCAAAAATAGTTTCATTTTATGGCCAAAGTTTGTGCGAAATTTAGTTGGGGTAGTGCAACGCGTTCGAGTACCTGCCATAAAATTTTTATTTTATTATATGAGCATTACTCTATATCAATAGTAGTTAAATTTAATGGCCAACGTCTGAATAAAATATATTCGGTGCACTTAAAGTGGTTAAAAGAGCTGTCTTTCAACTTATATTTTCTTTTGCACATACCTGAAAGTCTAATAAGTTGTGTATTTAAAATTTTGGCAAAAGTAATTACGGTCACGGTCATACGAGTATCCCAAAATTGGCACAATCAACTCTACTACACTCTTCCTCGTTTTACTTTAAATTAAAAGTGTTTTGTTTTTATTCCATGTTAAATGGTTCCGAAAATGTTTTAAAAATTAATTAGTATTTTTTTTTTTTGTTCTTCAGACCTACCATCAACAAAAAACATTAAACTTAAAAAAAAAGAAACAACAACAAACAGTAGCATCCGTGTATTAAAATAAATTTAAATTTTATAATGTGTTATTTTAATTGAAATTAATTTAGATTAAAATTTTAATTTGAAAAATTATTTTTATTTTAATACATGTGTACAAATAAAAAGTATAAAATTTTATTTTAATTTTACCTTTGGTGTAATGTATAGATCTCAATTTGAATGGTATATTGTTCCATAACAAATACAATATTGGAGGGACTTTGGACTTTGGGAAAAATATCTTTTATGGGTAGATGAATAATTGTGGCATTTTATTATATACAAAAAGATCATTTTGACTTTAACAAGATTTGAACAATGTACTTTGCACATGGGATCCGTTAAATAATAGTGGGACCCCATGTCTTCCTTTAAACAATAATTCAATAAAAAAAACATTTTACTGAAGGTTTATTTGAATACCAAAGAATCTTAAAATTTTGAAATAGTTAATTGTTATTGTCGTTTTAGTTTTATTTAAAATTTTGAATAATTTTGAGTTCCTCTGAAAAATGTCATGTTAAATGAATTTGAAGTTGAATACATCACTTTAATTAGAAAAATGTCAAATTGTCAATTTAAATAATTGTGATTATTGAATATCATGTTGTTCATTACGTCACCTTATTCGTTTAATTAAATTTAATTTAAATATTGTAATTTTTTTTTGGATTAATTTATTCTTTAATTTATTAAAATATTAAAATTTTAAGGAAAAATCAGATTTTAGTATTTGTATATTAATTAATCAATAAAGATGTCAATATTTTTTTAATATACCTGATTACAAAAAATATTCTGATAAAAGAGCGTTAGATGTAGATATAAATATCGCTATGTCTAGGTGGTAACATCTGCTTTTAAAATACATCCTATAGTTTATTATTTAAAATAGATATTAGTCTCCTACGAAGACATCGCATAAACAATTTATAAACAGTCTATTATTTTCACAAATTATGTTTAAAATGATCATTAAAAAAATTTTTAATTTCATTAACACTAATTTACTTTAAATGTGATAAGATTTTTAGGTCTTGTATTATTCAAACTGCTTTTTATAAAATTCCTTTGGGAACTTTATATTACTCCAAGAAAAATTTAAGAACTATTTATTTAATAATTATTACTAAAATATAAATATAAATATTTTAATAAAAAATTTGAATTTAAATTCTTAAATCTGAGTTCTTTTATATGTTGTCATAAAACCTCACTTCTTTTCAAAAGTATTCCCTCTTAATTCATTTTCTCTTATTTTTTGCTACAAAACTTCAAAACAAAAGAAAATGAAAAACAGTAGCAAAAATTCTTCAACAATATCTTAAACTATTAAATTAATTTAAAAAAAAAAACAAAAAAAATAGAAAATACAAAAACATTCCAAAAAAAAAACAAAATTTCAACATAACTTTAAATTTAACTTTGAATATTTAAAAGAAGATCGCAAACTATAATAGAAAAAAAAACTAAATTATTAATATTATTTATTAAAATAAAGCCATAAATTTCAAACTGATATTTTTTAAAAGAAAAAATGGAAAACAAAAGAGAAAAGAAATTAAAAAAAAAAAGAAAAACAAAAGATATAAAGATAAAAGGTAAAAAACGTGCTACAAATAGGAATATTGGTAACTTTTTCACATCATTGAAAAAATATAACAATAAAACTATAAATAGCAAAAATATTAAATTAAATTCGTAATATAAATTGCCAATTTTCGAAAAAAATTTCGAACTTTAAAATTCTCTTAGTCTAAAATTCCTCTTTTCGTTACTACGATTTTGGTAGTAATCGTTGTCATTGTTTCTAGCATATCTATCTTCTTTTTTTTTAAGCGCTAACTGTTCAATTGTTAAGCTAATAAGCATCATCTATACCATAAGTACATGTTGGAGCAGGGGGTCTTAGAAAATTTAGAAACGTCTTAGATTTTCAATAGATACAATTCTATTTTTTGTTTATATTGTAATATTTTGTATTTGAGTTATATGGTATTCTATATCTGTGAGTTATATTATTCAATTAAATTATTGGTTTATATTGACTGTATACTGATTTTTTATTAAAGATATATAATCGTATTAATTATTGATTAAGCCATTAATGTGAACTCAATGGCGAATGGTAGCTGAGTCGAGTTGAAAACCAGAAAAGTTTTTTCACTTTCACTGGGATTCGAATCCGAGCCTTTGGCATGAAAGGTCGGCACTGTAACCACTGTGTCACCCAGCCGTTATCTGATCCTATATTGTACTCGTTGACAACATCTGCTGATCCTATATACGCGTTGACAACATTTTGGACAATTTTCCTCTTAGACTTCCGATTTCTCCCCGAACAAATAAACGTTTCTAAATTCCATTCAGAGGTATCCGGAAATTTTTTAAGAACTTAATCAATCATTGGTATTTGTTCATTGTCTCAGATCTTGAACTCAAATATAAATAATAGTAACTAAATTATTTAACTAAATATTTAATTTAAGATATATGATTTTGCAACTTTATTCATAATCTTAATTATTTTTTAAAAGTTGTATATAACTAATTGTTAAAATTGTGTAAAGTTTAAGTTAAACTAATAAATTGATAAAATAAATAAATTTATTAAAATAATTAGTAATTGGTTATTAAATTTTTAACTTATTTAATTCAATGAATTTTCATAATCGTTCTAAGAAAACGTTTTTACAATCATTCTTATTTTATTGCAACAGTTACACCGATATTTTAAAAATCAGACATTATTTAATTTCGCAATTAGATGTTCACAATATTATTATTCCTCAATAAATAAAAAATTTATATGTCAAATTTTTAACCTTCATTCATCACACGGATATCACTTTATACTAATCAAATAAATTATGAAAATATTAAGACACTATTTTTAGTGTCATGTATATTAGCACGCTTACATATGTAAATGACAAGTTAATCTGTTATATATGACTATTCAAAATAATATGCGCGATTTAATTAAAAGACGCCAATTTTATACTGATGTTACCAAATATATTCATTTCACTTTTTTCTAAAGAATAAACTAAAAAGACATTTATATTAAATTAATACAATTTTTAAAAATTATAAATTATTTTAAAAATTCAATATCAAACGGATTAAATTACATTTAAGCACAAAAACAAAAAAAAAAAATCTAATAAAAAGGTAACAAAAAAAACTTTTATAGAACTGTTGGTTACAAAAAAAAAAAACTAACTCTAAATCTAATATAAAGTGTAATAAATCTCTAAATATTCCATAATTTACATAAAAATATTTAAATTATTCGCCAACGATTTTTATAGATATTTAATTAACACTTTAATTTCCATGTGTAAAATTGTTGAACATTTTTCTAATAGCCTATCCACAATGACCCTCTCGTTTCGCTCTCATTACGTAGTCAACAAAGGAGTGTCCAAAATGAAATCTATATGACAGCGTTTTTTGACATTGTTTTGTTTACATTTTTTTTTTAATTAAAAAATATTCAATAGTTTAAATTTTATTGTACAGCTATTTTGAATAATGGTTTGATATTATTTAACCCTACATAGGAAAAAAATTAATAGTTTTACTAAATTTTTTATTCTGATAATATATTTTTTTATTTTTCAATAACAAATATTTTTCAAAATTCAATTATTTGACATTTGAATACGTAGGGAAAGCGAAAAAGTTAAAAGTTAAACAACTTTTTTAATGACTGCGTAATGGCTGCGACATGGCTACGTCTATTGTAGACACTTCCATATAATTCAATACATTTAACTTAGTTTGACAGATAACTACGTGCAGAGAGCGAAACGAGAGCGTTAGATAGGCTATAACAGGTAAGGAGACTTGATTTATTAAGGAAAATATCTTTAAGTTAAAATTGTAATATTAAGTAATTTATTTCCGCAGTGACCGCGGAACTCAAAGTGTTAAAAGAAATGAAAAAAAAATATTTAAATATAAAAAACAAATATGAAAGGAAACATCAAAACATCACCGCTTTAAAAACTTTTGTTTTAATTTTTTTTTTTTATCTATAAATTATAAAACACCAACTAAAAAAAAAAAATTGTTTTTGAATTTATTTCTAAAATAAAAAAAAATAATAATAATAAAACTAAATTTATATTCTGAACTCATGAAATATTTTTCACCTGATGATATCAAAAATCTTAAGATTTAAATTAAAGATAGTATAGGTATACAAGAAAAACAAAAGACTGAAAAAAGCACACAAAAAATATCAAACAACCATTTATGGGTTAAATTGATTTTTAGGATGTTATAAATTTCGCCCTTGATACAAACAAAAAAATATTGAACACCAATATGAACCCAATACCAAAGTTTTAAAATAAATCTATTTTAAATACCCACTTAATAATGAAGACGGGATGATGTTTTTTAAAAATTTACATGAACACTAAAATTGTAAATAACTGCAAAAAAATAATATACATACTAATATTTTGGTTTATTTTTTGCTCTCTTGTTTTATAGGTGACTATTGACGTAATAAACGGTAGTCAAAAAAAATTTTTGTGAAAACTGGGGCATTTCAATATCGGATTAGTTTTAAAATAAACAAAAAAAAAAACGATTCTCATTAATAATAATTTAGAATATATACTTATGACTCATAAGTGAGGTGAATTTAATTTTAAATTCAATCAATTTGGGAGGTTTAAATTGCTCTTAAATATGTAGACTCTTCGTTTTCCCTGTGGTTTCCGATCTAATGTCTGTTTGGCAGTGGAGCCTTTTCTGAGTATATATTTCCTTTTCTTTTCTGTATCGGATTAGAATCTTGCTGGGTTATTAACAAATTTTCACAATTTGCATATAAAGAGAAGACATTTCATGATGAAAACCTGCATCTTCTGCAACTATTTTATATGGCGCTAGTTGATCAGCCAGGTTTGGCTACGATATAAGAGAATTGATTTCACGCAAGAGTCCAATATTTTAATTTTTGTCGTCCTGTGTTTTCGTGTAGATCTCCACATTTTCCATAGCCTGCCGAAAGCTAGTTCGTGCCAGGTCTAGGCTATTTGTTATGTTTTGGCTAATATCTCCATTTTTTTCTATAATACTTCCCAAGTAATTAAAGTTTTCTGCATCTTCTGTTCGTGAGTTTCTAATTCGTTTAAGTTTTTGTTATAACCTTTTTTTACTCATATTTATTTGGACCCCACGTCTCCTGCACATTCATTCAGTCTATTGATTTTTTCTTTGGTTGTGATAAGTTCTGAAACACATCTGATAGGAAATAAAGTTTGTTCAGCTAAAATCACTTATGTTTTCTTTCAAACAATTTCAATGTATCACCATATGTAGCACAACAGCATATTTCTCCCCGTTGTTATTTCTAGGACCTGTTAAAATATGAACTTTAATATGTTCTATTGTTTTACATCATAAACTTACCTTCAAACCCCCTTTTATCTGAATTTTTTCTATCCTTATGCTATCCGATAGAGTCATACAAACCTTTTTTTTTTTAATTAGACCGATCTAGTTAAATCCGCTAGAGAATGCTTACTATAAAACATCTGAGGAGAATACCTAAGTCTTAGATATAAATTTTAAAATAGATTAGGTTATCAATACATTAAATATTCAAAGGTAGTCTTTAAATTGGACCAGTTAACATAAAAATGGATTGTGCTTCAGAAAACATTTAAAATAAATTAAATTTTATATTTTAATCAGCGGAAATCCATAAAGATGGAAACATAATTTTTCTAAAATAATTAAGTCACTAATCTGTATTGCTCTTTTATTTTTTTGTCTGTTGTAAGGTTTGCAAAAACATAAGTAGGAAACTACTTGTTTAAAAAACAACCTTATTATTCTGCTATATAGGCGTAGAATATTGTACATATCCATGTTATGTATTTAGTTTAAAAAAAAAAAGATTGAAAAAAATTACAACCTTTTTTTTAACATTTATGAGATATGGAAGTATTAACTGACTGACTGTTATTAAAATATTCCTACAATGGAGCCATTCTATTTTCTTTTCATAATTCTCTTTATGATCGTAAAAAACTTAACATTTTACAATTATTTAAAATAATTATTAATAATAATTTAAAGTAACATTTTACTAAAAAAACCTAATAATGCAAAACTACTCGTATATATGAAATTGTTTGAAGAGCATGCACTTAAAAGGTAGTCTTAGAAAATACAATTTTACATGTTTTTTTAGTTTAGAAGTTTAGGTTCGATTTTTAAGTAGTCAATTGATAACACTTACATTTGATTAAAAAATCAAATAATAACAAAAAGGGCCTTGCTTATTAACCCAAGGATTACGAGCTCGATTGCTACGCAAATCATAGATTATAATAAATTTTTAATTCTAACTCTATTACATTTTAAGAAAAATCTTGTCTTCTAAATGAACAAAATTTATAATGGAATTATTTTTATTCTCAAAAATCTAACCACATTTATCTTGTTGTACAAATTTGTTTTACATTGTACAAATAAAATAGTTGGTGGCGCGAAATAAAGCCATACGAAATAAAGCCATAAAATGACATTATGGCTTTATTTCGCATTCAAATGCGAAATAAAGCCATATCGCCAATTTTTTCGCGTATGGCTTTATTTCGCATTTGAATGCGAAATAAAGCCATATCATTTTCTAAAATTTTACGAAATAAAGCCATATAGTAAAATTGATACAAATTCTAGTTTAATAGTAAACAAAGTAAAAAAAAAATAAAAATTAATAAGTTCCTAATTTTTTTTAATACACTGTAATAAAACATGTTAAATAATATTATATTTTCAAACCCCCGCTAACCCCCGCTAACTCAATTATTGAAGCTAGATTTTGAATCCAACACTAAAATGAAAAGAATGGTATAAGAATTCGGATACCTAATTCATTAAAAAAATTAATAAGTTTCTAATTTTTTTAATACACTGTAATAAAACATGTTAAATAATATTATATTTTCAAACCCCCGCTAACCCCCGCTAACTCAATTATTGAAGCTAGATTTTGAATCCAACACTAAAATGAAAAGAATGGTATAAGAATTCGGATACCTAATTCATTAAAAAAATTAATAAGTTTCTAATTTTTTTAATACACTGTAATAAAACATGTTAAATAATATTATATTTTCATTACGGGGGCTGCCGCCCCCGAACCCCCGCTAACTCAATTATTGAAGCTAGATTTTGAATCCAACACTAAAAGGAAAAGAATGGTATAAGAATTCGGATACCTAATTCATTAAAAAAATTAATAAGTTTCTAATTTTTTTAATACACTGTAATAAAACATGTTAAATAATATTATATTTTCATTACGGGGGCTGCCGCCCCCGAACCCCCGCTAACTCAATTATTAAATCTAGATTTTGAATCCAACACTAAAAGGAAAAGAATGGTATAAGAATTCGGATACCTAATTCATTAAAAAAATTAATAAACGAACCCCCGCTAACTCAATTATTGAAGCTAGATTTTGAATCCAACACTAAAATGAAAAGAATGGTGTAAGAATTCGGATACCTAATTCATTAAAAAAATTAATAAGTTTCTAATTTTTTTAATACACTGTAATAAAACATGTTAAATAATATTATATTTTCATTACGGGGGCTGCCGCCCCCGAACCCCCGCTAACTCAATTATTGAATCTAGATTTTGAATCCAACACTAAAAGGAAAAGAATGGTATAAGAATTCGGATACCTAATTCATTAAAAAAATTAATAAACGAACCCCCGCTAACTCAATTATTGAAGCTAGATTTTGAATCCAACACTAAAATGAAAAGAATGGTATAAGAATTCGGATACCTAATTCATTAAAAAAATTAATAAGTTTCTAATTTTTTTAATACACTGTAATAAAACATGTTAAATAATATTATATTTTCATTACGGGTTCTGCCGCCCCCGAACCCCCGCTAACTCAATTATTGAAGCTAGATTTTGAATCCAACACTAAAAGGAAAACAATGGTATAAGAATTCGGATACCTAATTCATTAAAAAAATTAATAAGTTTCTAATTTTTTTAATACACTGTAATAAAACATGTTAAATAATATTATATTTTCATTACGGGTTCTGCCGCCCCCGAACCCCCGCTAACTCAATTATTGAAACTAGATTTTGAATCCAACACTATAATGAAAAGAATGGTATGAGAATTCGGCATAGCTATTTCATACAAAAAATAGTCAACCCTAATTAATAAATATAAATATTCTGGAAAAGGGGGCAATCCTGCTTTTGAATCCAACTCCAAAATCCCTCCTAATTGAGAATCCCACATATACACATATATATAAATATTCTGGAAAAAGCGTAAAGCCCTGCTTTTGAATCCAACTAACAATCCCACATATACACATATATAAATAATCTGGAAAAAGCGGCAATCCTGCTTTTGAATCCAACTCTAAAATCCCTCCTAATTGAGAATCCCACATATACACATATATAAATATTCTGGAAAAAGCGTAAAACCCTGCTTTTGAAACCAACTCTAAAACTCCTTCCTAACTATTTAAATAAAAAAGTTTGGAAAATTAAATTGCTTCTATTTTCACAAATAAAATTACATTTTTAAATGCGAAATAAAACCATATGGCTTTATTTCGCATTTGAATGCGAATTAAAGCCATACGCGAAAAAAATGGCGATATGGCTTTATTTCGCATTTGAATGCGAAATAAAGCCATAATGTCATTTTATGGCTTTATTTCGTATGGCTTTATTTCACGGCGCCAAAATAGTTATGATATTCGTAATCACTTAAATACAATTTAAAAGAATTAATCTTAGAATAAAATGAAATCTTAACGTTAATTAGAAGATAATTAAATATAATCTTTGGGTTTTAAAATTCTAAAGTAGCTGCTTTTTTTTAAATCTAAATATAAAAATCCATTTGAAAACTTTTCGTAAAATTTATCTTTAATACAAACTAAAATTAAGATTAAAAACATTCTGAAGATTAATTTAATCAAACATCTTTGTAATTTTACTTAATAAAATTTTAATTGCTATATACTTTTCCTCTTAAAACTTATTTTGTCATAATTTTAAAATAATTCCTTGAAGACATCTGTTTTCTAATTTGACTCCCCATTTCTCAAATGCCGCCTTTTATTTTTAAATTATAAAAATTAAATCTTTAATTCGTGAAACATGACTCTTTAACCTCCTATTTTTTTTTAAGCGCTAACTGCTAGGCTAATAAGCCTGCCAATACCATAGGTACATGTTGAAACAGGGGGTCAAATTATATTCGTGATATCAAAATTGATCTTAATGAATTCCACATACAATTCAAACATGAGATAGTACTAGTTCTTATAAAATATATTAACATGTATAGAAACGTCTTAGATTTTCAATAGATACAATTCTATTTTTTGTTAATATGGTAATATTTTGTATTTGAGTTATATGGTATTCTATATCTGTGCGTTATATTATCCAATTAAATTATTGGTTTATATTTTACATTTGTTTGTATTGTGGTATTAACGAATTTTTTATTAAAGATATATAATTATTAATTATTGATTAACCCATTAATTTGAACCTAATGGCGAATGGTAGCTGAGTCGAATCGAAAACCAGATCACTTTTATTGCTTTTCGAACCCGGGCCTTCCGCAAGAAAAGTCCACACTAACCCCTGTGCCACCCAGCCGTTCTTACAATTTGATAATAAAATTTCTAATGACTCAATTCATCAGATATTGTTAGAGGTTTTAATCATTCCTTCTTAAAATAATGTGTAAGTTTAAGTAAATTATAAAATCGTCAATGTTGTAATCCAATAAAAAAATTCATTAAATCATTAATCAAAACTGAAAAAATTATTAATTAATTAGTTATAACTAATTAAAAAAAAAAATCCGATCGTAAAATTAATTAATTGCAATAAATTACAGAATTAATAAATTTTAAAAAAACAAAATTATTACATATGGATTAGGGATTAAAAACTAAAACGTTGACTAATAAAAACCAAATACAATTTAATTAATTGTAATTTGACTTTTAATTAACCCTTAATATTGTATCTATACCTTTGTACCTTCAATATTTAAATATGTATTATAGAAAATGTTTGTATACATTGTTGCAATAATCAATAATAATCATTAGGTACTTTTAAGATACAAAAAAAAAAAATTTCTTTTCAATTTATTACTTTTCAATTTAAATTCAATTGATTTTAATTGTTTTTTTTTAATTTTTTAATTATTTTAATACTTTTTATAAATTTACGACTTCTAGAGATTTTTTTTGTTACATTCAATTAAAATTACAAAAAATTCCAATAAAAGACTATGTATTTAATAACTTGTTCATATTTAATAACCTTTGGTATGTACATGTTACATAAAAAACAGAAAATTTAAAATGAAAATTATTTTTAATAGATTTTCCGGATTTTTCAATTTTAATAAGAAGTAGGTAATAAAAATATTTTATTATTAAAAGAAATTCTTATAATATAGTTAGCAGTTATGTAATGATAGTTATTTTATATTCTAACAATGTATACAAATTACAAAACAGTTGTATTATAGAATATATTTATAATAGTATATATATACTAGGATGTATATATATAATAGGAATATATAATATATACTTAAATAATGTTGTAAATTTTTATAAAATACAAAATTGTCTATGTTGTCTTAAAAGGTTTGTATTAAAAATTTTAAAATATACCATTAAATTACGCTGAGGAAAAATATTACCTTTTAATTTATAATAATTATTTATTTTAATTTGACGATCTATATATATATATTAAACATAAATTGATCAAGGTTTTCGATTACATTAGGCTAGGACACCATAAAGATTTCCATACCTTGATCCAATACCTTGATTATGATTATTGTCCACGTTTGACCAAAATTATTCTTGAAATCAATTAATCAATCTGTCTGGAACAGCGAAATCTTTGGTATCGAATTTACCGAATGCTTATCATTTTTTTTATTTACTTTTTGTTAGCCTTTGATAGCTGTTTTAATTCCTGAGTATGTTGTAGTTTGTTAACGTAAAGCCGTTGCTTCAAAAAATCCCATAAAAAACAATCAGAGACATCAAATCTGGGAAACAAGGTGTCCAGTGAATCCATTTTTTAAATTATTCGGTCATCGAAAAATTGTCACAGATTCGCCATTGTATCTAGCGCCGCATGAGCTGAAATCATATAGGCCACTATATGATTCAACGTAAAAAATGCTCAGTTTTATTTTCTACTATCTGAGAGGGTGGAGCTATTGAATTCTAGATTAAATATTCTCATACACGAAATGCATTAAACCTCACTCAATTTCTTTTTAAACAATGAAATATTTCAAAGTACTTAAGTTGGCTCTTCTCTTAGTCTCTGATCTTAGTCTGTGCTTTAGTCTGTGCTTTGCTAAAACAATTAAAGATTAATGCGTTCACAAGTTGCTTGTATAAATATTTTAATAGAATAGCGGGTGCTTTGAAAACTTCTAAAAACAAAACCCTAGCCTTTATTTGATAAATTTAAAATAAGCAAATTTTTGAGGTAATTTATTTGGATACATATGTTTTGGCTTAGAAACCTTTCGAATAGACCCCCTTTCCCATAATAATTCGTCTCAACCATTTTTAGCTTTACAATTTTTATATAACATTTAACAGCTAAGCACTTTAAATATAATTTATTTTAAAATTATATAAATATATTTTCTGAGTGGGGAATTATTTATACCCATCTTCAATCTAAATATCAGAAAAAGCGCATCACATTAAATTTTTTATTTTATTTTTTTATTTTTTTAAATAATAAAAAACTACTTAAGTGGAAAGAAATTAAATATCATCTCAACTTAATAAAAAACCACCTGACTACAATTTAACACATAACTGATACTGATATAATTGATGATCAGATATATTTGATAAAAAAAAATATATATATATAAATAAATACCTTTGCTTGGTCAATGGTTATAGTTACAAGATTGTATACGTAAAGTTAGAATCAACAAAGTGTAACTGATAATGGAAAAACAGTTTATAAGTTGTAAAATTTTTTTTTATTTACACATCTTACATATGTACAAGTATATGGATTGCGTAAAACATCAACTCTACAACTCAAACCATTCAAGAAATATAATAAAGAAGAAACACATTAAAATCATATAAACTTTTTAATAATGTTGTGAAACAATGTTGCAAAAAAGATCATACCCATTAGAGATTAGAGTTAAAATTAAAAATTTCAACAAAGTATTTTAGTTACAAAAATTAAAATGGACATAAAAAAAAAAGTTAAGTTCTATTCCATTAACATTTGTAATTGGAACATATATTAAAGAGTAGGTTTCTTTTATTTAAAATTTTTTTTAAAGTGTTTCTTTTTTATTATTATTTTTTATAAATTTACAATTTTTTTTAACATTAAAACTGTAGCTATTTTGAAAATGTATAGCATAATTGGTTTAATAGTTTTAAAATGTCTTACTCCTTCGTATATTACATATAGACCATCACATATAGACTATTGGATTGACAGTCGAATTTCACAAAAATTAAAAAACCTTGGTATTTTGCATTGTTTCCAAAATTTTTGTAAGAAATCTGACAGTTGGTTTTAAAATGTGTACTTATTTTAAATTAAGATTTATTAAAGATTTTGAACCATATTGGGGTGTTCTTCCGCAGAGGGGACCCAAAATATTGAGATGAAATCATCACATAACGGTACTTTATATCTCCATGTTTTCGAATATATATATCATTAGTACTGATGGCGCCATCTAGTGGTCAAAAAATGCATTACAAAATTTTCTTATAATTAGTAATTTATAGAAAAAAATTATATGTTCTTTATTATCTTAGTGAAATTTCATTTGATCATAGAATTAATTTTATTTAATGAACAAAATCGTTAATTATAATCCTACTATATTTGTATTTTTTAAAATACATTGAATTATGTAAATTCTAAATATTCTTTAATGAAACAATTTTAAAGGGTGAACAGGAGTAAGAAAAGTTCAAATTTACCTAGTAAGTTAACTACACAATTATTGATAAAACTAGGAAGCAAATAGCAAATGAGAGAAATCATAAATCTAATTTAATATTTATATGTATACTTTTATTTATTTATTTATAAACAAACCCTTACCTCATACCACGTGATAAGGGAGTGGAACATGGAGTGGACATATTTATTAATTCTTTAGTAATATTATTTATTTTGTTCCTATTTTATATTTTACTATATATATTTGTTCACCATGGGGATTTGTAATGCAAAATTATTTTTCAATTAAAAATTCATGACTCGTATGGAAATCGAACCCGCATCCCCTCGGTTAGTAAACAAAATGGTTACCCACCGAGTCCCGTATTTGTATAATTGTATATATGTATATATAAATTTAATTAATATTTTTATACCCGTATGACTATATAGTCCAAGGGTATAATAAATTTGCCATTACGTTTGTGACGCAGAGAAGGAGGGGGGGTAGATATAGACTCAAGTGTATGGATCGGATCAGAATCGAAAAATAAATCGATTTAGCTATGTATGTCCGTCCGTCCGTCCGTCTGTCCGTCCGTCCGTCCGTCCGTCTGTCCGTCCGTCTGTCCGTCCGTCATCACGATAACTCAAAAAGTAAAGGAGCTAGGATTATGAAATTTTCACAAATTCGTTTTTATGCAAAAAACGGAATCGAGTTTTAAATTCAGCCATTTTGGTCCACGGGTTCGAGTACCTGCCATACAACTTCTAATTTTATATGAGCATTACTCTATACCTATGGAAGCTGCGTGTCTGAAATTTTGGCAAAAAAAGTTTAGTATAATGGCCAAAGTTACTGCAAAATTTAGTTGGTCTACTGCTGAGGGTTCGAGTAGCTGCCATACAACTCCTTCTTTTATATGAGCTTTACACTACACCTAATGAAGCTGGGTGTCTGAAATTTTGCAAAAAATAGTTTAGTGTAATGGCCAAAGTTACTGCAAAATTTGGTTGGTCTACTGCAAAGGGTTCGAGTAGCTGCCATACAACTTCTTCTTTTATATGAGCCAAATTGAAATTTTGCAAAAAGTAATTAACCGGATGATATAATGTATATGTTACGGTCATACGGGTATCCCAGAGTTGACACAGTCTACTCTACTACACTCTTCCTCGTTTTAACCTAATAATTTATTTAAAAATATCATAAAATTAAGCATTCCTCATATGTATATGTATGTAAATATACATCGTATTTCTTAATTTACATCCCTGCACTGTACATATTTTAGAGAGTAATATTTTTGTAGGGCGACTTAAATGAATTTTTACGAACTTGAAAGATGTTTTCATATATTTTTTTTAGTTTCCATAATCAGCACTTAACTCTGTTTCTAGACTTCGTATATGATAATTTTTTTTAAATTTATCTATTTAATATTTTATATTTCTCCACCTTAAAACTATGAACTATTTTTTGGTTAAAAAAGCAAATTTATACTTGACGTATCTCCTTCTACCGTTGTGAGTTTTATTTTAAGTCTCTATATTTTGGAAATCAGAAGAGCCTCGGTATAGCTCCTAAACAAAACAATTACCTTCTCAAAACCTTTCATAAATAGGGACATGCACTTGTATTCCCTCTTTTGAATTATTTTATATACTGAATTGGAGGTTCAAATTTTATAAATTTAGTATAAAATTCATAATTATGTCGATAAATACACATAATTTATATAATGACATAATATATGCAAAAACTTGCTTTATTACAAAACTAACATTTAATTCTTCTTTAAATAAAAATGATAATAATGAAAAACGAGATTAGAATTTTAATTCCAAAATCATTGAAGCGGATTGAAGGCAATTACTTCCTGTATATTTTCATTTTGTAAAAACTGCATTTTGTTGCTTTATTTTACTACAAAATTTTATTAAAAATTATCTTTGACTATTAACTGTATATTTACTATAATATTATTGAAAATTCTTTAAATATTAATTTTTGAATAAAAAAAAAAATTTAATTAATTTTTTTTTATTTTTTCATATTTTTCTGCAATCAAAATTAATTTTTCTTTTAACTATTCAATCAGTAAACAAGTTTCTTAAATTACCAGATCTTTGCTATCTTAACGCACAGGTTTATTTTATTTTTTAAATGTCAAACATATCATTTAAATTTTGACATTCATTTTGACAGGTGTATGGTTTAGTGAAAATTTAAAATTTATTTATATAAAAATATACCTATACATATATACATAGAGGCTATATTATATTTATTTACAAGTGATATAAATATATAAATTATATATATATATATATATATATATTATTATACATATGTATATTAAATTAGTTAAAAAAAAATTCCAACTCTATGTAGCTAAATATTTAATGGTTTAATCACAAGCTTCAAAATCAATCGTTTGAATTTTAATTAAAAGAATTTTTTTTTAAATATTTATTAAATATGTATATATACATATATAAAAAAAAAAGTACCACATTATTTTTTTATTTTTAATAATTTAATATTTTATTTTTTTTTATAGACTGAATTGCGTTCTTGCGCAGCATGTGGTGAACCAATCTCCGATAGATATTTCCTTGAAGTTGGTGGCTGTTCATGGCATGGATCATGTTTAAGATGTTGTGTATGTTTATCACCTTTAGACCGACAACAATCATGTTTTTTAAGGGAAAGACAAGTCTACTGTAAAAGTGATTATGCAAAGTAAGTTAAAATTTTTTATATTTATTTGGTTTTTTGTTGTTTATTTTTGTTTTTTTATTTTTTAAATAAAAATTTTACGGCAGTAAGAGAAAATCTAAAGTAATTTTTTAAAAAGTTATACAATTATTCAAAATTTACATTTTAAATTTGTTTTTTGAGCTGGTATTAAAGATAATATTACCGTTCAGTTCAGATAAACGGAAAAATATAGTTGATATAGAAGAGATTATACATATATATATATATATATATATATAAAAATATGTAAACCGATTTGTAACGTTTTGATTCATTAAGGAATCAATATACCTCCTATTAATTTTTACTTATTATTTTGCTTTAGATGTGCAAAATATGTTTAGAGTTTCAATTTAAAAAGATACTTTTCCACGTCATTTGTGGAAAAGTATCATTTAAATGGAAGATACATTTTTATTATTATTTTAAATTCCGAACATCGTCCCCTGAAATATTTTTTGCTTTTTAATTAATTAAGCCTCTTGTGCGGTATGGTGTGGCTTTGTATTATGAGTATGTTTGAATGCTTCGTATCTTAATATATTAAACACCGCCATAATACCTACATTTGGAAAATCTTGTCGGCGAATTTTATATGAGCCTATGTTCTGCTCCTTTTTCTTTTTTAGCGAATTTTATATTAATACATATAATATATAACTTCCTATATAGATATGTTTTGAATATCAATTATACATACAATTCAATATTATATCGCATTCATAGCTATTTTATATTTTTTCTTCTTGAATTTTTTTTGTTATATTTTTTTTTTCAATGCATATACAAAATATATCATAACTCTATATTTATTTTGTCTATTTTTTTGGTAAAATATATTATATTATAAGCATTCAGTACCGAAATATTCAATGTGCACTATAGCTATTTATATTTTTCCTTCTTGAATTATGTATAGGTAGGTAAGGTACGCATAGAAATATTTCGACAGTCCTTAAATTTTATTTTTAATGAAATTTAAAACTTTCTTCTTCCTTTTTATCTTGTTAGTCTTTATAGAGTTATTTTGGATCAATTTGAGAACTAATTTTAAATTTTCTACAATTAAATCCCTCATAATTGGTTTTGGGTAAAATCTATTAATCATTGGCTTTTTATTTATATATGAAGTTTTTATTATACCAATTAAATTTATATATTGCACATATGTATAAGCTAATTTAGATCTAGGTTTTTTAATATACCAACGCTAATATAGTTTATTTTCAAAAAAAAGAAGTAACTTGCAAATTTATAAAACTTTAAAATCTTATACGAATATAATAAAATAAACTTAATACCAAGTTTTGGTTGTTCTTGTCGATTTACAAAACAAAAAAATAATAATTAAAATACAAAAAAAAACAACAAAAACAACTTTTTACCCAACAGGTAATAAAATACGCGCAACACTCTACCTATTTATAAGAAGTCGAATACAATCATTTACTGTATAATAAAAACTTTTTTAAAAAATTGAATTTAAGCAAAAAAAATAAAAATAAAGAACATTGCGTGTAACATGGTTTAAAATATTCTACACCAACAACATGCAACACCAACTATAGTCAGTCAGTCAGTAGTCGAGTACATCCGAAAAAAAAGATTCCCAAATAAACCATGAAAATTAGATTTAAAAACAAAAAAAAAAAACACTTTTTTCTTCTTATTACCTGTACCTGTTGTTACGTTATATATATATACAGGTAATTCTGAATACAACCAGCAGTATTAAGAGATAACATAGAATAAATAATATATATATATATATATAATATATATGTATAAGAAAATAAGAAGAAAAATGTTTTATGTTTGATCTGATACACTTTGTCGGACCTGTAATATACAATTCAATTATAGGTGAGTTGAGTTGGGTATATCAACGGTATTGCAAGCAACTGAATTTTATTTACATTTTGATTTAAAATAAATTTAAAAAAAATAAAAAAAAAAAATTAAAAACAAAAAAGGAACATTCATGGGATTGAGAAAAAAAAAACAAAAAAAAAATTATATAAAGTCAAAATTGAAGAAAGAAATTACAAAACATTTTTTTTTTTTTTCGTAGCTACTGTTTTTATTAGTGAACTGTCAGTGAAACTGTAGTCGCCTTTTATTTATACATCTATATATACATATACTTATCTACTTTGCTATTACTTGTTATATTCAATTTTTTTTTTTTACTTTATGTATTTTTGTTGTTCATGCAGTGCCGGCGCTAAGCATTTTGTCACCCGGTGCACTTTTCTAAAACGCCGCCCTAAAAAATCCATTTTCACATCACCCATGAGGTAGGATTATCGATGCATTTTTTTTATAGAGGTAGTCCCACGGAGGTATAATCCTCTTTAAAAAATAAGTTAATTTAAAAAAGAAATTAGTTTTAGATTGAAAATAAAAAATTTAGTTAAAAGAAATAGCGCTTTACTTGAATGAAAGAAATTTAATTCAAAAGGAAAACGCGAGGAAAAACTATATATCACATAATTTAATAACTTTAATAAAACGAAAATATTAAAAATTAATTCTTCGCGCTTTTATATTGGCAAAATCGTTAACTAAATCGTTGTAGTCCAAATTTTCAAGAAGTTCTTTTTCAATAGATATAGTTGCTAATCCTACTAATCTGTCTTGAGTCATTGTAGTTCTCAAATAATTTTTAATAATTTTTAATTTTGAAAAGCTACGTTCCGCAGAAGCTACTGTAACGGGTATTGTCAATAAAATTTTTAGAGCAATAACAAGGTTGGGAAATAATGTTTCTAATTTTTTATCAAAAATAAAGTTTAAAGTTTCAAGAGGGGATGAAGGTGGTTTTTCGAAAACCAAAGTAGGAAATATTTTAAGCTCTTCAAATAGCTCTACTCCATTTATGTCAGAGTAACCATCGTGTGTTTTTTTTTTCATTTATTTCTTTTAAAATAAACCTATTCTACAAGATAAGATTGTTTTTATTTTTATAGACAAACATAATTATTATAAAAATTGTATTTTTCGTATAATTCATAATTTCAACCACACTATACATAATCTCATACTTCATGGCCATGGTCATAAATTTTATTTTCTAAAACAAAATTGGATTGTCCAAAATATAAATAGGTAGAAGTACATTTTCTTTATGCATGTAATATACATAGATATATATTTTATTGACGACCATTGTAAAAACTGCTTTAAAAATTGAGAAAAAACAAGTGCACATATTCAAAATTTCATTATTTTACATTATACAACATTACATTACAATACAATACTACTTTACAATTTTTTATTCAATACGATGAGAAATAAAGAGTTAATAAAATAACATATAAATATATGTTATTTTATTAACTCTTTATTTCTCTACTACATACTAGAAATAATTTTATAAGAGAAAAAATTATTAAGTATTTATTATATAAATCAAATGCAAATCAATGTAAAAGAAAAATTTAAGAGAACGTTTTTTATTTCTTATTCTCTTTGGCTCTTCTATTTCTATTTTCTATATACCTAGGTGAATAGTTTAAGGAACAGTCAAAAATAATTGAACATTAAATAAAAAAATGTGGTTTTGTACCGAAAAACATTTTTTTTGTTTTATATGATTTTGCTTATGTATATGGAGCACTTTTTTAAATTGTGCAGAAGGTAGAAGGCAGAACAAAAGCTATTTAAACTATTTGATTGTATTGCAAGAAGACTAATAAAGAGAATTTAATTTACTTTCTTATTGTCTCTTCTATTTCTTTTTTCTTTAATATATAAATAATTTAAGGAACAGTCAAAAATAATTGAACCTTAAATAAAAAAAATGCAGTACAAAACCGAAAAACATTTTTTTGTTTTATATGATTTTGCTTATGTATATGGAGCACTTTTTTAAACTGTGCATAAGGTATATTTAAACTATTTGATTTTATTGAAAGAAGACTAAAAAAGAGAATTGAATTTATTTTCTTATGGTCTCTTCTCTTCTATTTCTTTTTTTTATAATAGATAAATAATTTAAGGAACAATAAAAAATGATTGAACCTTAAATAAAAAAATGTATAGGAAAAACCGAAAAACATTTTTATTTTGCTTTGTATGATTTTGTTTATGTGTATGGAGCATATTTTTAAATTGTTATTTTAACTAAGTAGAATCAAAGCAAGAAGAACTTAAACAGTAGGTACCTATAAAATGAATGATAAAATAAAATATATCTGATTTGAGTTAAGAAGAATTAATTTGAACAGAATTTGAAAGAATTAATTCAAAGGAATAATTTTAATTTTTAAATTTTGGTATGTAAATTTATTAATTATTTTCAAAAAAAAAAAAAATTATTTTAGGTCGGTAGGTACATAATTTTTACAATAAATTTGGCGCCCCTAAAATTCTGGCGCCCGGTTTTACTGTGCCATCTGTGCATATGGAAGCGCCGGCCCTGTGTTCATGTTAAATCTGAAAGATTTACACATTGTAGAATTGATAAATAGAATTAAGACATGAAATTGCCTAGAATATGATATTCAACACAATAATAATAATAATAATAATAATAATAATAATAATAATAATAATAATAATAATAATAACAACAAAATAATATTAGTTTTCAGTTTTTTTTTTTTAACTCTATTACATTTTACAACTCAGTTAAGATTGAATTAAGGTCTATGCATTAATTTTTTTTTTTAATTTCCAGGTCTTAAATATCTTAACTTTTACTTTACTTTTATCTATCTCACTCCCTCTTCAGTTTTAATATTTCCTATATATAGGTGATTATGACGTTTCTATTGATATCAAATTGATTTAAAAAAATAAAAAAAAAAAAACTAAGGTAATAATTGAAGTTATGCTTTGATTAAATTTTCAGATTAAATGACAATGCAGTATTTTTTTTTTTTTTTGTATAATACCTAGGTAAATCTAGGTAAATCAAAAATAAAAATTTTTTTTCCAGTAGAATTCGTGATAACCATTGTACTAGAAGATAACAAGCAAGTAACAAAAACTGTCATATTTGATAATATAGAAAAAAAGTGATAATGTTACCTATAACAAATATTTATCTAAGATGGTTAACTGTTATGTAATTATTGTTACATTATATGTCATGTTAACGTCAAATCAAATGTCAGATTTTTTTTTTTTTCAAAAGTAGATAAAAATTGATATACAAATCTGCTTATAGTTATGAATTCTTTGGTGTTCAAACTATTTGATACTTATATAGAAAAGGTTCAATATAGTCGTGATAAAAATTTATATGAAATTTAATATAATTTGCGACATTTTGTTATAAATATTTATGTATCTTTTATAGAAAAAAGGGGGTAAAACAAAAACGATTAATTGAAAATGGCGTGTGTCATTTAAAAATACAAGTATTTTGAAAGAAAATAACTTGAAACAAGCTTATAATGTTTTTATTTCGAAATCAGATATAATAGTTTAATCTGATAGACATGGTCTTTTACTAATATTCGAGTGTTCTATTTTTGATTTTCATCAGTTACATATTATACTTGGTATACGTGGTAATTTTTGGAAATTCTGTATACCTATATGTATACACTATTAAGGAACTTTAAGATACGCGATCATGAATAAAAATAAACAAACTTATAGTAGAGGAGTTTGATTAAAATTTTAAAATTGGAAATGGGTATAGGTACTTACTTTTATTTTGGTCTTACCTCTTAATTAAAACTCTTTGAAAGTATAATAATAAATCTTTGAAGAATTCCTCTTAAAGTATGTAGGTTGTTGAATCTAAGTTTTTCAATTAATTCCCTAGGCTTTACTTGTGCCCATGTCTTGTTAATTTTCTCGATTTCTTTCAATATTATTCTCTTACAGCTATTCAGAGGTCTGCCAAAACATATTCCTTGTAATGAAGACGAAACATATTATTTGTAGCGGGCAATCTAGAGCTTGTCTGACTATCATATTTTCAAGTCGCCTGATTATGTGCCCGATCTATATATATTTTTTTATTCTAATTTGAATTTCGATAGAATCTTCCTGGCACATTCGACATATTATTCGGAGGCATTTATTTTTGAAGACCTGTAGCTAATTAGTAAGTTAGTTGGTAGTTAGCCAGGTTTTACTTCATAGAACAGTAACTGATTTAACACATGTTGAAACTCCTCAGCTTTGAATTTCTTCAGATCTGAAAGGATTTCTAGATATTTATTCTCAAGTACCATTCATGCTTTGCTAAATCTGTTATCAATATCTTTTATGTTTCACCCTCCTGTGCCTATAGGATGTCGCTTAGATATTCGAAATTTGCTACATATGCAATTAGTGTATTATTTATTTCTGGAACTCTTTGGTTATTGGTATTGCATCTCATTATTTTGGTTTTCGTAATATTTATTTATAGACCTGCAGTTGCATATTTTACATTACGATATAAATTATAAATTAATTTTGTAATAAATAAAGGTCGACGTCCCAACCACTACGCCACCGGTCAAATACTATATTATATTATAGTAACTACATATAATTAAAAATAAAAGTAAACAAATAATTTAATTTACAATTATAACTCACAGATATCAAAATAATCAAATTTAAATTAAAAATTTTGAATTATAAAGCGAATTATATCCACTGGAATTCAGGACATTATATATTTATATATGTGATCTGATGACTTATAGTATATTTTATTGACATTTTTAGGATATTTATATATATATAAATACCATTCACTAACAATTTCAGTGCATGAATTTTATATTTATCTTCTTTTTTTTTACTCATTCAAACTATAAACCGGCTGTCATTAGGTAATTTCCATTATTTAAAAAAAAAACTTCATGATGACAAATCAATATTTGATTTTAAAGAACGCGTTATTCAATAAAAAGACGATGTTTAGTTAAGTATCTTTATTCATGCTTAATAAGCGATATCAGAGATTAAAAGAAAACAAAGTAAAAATTGTAAAGAAATATTTTCAACTCCTTCAAAAATGAAACCAAAACGCTACAAAAAAAATATCAGAAAAGATAAAAAAATAACACATGAACAGGAATTGATGAAGATGTGATTTATACAATTGAGATTTAATCCTTCAAAATTATAAGAAAATCATCGTAAAATATTTTTCTTTTTAACTTTAACCCAACTAATATTCGCGCCAATTCAATGCTATTGTGGAATTAAAAAAAAAAAAGAAAAATATTTATCAATATTATAAATTTTAAAGAAAACAGAAAACAATTTTTTCAATGTTGACATTTATATTGACAATGTCTAAAAAAAAAAATTGTAATGTCATTCTTAAGATATTGAGAGTATCCTTATGTAAAACTTCAATACAAAATATTATACATAGGTATACATGAACAACTTTATATTTAAATCTGTTTATATATGACATTTCAATTTAAATTTTTTTTTTTATACTGTCAAATTTATTTTAAAAATTTTTTTACATTTCAATTCTTGCAATTCACAAAATAAATAAAAATAAACAATATCGAAATTATGTATTATTTTATTCAATATTTTTTTTGACAAACTTTAATTGTCACTGATTTAAAAAATAGTGTATTTTAAAATAATATTGTTATTGAAATCATGTTTAAAACTGCAATTTTTAATTTTTTAATTTTTTCTAAGACGACATTTTATGAATTATATTTTAATAATAATAATTCAATTCAATTCAATTTATTCTCCCAAATATCATAATAATAATAATAACATATCGATTTTTAACCAACGGATATGAGTAGGTACTTCTTGATGACAACTGCTTTATAACTCTTTTTTTTTGTAAATTAATCTAAAAGAACTTAAATTTTTTATTAATTATATAAAAAAATGGATATTTAAATTTAAAATATTAAAAAATCATTTATAATAATATAGGTATTATAACTGTCATATAATATTAAAAAATATAGTAAAACAATCTATAGAGTTTTCCAAGAAGTAAATGTGATGTATACTATAAGAATCTTAATTTTTAATGGAAATCTGAAATATCGTCTTTTCACTGCCTAATTTATAAAGTAAAAGAAATAAAAAAATGTCTCTGTATCCTTAAATACCCACCTTCACATTTAAAAGGCCATCAGCAGGATTCAAATTTATAAATGAAATACTTATATCTTTACCACAAAAAGATTGATACGAATATTTGAATAAAATTTTATTTTTTTATTATACTTCCAGTTTGAACCGGATATGCTTGGTTAAGTTTTAATTTTTAATAACGTACAGAGGCCCGGGTTCAAACACAATACCACTGAAAGTGAAAAAAAAATTTATCTGCACTGTGAGCTACCATTCGCCATTGGGTTCTAATTAATAGCTTAATTATTAATTTATAATTACAAAATTTTTAATGAAAAATACATTAATATAACAGTATAAATAAACAAATATAAAAAAAATAAATATTTTAATTGAACAAAATACATACCTCGCATATACAGAAATTCCTTAATTCTAATAAAAAATTATTACAATTTATTTCAAAAAGATTTGTATCAATTAAAACTCTAAGATGAAGAGAAATCAAAGAATATACTTCTAGTACTATCTCATGGTTTAATTGCATTGGAATTCATTAACATCAATTCTGATAGTAAGAATATAATATGTCCCCATTATTTCCACATGTACCTATGATACAGAAAAGTTTATTATTCAAATTGTAGTTTAAAGCAAAGTTAAACTGTCCCAGCTCTCCTCTTCTATCCAATTTTCCTTCTAACTCCTTAGCCCCATAGGTAAGCCTACATATCTGTTTTTTAGCTATGTATAAAGGAATTCGTTCCTAGAGTTTGACTAGCGTGTAAAAACGTATAGGTACCTATTCAAATCTTTTCAAATAATAAAATTTAAAAATCTATTTCATATTGTTCAAATAAATAATGAATAGTTTTGTTTTTAGATTTACACGTACATGTGGAGGTATGTAGGAACTCAACTTTTCTCCTTCTTTTAATCCGATTAAGATTTTTTTTTTAAATATTTATTTCAAATTCAATTAATTTTATAAATGATGATAGACAATAATTGAACATAAAGAAAATTTTTATAAACATACATAAATAATTATTAAAACATTTAAAACATGACATGACACAACATAACATTTCAATTATGACAGATTCAATTTTTAATAATTGACAAAATAGATATTAAGAAAAGAAAATATATGTACCCACAATAAATACTTAAATAGATAAATAAAACTACATAAATATGTTTTAAATTCTATTGTATATACATATGAATGCAAAATGTATATAACATAATACATATAATAGAAATTTTCTGCCTCTGTGTTGTTTTTTCTTTATTTTTCCAGAAAGAAAAACGGTAAAAATAAATATAAAAAAAATTTTCGTTCATCCATTTATTTTTTCTCTCTTTCTTTTTTATCTCTCCAAAAACACGGTCAAATAATAAAACAGAGTAACAAACAATAAACAAAACTTAAGTCTCCAAAAAGTGTTTTGTTTATCTAACACTTTTTTTATTTGTATTTTTTTTTTTTTTGTAGAAATTCGAATACTTAGTAAACATTCACTTCACGTTATACAATATCACATCATCGTTTGTTTTTGTTTTTTTCATTTTATTCAATTAAAGGGGAGTGACTTTCGAACTTAATTTTTTTTTGTTTATTTTTCGAAATTCAACAGACACAAAACAAAACTATATGAGATAGGATAAATATAAAGATAGATAGGAGTGGATTATATAAATATGTATCTATGTTTATGTAGCTTGTATGTTTAATATATGGTATATAAATTTATAAATATGTAGATATATGGTATATATGTGTAGCTATAGATAATATTACTATGCTTCTATCTATTTAATATTTTTATTTTTCTGTATTCGGTTTTTCTCTCAATGTACAAATAAAAGTTTTTGTATTTTTCGATGTTATTTTTTTTGCCATTGTTGTCTGATGACAGCTTTAAATAAACTGTAAACATGAAAGAAAAATAAAAAACCAAAAAATAAAATAATATAAATAAAAGTTATCAAAAACAACATCCGCTCTTTAAGATTAAATGAAAATAGGTACTAGCAAACACTTAATAATTTTATAAATGTAGGTAGGTATTCTTAAATTAAATATATGGAGGTACATATGTACATATGTATATTAGTTTGTTTAGTACTTTGCTTGTGCTCAAGTCTCAAATTCTAATACTAGATTGGTTGGTCTGTACGCGTAATGTACTATCTCTAAACTTATTCGCCTTAACTACAATTTTCCCGACCCTGGTTCATCTCAACCTTTAAATTAAGGTATCACTTCTGAAAATAGGATTTATAGCAGTCCGGTGCAAACTTTTTTGACATTCGGGCCATTCGTACAACTTGGGTATAGCAATGGGCCGCATGAAATGCTATGATTAATAATATGAATTTAGAAAAATATATATAATATGTAAAATATATATAATTTTATTTTATTCATTAGCATGAAATTCCACAAGAAAATAATATCCAAAAATCTTAATTTTGTATATGGTTGGTATGGTTACAAATATTTTTTCTGGTTACTATTGCTAAGTTGCAAATTTTTTGTCTGTTTTAAATATTTTTTCCTAATGATAAAAAAATATATATAAATTTACCAAAAGTTAATGTTGATTTTGTGTTTTTTTGTGAATAATGAATTGCAGTTTAATTAAAAAAATTGTAATTTTTAAGTTTCACATTCATATATTTTAACAAGTACAAAATATCTGAGACGCAAAGAGATTTTGAAGTTGATCCGAGATTTTATACTTACACCTAAGGCTATACAATTTATGTTATAATATGTTAGAAATAGAAAACTTTACTCCACGAAATTATATTTTGGAAAAATTAAAAAAAAATATTATGAAATAGTATGAAAAAATATATTATTAAATGGCCCGCACAATATCTTTTTTGGGCCGCAGTTTGCACGGGCCTGATTTATAGTGTCCACACTAACTCAAAATAAAAATTCGAGCAAAATCTCAAACTTACTCATATTTTTTATTATATCTCTGGAACTAAGAGAATAGATTTTAAAAAGCTTAAGATTTCAAATTCACGTTGTAGATACTTCTAGTCAGATACTCATTAGCTAGATCCATTTTAATTTGATCTTTTCTTCAACTCAGCTGTAATTTTTATTATTTTTTATCAATTAAAAAACCACCTACTTATAGGTATTTCTATTGAAATATTATTATTGATTTAATATTTTCTAATTTTTCTTTTTTTAATTTTTTTTTAATATAGAAATTTTGGAGCAAAATGTTCGAAATGTTGTCGTGGGATATCAGCATCAGATTGGGTTAGACGTGCACGTGAATTAGTTTTTCATTTGGCATGTTTTGCTTGTGATCAATGCGGTCGACAACTATCCACGGGTGAACAATTTGCTTTGATGGATGATAGAGTATTATGTAAAGCACATTATTTGGAAACAATTGAAGGTGGTACAACTTCAAGTGATGGTAAATATATATATATTTTTTTTTCTTTTATTCAATCATTTTGTAAATTTTTTGTATTTCATTTATAGTTTTTTTTTAAATTATAATATTTTTATTTTCTATCGTTTTAGAGGGATGCGATGGTGATGGATATCATAAAAGTAAAACGAAGCGTGTACGTACAACATTCACGGAAGAACAATTACAAGTGTTACAAGCAAATTTTCAAATAGATAGTAATCCAGATGGACAAGATTTAGAAAGGATAGCATCAGTGACCGGTTTAAGTAAACGTGTAACACAAGTATGGTTTCAAAATTCAAGAGCGAGACAGAAGAAACATATACATGCTGGTAAGAATAAAAGTAAGTAATTATAATGTAGTGAATGGGAATAGGCCCCACAGAAAAAAAGAATTTAAATTTAAATTATATAGACACAGATATTGATTTTTTTAGAAACTCTTCTTCCGCGTCAAATTTTAATTGGGGTTTCAAGTTTTACTGTAGGCATCTGTCAATAATATTGATTATATTTTAATTATATAGGAGAAGTTCCTGTATGGAGCATTTTTTGCCTAAAAGTAGCCTAAAATTGTTTGCGTATCATATAATCTCAAAATAAAGTTCAGGATACAAATTCTTATAGGTTATTCCAGATTCTAAAATAATAATAAAAAACGGAGATGTATTGCGTTTTAATTGAATTTAAAAATAAAAAACTCTGTACCTTAAGAACGTTTTATTAAACAGCTAAAGAGACACACACTAAGTTTAGAGCTATTGTAGTTTAAGTATTTATAAATGTTTTTTTTTTTCAGAATACTAATATTATTTCAAAAAAACTAATTAAATTTATTCAATTTATTTAATTTACAGTCAGAGAACCAGATGGTAATAATTCATTTGCCAGACATATTAACCTACAATTAAGTTATTCATTTCAAAATAATTCACAAAACTCAATGCCATTAAATGGTAGTAAAAGTTCATCACTATTTCAATCTCATGGTTAGTATATATACATATAATAAATAATGTGATAAAATTTTTAAAAATATATTTAAAAACTAAATTTAATAAATTAATTATAAATTTTCTAACAATAAAATATTATTTATTTTTTTAATTTTATTCAAAACAGAGTCATCTATGGACGAACTCTCTCAAGATTCAAGTTTACATTGTATGCAAAATGAAGTATAGAAAAAGGATATTTATCCTTTAAATTTGCACTACTATTAGATATAAAAAAAAAATAGGATAATATATAGTTAAAATAAAAATTTAGCTGATTTGTATTTTAAATTACTATTATTTATTAAAAACTAATTTAAATAATTGAATTTTATTAGAATTTTTACATATAATTAGACATGCATTATATTTATATATATATTTTTTTTTAATACATTCCCTAGTCAAAATTATTCAATATAATTTTAAAGACAATTTCTAAGGATTCCTTTTTTTATTTCAATAATTGTGTTTTATTTTTTTTTTGTAAAAATTTTGTATTAAATTAAACTTTATGAGATAAATGAATTTAGTTAAAAATAATTAAAATTTCAAAACCATTTTTCAAAAAGTTTAAGCTTAATTAAATTTATATAATTGAACTTTATCGTAAAACTCAATATATGTGTATGTATATTTTTTATTATTTATACTAAAATTTTAATTGTATATCCAACTTTCATAGCATCTGTAAACTTTAATTTGCTTTATATTTTTAAAATTTAATTATATATTTTGCATACAAAGTGCCCCAACAAAACATTTATGGATATCATAACAATTTTTAGACACAGATTTTTTTTTTAAATCCTTAAAACTGCACATAAAAATATTTTTTATTTTTATAACAGTTCTAATTTTTATATATATTTACATATATATTTAAGTTTGGTATAGATATAGTTATTTATTCAGACAAGATTGAATAAAAAATGACAATATTTTATAATAGATTACTTGAACTTATTTATTAATCCATTGAGCGTACATTAATTTTTTTTTGGGGCACCTTGAATACATTTAGTATACTTTTTTATATAATTAGTAGGTGCCGACTAAAAAATACATTTCAATTAAACTGTAGAAAATTTTTTAATTTACCAAATATAGTTTCTGTCTTATAAGAACACAAAAAATGCTACGTTTAAGGAACTTTTCATATGCCGTTAACGAATTTTATATGTAAAATGTAAATTAAGACAAAAAATTAAAATTCATGGTTATTTAAATTTATATTTTATATTATTTTTTAATAGTTATATATGAATACATATAATACTTGTAAAATAAAATATAAATATGTATGTGAAAGAACTTTAGGTTTATATGGAAAATGTATTTCATTAAAAAATTAGGCTATTCTACGGTTTAACTAGTATCCGCGTAGAACCAAATGACTATATATAAAAGATAGCTGGTGTTGCCAGCTTTCAAAAAATATATAGCTTTAAAGGCGCATATTATCCTTTAAGGACGAAAAGGACATTTAAAAGTATCCTTGTTATTTTAGTCTATTTTACAAAAACCGTTATAACTAGCAATCTGTTCAATATATATATATTCAATCAAAGCTAGCTTATAACTAGCAATCTGTTCAATATATATATATTCAATCACAGCTATTAATTAAGATGACGGTCTGGAGAATATTTTAACGTTTATTTGATGACGATAGGTGCTGCCGTTTTGGAGATATTGCAATTTCAAGTGGAAATTTAAAACAAAAAAAAAAAAAAATTTTGAACTTTCAAAAAAACCACTATAACTATGAAATTTTCAAAAACACCCTGTATTTTTTATTATACTGTTAGAAAGGTCTTTTGACACTCTTTCCAACGGTATATAATAAGCATGGTATATGTTGACAAACAGCCCCACCAGAGAACATGAATGAAAAACTGACACAACAATTTTATTAAAAAATACATTTTCATACTTTATTTCTCATAAATTTATTTTGCCAAAAAATATTTCCATAGCTTTAGCGAGCAAGAATTTTAGAGTTTGTTACAAAATCAGGATTATACGCTTTTTCCAGAATATTTATATATTTGTATACGTGAGATTCTGAATTAGGAGGGATATTAGAGTTGGATTCAAAATCAGGGTTTCAATAATTTGTTTAGCGGGGGTTTGGGGGCGGCAGCCCCCACTATTTTTAAATTTTTATTTGTTGAAATATGCATGTAAAAAATAATTAGGAGAGATTTTATAGTTGGCTACAATTGCAGGATTATACGCTCTTTCCAGAATATTTATATATTTGTATACGTGAGATTCTGAATTAGGAGGGATTTTAGAGTTGGATTCAAAATCAGGGTTTCAATAATTTGTTTAGGCGGCAGCCCCCACTATTTTTAAATTTTTATTTGTTGAAATATGCATGTAAAAAATAATTAGGAGAGATTTTATAGTTGGCTACAATTGCAGGATTATACGCTCTTTCCAGAATATTTATATATTTGTATACGTGAGATTCTGAATTAGGAGGGATATTAGAGTTGGATTCAAAATCAGGGTTTCAATAATTTGTTTAGCGGGGGTTTGGGGGCGGCAGCCCCCACTATTTTTAAATTTTTATTTGTTGAAATATGCATGTAAAAAATAATTAGGAGAGATTTTATAGTTGGCTACAATTGCAGGATTATACGCTCTTTCCAGAATATTTATATATTTGTATACGATGAGATTCTGAATTAGGAGGGATTTTAGAGTTGGATTCAAAATCAGGGTTTCAATAATTTGTTTAGCGGGGGTTTGGGGGCGGCAGCCCCCACTATTTTTAAATTTTTATTTGTTGAAATATGCATGTAAAGAATAATTAGGAGAGATTTTATAGTTGGCTACAATTGCAGGATTATACGCTCTTTCCAGAATATTTATATATTTGTATACGTGAGATTCTGAATTAGGAGGGATTTTAGAGTTGGATTCAAAATCAGGGTTTCAATAATTTGTTTAGCGGGGGTTTGGGGGCGGCAGCCCCCACTATTTTTAAATTTTTATTTGTTGAAATATGCATGTAAAAAATAATTAGGAGAGATTTTATAGTTGGCTACAATTGCAGGATTATACGCTCTTTCCATAATAAGTATTTATATATTTGTATACGTGAGATTCTGAATTAGAAGGGATATTAGAGTTGGATTCAAAATTAGGGTTTCAATAATTTGTTTAGCGGGGGTTTGGGGGCGGCAGCCCCCTCTATTTTTAAATTTTTATTTGTTGAAATATGCATGTAAAAAATTACTGTTTTTAAAAAATAATTTGTCATTAAATTTTGATTTTTGGAATTGGTTTTTTTGGAATTTTTTTTTTTTGGAATTATTTTTTTTTCTTACTTTGGAATTTTGTAAACTTGGAATTTTTTTTTTGGAATTATGACACCATCCCAACAAAAAGGCAAAATAAATTTATGAGAAATACAGTATGAAAACGTATTTTTTAATAAAATTGTTGTGTCAGTTTTTCATTCATGTTCTTTGGGGGGCTGTTTGTCAACATATACCATACTTCTTATATACCGTTGGAAAGAGTGTCAAAAGACCTTTCTAACAGTATAATAAAAAATACACGGTGTTTTTGAAAATTTCATAGTTATAGTGGTTTTTTTGAAAGTTCAAAATTTTTTTTTTTTTGTTTTAAAATTCCACTTGAAATTGCAATATCTCCAAAACGGCAGCACCTATTGTCATCAAATAAACGTTAAAATATTCTCCAGACCGTCATCTTAATTAATAGCTGTGATTGAATATATATATATTGAACAGATTGCTAGTTATAACGGTTTTTGTAAAATAGACTAAAATAACAAGGATACTTTTAAATGTCCTTTTCGTCCTTAAAGGATAATATGCGCCATTAAAGCTATATATTTTTTGAAAGCTGGCAACACCAGCTGTATTTTATATATAGTCATTTGGTCCTACGCGTATACTAGTTAAACCGTAGAATCCCCAAAAATTAAATTATTTATTAAAAATTGAATTTTAATTGAAGATACTGTTAAAAATTCAACATAATGAAATTGAAGCTAAAATTGTACTTTACATGTGAATCAATACACAATTCTCAACTTCATATTGTTAAAATTAACTTACTTTTAAGTAAAGTTCAGCGATTTATATTTTGATAATGATTACATCTATTACAAAATTTTGACATAACACTTCCGATAAAATTTCGGTTTATTAAAAAAATTTGACAAATTTCAGTTTTAACAATTTTTATACTTTTATTATTTGTGTAACATAAATATTTCATTTAATATTAATTTGTAAAGCCACTTTTATATTTACTACCTAAAATTTCAACTCAAAGTTTTAAATTTGTAGACATAATTCATTTACAGATGTTATGTTGATAGTATAACCTTTTAATAAAATGGATAGATTTAAAGAATTTCTTAAGAAAAATAAAATATTTACGAATAATTTCAGCATCTAAGCTTTTATGATAACTTCTTTACTATCCAATTAGTAAAATATGAAGTTCTTAATTCATTTTCTTCCAATTGATTAATTGAGAACATATTCGAAAGTACAAAAACGAATCTTTGATTTTCGAATTTTTTTCATGTTCTAAATAGTTTTACTCTATAAAATTTATGCGTTGAATGCTTTTTCCAATAAGTTCGAATTAAACATCAAAGTCGATTTTATAACATTTAAAAAATCAGGTCAAAGGATTCGATCATATATATACAAATATTTTGTATGAAAAAAAAAAAAAAAAATCAAATAAAAATTTTAAAATATTTACAAAAAATTTCTACTTTAGTTTGAAAAAAGTTTTTTTTTTAAAAAATTTTTCAATATTAAAGGTATCAAAAGATGAATATCAACTGATAAATTAGTATTACCTTATAGGGAAATGTTCAAAGTTATTCTTAATAAGATCTACTTACCAATTTCAATAAATTCTAGAACATAAGTTCAAAAATAAAATATGTTAATGTTTAACGAATTATCACATATAACGAAGTATATAACCCAATTTTATTTAACTAATAACAACTTCAATAAGTTTACAACTTAAGTTAACGCAGTTATCACCGTCTTTATCGCATAAAGTTATTAATACATTTTTATTTTTATACTCTATCTTTATCAATAATCGAAAGTCAAAGGCCAGAAAAACTACAAAAATTATTTGACGCTTTGACACCAATAAAACAATCATCATCCGAATCCGAATTTCTACTTTTGTGGTGAACTTCAAACAATTCTTACAGATTACTCTTTAAAATGTTTAATTTTTCTTAAATATCTTCAAATAATCATTTTTAAAGTTTATTATTATCTTTTATTTTTTAAATAAGAAAACCAGTATTCGCGAATACTAAAATTACGAATATTTCATAAACTCTTGTTTAATATTATTACGGTAACAAACTATCGAAATTCTATTCCATTGCTCAATTAATTACATTTGACATTTAAGTAAAATACCGTAAATCTTTCAAATATGTCATTTCAAAATATTGATTTCACCAGTGCATTTCAAAGTGTATTAAACTTTTAATATGACAGATTTGTTAACTGTCAAGTTTCATTTTTTACCGTTTATAATTTTACATATTATTAAAGTTCAAATACTTATTTACATTATTACACAAGGAATCCAACTCCCAGTGAATTAAAAAAAAAAAAAAAATTGTAAAATTATAACCCAATAATTTTTGTAAATAAAATTTAATTTTTTAATTAAAAATAAAATTATTTAAAATAATATAAAATTACAAAAAAAAAAAAAATTCAAATTAAAATATAAATATTTTAAAATTTGTTATTGTTACTTTAGTATTAAGAAACATTAAAAACAAACCAACAAAAATCTCTAATTACTTTTAATTCATAAATTATAATATTAATTAATTATTGTATAGTTATTTTATTAAAAAAAAAAGTTGTACATTATCTCTTTGTAATTTGAATATTCTATTAGAAAATAATTAAAATTTAATATATAAATTATATTATTAAGTTAATTTTAAATTAAAAAAATTAAATTATTTAATTGACTAAAAAAAAAAAACTAATTTAATTAATTTTAAATTAAAAATAAAATAAAAAAAGTATTTATTTAACAAATTATTTAAAAAAAAAAAAAAAACAAAAAGTTTAAACCTAAATAAATTAATTAAAAAAAAAACTATTAAAAATAAATAATTGATATTAATAATGAAGAAAAAAAAAAACAAAACAAATTTATTCATCAAATTAAATTATTATATTATTAAAAATTAAAAAATTAAAAAAAAAGAAAAAAAAGCATAAAATTAAACACATATTTCTTATAAATTAGTAATAATAAATTAATACCTTATAATAAAAATATTTAAAAATAACAAAAAAAAAAAAAAACGAAATTTAAAAATAAAAATGTGATAAATTTGATTAAAAAAATATAATAATTGTTTAAATATTCACAAAATTGACGTTTTAGTTTAAAAATGCTTTTATATTCAACTTCTAATTAAAATTTTTTAAACATTTCAATGGGTTCTTTTCTGTAGTTAAATGCATCATAGGTTTCTATTTAAAAAAATAGGAGAAATTATGACATTTATAACTACGAAGAACAAATCAAAGTACGCACTTAATACTAAAACTCTTATAACAAAAACATTTTTTTTCAACGAAGATAATGGAAAACATCAAAGGCCACCAATTGAAACAGTGCGCAGTTCCCTTGGCTATAGCGTGTGAATTTACTGTATTAAAACCACATTCTTTTAAAACCAAGCTTTAGGATATTACAAATTATACAAATATACAGTTTCCAGGATAAGAATTGGGAACGGAAACTTTAGAAATTTGAAATGGGATAATGGTCTTGTAGTATTAATGGGAACATTGGGAGGGACATTAAGGCGAAAGATGTTAATGTTGTACCTAAATTTAATTAAGTCGTTCACATATGTATTGCAAATTTTAGAGAACACATTGAAAGAAAAAAATTTCCATAAGCCATGCTACGCCATCTTAAAAATTCAACACAGTAGTGTTGAGCATTCATCGAACTCCTTGTTTTACGTTGGAAAAGTTGGAGTTTTTTTTCTTTAGAACAGATATTCGTTACTACAAGGCATCATTAAAACAGGTTTTGTGATCAGGCTGTGTGTCGATGGCTAAGAGGAGTGAGCATTGAGGTTACACTGGCATCGTTTATAAGATGAATATCGCTGTTTTGTACTTCGATCAAGACATCCTAGCGCCAATTGGAGCGCACCAGCCTAAATATATGCATTATACTCCAATTTTGGTATAATATATTTTTTATAGATATTTAGGAGATCAATTATTGAAGAAAAGTAAATTTTAATAAACTTACAATCCCTGCAATTATTGAATCAACAATTATTTAGTTTTGAAGTGGGTATTTAGTGGGTGTCATAAAATATTAATTAGGTTACAAATCTCTTTGAAGTTCACGCAATAGTTTTTCAAAGAAACATGCCAGAATGAACAAAGCAAATTGCATATTGTAATTATATAATTACAAAAAAAAAAATAATTTCCGATATTTCAAACGTTTATTTTAAATCATTTCATTCATTCAAATAATACTTTTTGTTTTTTTTTCTTAAACAACTACTGCGTGGGCAACTGGTGAACTTACAGCAGTATAATGTAATGGATTGACTGCTGAATAAGCAACAGGTACATCAGCAGCAACATGTTGAACGACGGGTGAATCTATGGCAACAGTTCTGAGACCAGCAGTGTTATAGGTGATTGTTCTAGCTGCATGTAATGGTAAACCATGAACATGATGATCATGAGAATATGTATGAGCTGCATAGGTATTCACAAATGGTACTGCAGCAGCAGCTGAATATGTGTTTACAAGTGGTAATCCAGCACTGTATGTTGATAAAAGTAAAGGATCAGCTTTAGGGTCGGCTTTTGGTTCTGGTGCAGCTACAGCAAAAGCTAAACAAGCAGCAAAAACGATAGACTGAAATTAAACAGAATTAAAATTAAACAAATGATTTTTCTGAATTTTTGTTATTAGGTATATTCTTACCAATTTAGCGAACATTTTAAATTTATTTTCTGTTTAATTTTGGTTTGTGATGTACTTGTTGTACTTTTGTCAAGTTGTAACTTTGAATGATTGCAATTGATTTTGGGTACCGTTTATATACCAATTCAAATAAGATCAAATAGTGCAGATAATTGAGAAAAAAATAAATAAATTAAGATTTCAATAGAAAGAATCAAGTTATTTTCATTAACTTTTATTGAAGTTACAAAATTTATGCAAATTATGGTGTTTCTGATTTTAGTGATTTATTATGAAGTTGAATTTTTCAATTATATTTCGAATTTTTCATTTTTTAAATCAAGATAACATAAACTTTATGATGAACAGAAGTTACCTAATAAAAAAAATTTTTATACATATCAGTACATTATTTTTAGGTGGGATTATTTTGAATGTCAAGAGTAATGTTATAATCAAAAATTATGAATTCTTTAATAATAGATTTTTGTACTTACATCCGCAATTCAAGTTAGTTTTAATCTAAATTTAATTGAAATCATAATCATATGCAAATTATCTTTGAAATACACTAGAGAAAATGATTTATTTAACCATTTAATCAATTTATTATAAACTACAATTATTATTTAAACTTGAGTTTATTAATTTATAATTAATTAAAGTTTTTAAAAGCTTGTCATGGCAGACACATACTCGAATCTGTTGCACTAGACCAAACAAATTTTACAGAAGTTGTTGTTATAAAACTTGATTGCGCTACACAAATCGTTAACATAAAATATAAATTAGTTTTGCTACATTTCAGATATGGAACTTAATGACATTAAACTAAAACAATACTTGAGTTAATCCGTTAGTCAAACATGGTTAATTGAAATTATGGTAATGAAGGGATAAGAAATGTTAAAATTATAAACAAATGTATAATTAATTTTTTAATTTAAAATGTAACTCACAGATTATAAATAACCTACTGTTCCCATATACAACTTTTGGAATATCTATTTAATTTTACCTTATTTTAAAATATGGCCCACACGAGCCCATAATATTTTTACAAACATTATAAAAAATAAAAAAAAACTTTTTAGGCCCACCCCATAAACAGGCGTAATGTCCAAGTAGGTCAACATACTTACCCTATTACTTTAGCCAATTTTAATTTTAACTTTGTATTCTCATTAGATTCAAAATATTTAATAGGAATGAAAACTTTGAAGATAAGTTTGCCAAAAATGGGGTCCAAATATTTCAAAAACCAAATAGTCTTAATATAATTGCAAAGATATTGTATCTGGTTCCAGCAATCTCTATGGCAGTGCTACACTTAGCCTTTTTCCGAGAAATCACACACGTTTATAGCTTGATCATTTTACTTTTCAACGCTGACCCAATTCATACACTTAAGTTTTTATCTATCATGTCAAAATCGATGTGTTACAAACGGGCGAAAAATGTTATTATACTCGTGACCTTTTGTTCGCAAGGATTCCAGTTATTATACTGCGCAAGCTGTGTTACAATCCTACACTACCAAGAGGTATAACTTTTCAGGTGTCTTTTAAGTGGTTTTTCTTCTGTTAGGGAAGTAAAAAATATAAAAATGAATAAAGTTGCAAGCATACAAAGCTAGCATAAATAATTCATCGATTTATAACGTATCAAAAAAAAAAATGATCTTAGATAAAATAAGAAAACTACTAAGGTTGTATAAGAGCGCGATAATCAAATCTTTGCTTTAAGTTTTTTGATGTATCTTTTACAGTTTTTTGAAAATTGAATAGTAATTTGCTTTATGTACCTGATATAGAAATTAAGAAAATATAATGAGCTTTATTTTAAACATCTTTGGGAAACCTTGAACTTTTTAACCTCGAAAGCTGTTTGGAATAGCATCCCCTATCATTCGAAATATTCTTTTGCTTTATTTGATCTCACCCATATCTTTCTGTTTTACAGTGAGCACCAGAAGTCGGATATCTTATATAAGAAACGATAAAATTATAGGAAATCGATCAATAAGCTTGGAAACTGTAATTAACTGCAACTGTTATAGCTTTATCGTATCACTATGCACTCATATCCCTGCTTATTAAGAATAATTATGCTCCTGCCGTAAAACTGAATTCAAAAATTACCATAATCGAATATCGTAAAACAGCGAAAACCACAGGGTTGATATCAGACAATGCTTATTTCAAATATTTGATAACTTTACACTTTCGAAAAATGGATTGTGAACCTATATATTTTTCTGGTTGTAACGAAGAAGAAAATAGGATGCTTTGAAAAGAAGAAGATTGAGGAGTGTATTTAATGTGTTAAAAATGTCTATCAAAGTTTGTTTTAAATACCTTCAAATATAGAAGGGTATAAACTAATAACTTCTAGAAAACTTATATTAGAATTTCTTTAAACAAATATTGGGCTCCACAAAACATTTTAAAAAGTAAACTCTTGAATACTACATATTATATGTTCAATAACGCATTTCAAAACATCTTCACTACTGAATCTAAATTCTCAAAAATTTAGAAGATTTACAATAGTCAGGTAATGCATAAAATAAGCATTGGGCCACATAATGATCAGATCCAGATGCAGCAAAAATAGGTAGGGCAACTACGGGAACGTCCAGGTGCTGCGGAAGAGAGGGCAAAACGGTTCTCAATGTCCTATGTTAATGCGGAACTCTGGAAGACTTAAGACTTAGAATCTTAGGAGGAAAACACTGGAATAACTTCATTACTGTAAGGGAGTTAGACAAGGAAAAATTAATAAGATTTATGAGAGGTATAGAATGACTCAACGAGGCGCTGTGTTAAATACGAGCGACTCTGAGAGCAGGAGTGCAACACGGGCCTCAAGCCCCAGGTGTGAAGGAGACCCCCATTTCCTTCCTCTTCGAAACAACAACAACAACAATACATTAAATATTTTGATAGTTCAATAACTAATATAGTAACTCAAAAACTTAAAACAACAACTTTTATATGATTTAGCCTTTATTTAAAATTAATTAAAATCGTTTCATTTTTTTACTTAAACAACTACTGCGTGGGCAACTGGTGAACTTACAGCAGTATAATGTAATGGATTAATTGCTGAATAAGCAACAGGTACATCAGCGGCAACATGTTGGACGACGGGTGAATCTATAGAAACTGTTCTGAGACCAGCAGTGTTATAGGTGATTGTTCTTGCTGCATGTAATGGTAAACCATGAACATGATGATCATGAGAATATGTATGAGCTGCATAGGTATTCACAAATGGTACTGCAGCAGCAGCTGAATATGTGTTTACAAGTGGAAGTCCAGCACTGTATGTTGATACAAGTAAAGGATCAGCTTTAGGATCGGCTTTTGGTTCTGGTGCAGCTACAGCAATAGCTAAGCAAGCAGCAAAAAAGATCAACTGCAAAAAAGTTAAAAGTTTTTTATAGTAATAATAATACGAAAAGTTTTTTTTTTATAAAATTGTTACTCTTACCGATTTAGCGAACATTTTAATTTTTAGTTTTATTTTTTGTGTTTGTACTTGCTGTACTTTTGTAAGTTGTAAATTTGAATGATTAGAAATGATTTTTGTTACTTCTTATATACCTATTCAATTTTGATCGAATCGTGCTGATAATTCAAGTAAAATGAGATAAAATAAATTGTAATTATATGAAAAGAATCAGGTTATAATTTCATTAAATTTTTTTTAAAGTATTAATTTATGCACATAATTATTAACTCATAAAATTATGTGCCTACTTCTTTAGTTATGTATAATAAATTCCTTTTTAATGAAGGAGACAATTTGTAAACCTTAATTTTAAGTTACGCTATGGGAACTTCTTCCTCTAGATTAATTAAAATGGTCTGAAAGTTAAAAAATACAAGATTTAAAAAGACAGCATATTTTGGGATTATTAGAAATTCATCTAAAAATTCTATTATCAACTAGGTATTTAAAAATTTTTATTAATTTTTTTTTGGTAATACAGTTGTGCATAAGAAATTTGCTTTTTATGCCCTACATTTAAAATAAGTATAGGGGTATATTAACTTTGGTATGGTGTTTGTTACCACCGAAATGAGACAATAATATGAAAAAGTACATATCTAAATACATGTCGGATAACTCAATAAATAATGATTCTATCTTGATGAAATTTATACAGTAAGTTACTAATAACTTCAAAAAATGCGGCGTTGCAAATGGGCGAAATCGGACCATGGGTTCGGATTCTGAAAGCTTCAATCGAATTAAGATCAAACCAGCATAATTTAGAAACCAATAAAGATAGATCTTTCAAAGAAAATAACGATGCCACCTTGATGAAATTTATATTGAAGATTACGAAGAAAAAAAGTAAGGCAACCCCCTTATAGGTAAAATCGGACCATTGTTTTGGGTTCTGGAAGCTTTCGATCCAACTAAGGCCAATCGAGCATAATTTATTCATTTAGAAAATTCAAATTTGGTGCAAGGGAAGTTAGAAAATTAAAAATCGGTACAAGGTAGTTCATTCCTGACTGTCTTCATTCTTGTAACTGTCAATTGAATTTTTTAAGTGTAGGGTACTACTAAGTCGGTTGCATCGATTTACTGTTGTTGCATTACTTGTTTTCAATACATATTTTTTCCTGTAATTTTAAACAATAACATAATCGAATGATTTTATATTTTTTTTAAATTTAAAGACCATTGTTTGAGTATCAGCATAAGTTTTCTTCGGAACCTCTTCCTCCAATTCTAGAGCCCTTAGGACTGAAAAATTTAAAATTCTCTATTTCTAAACAGCACTAATTTAGAAACCGATTTTTATTTTCCCAAACTTATTATGAAACATTATTTAATTTTGAAAATAGGCTTCTTTTATAACTCTGAATTCTTTCATTACTGCTTAATCTAATATTTATAAGCGAACACCTACTCCAACTTGTTGTTTCAGATCAACGAAACTTTACAAAAGTTTTTCTTATAAAATGTGACCTTCATTACATTCACAGATCTCAATTTCATTCACAGATGAAAGAAAAATATCCGCAATCAAATTCTGCAAAAACCGTTAAGATAAAATTGAACTTCATTTAAGAGGAAGAGTGTAGTAGAGTAGACAGTGTCAACTCTGGTATACCTGTATGACCGTAATATAAACATTATAACAGCCGGTTAATTACTTTTAGCCAAATTTTTAATATACAACTTATTAGACTGTCAGTTATGAAAAAAAGAAAATATAAGTTGAAATGCAGCTCTTCGAACCTCTTTCACTACACCGACCATATTTTATTTAGACATTGGCCATTAAAGTAAACTATTGACAAAATTTCAAACATCCAGCTTTATTAGGTGTAGTGTTATGCTTAAGGAGTTGTATGGCAGCTACTCAAACCCTCTGCAGTAGACCAACCAAATTATGCAGAAATATTGGCCATAAAACTAAACAACTTTTTGCAAAATTTCAGATGCCCAGCTTCAATAGGTTTAGCGTATTTCTCATATAAAAAAAAAGGTTGTATAAATAAATAGCAAAAGAAGTTTTATGTTCGGTACTTGAACCCGTTAGTTGAACTTAAGAAGAGTAGAAATCGTATTTAGAGTATACGTTGATTAACAACTGTGGAATGCGTTGATTGGAAGATAAAATTTATTTGATTCGGTTTTCACTGACTGAAGGAGGAAATAAAGCTATTTCTAACATTTTTTGAGATAGCTGCTTTGAAAGTAATTTCGTTAACTTTTGAAAGAAGTATAATACCTTTACGCCTCTTTAGCATAGAAGATTCATAGAAAAGTAATGGTGCCTAATTGAAATTTTGCTAAAAAAACTGTTTTCCTTAAAACATAAAAAATACGACTATTTGAAAAGTAATGGTAATATTTAGATAATTTTTTCGAAAACCATAAAAGATTTGAGCAAAATGTGGAACTCAAATCGAAGGTGAGAAACAGAAGTTTTTTAAAATTAAATATAATTGGTAAATTAATAACGGTAAATACTGTATAAGGTATCTATTAGAGACAGAGCTATTCTTTTTAAAAATAAAATGTATATCACTTTCCTTTTTACTCTTTGTTGCAGATACTCCATGAAGGTGGGTACTTAGTGAACAAAATATAACGAATTATAGAAAAAATAGTAGATAACATTGCAGTTGGCTTATTCGTACTAATTTCAAAAGTTGTAAGTCTTCAATTAATGACTAAGTAGGTAGACGGGGCTTATGCGAGTACACTTAGGCCAGGTTAGGCCCATTGTGATATCCCTGGATCTCATTTTCCTAAATAAAAAGCGTAATATGTTGGTTATATTAACGACCGACAGATCAAGAAGATTTCACATAACATATGAACGATCGTTTCCTCCTCCTCTTTATCTTTGCAGATTCTACTTTTATCTTTTTATTTAGACAGAGTCATTTCTTTAATTCTTAGTAATTTAGAAAATGAAAATACATCTTTTATATGATTCAACCTTTCTTATTTTTTTTAAACCTTTATTTCAAAATTATTTTAAATTGTTATTTTTACTTAAACAACAACTGCGTGGGCAACTGGTGAACTTACTGCAGTATAATGTAATGGATTGACTGCTGAATAAGCAACAGGTACATCAGCAGTAACATGTTGGACGACAGGTGAATCTATGGCAACAGTTCTGAGACCAGCTGTATTGTAGGTGATTGTTCTAGCTGCATGTAATGGTAAACCATGAACATGATCATGAGAATATGTATGAGCTGCATAGGTGTTCACAAGTGGTACTGCAGCAGCAGCTGAATATGTGTTTACAAGAGGTAATCCAGCACTGTATGTTGATACAAGTAGAGGATCAGCTTTAGGATCAGCTTTTGGTTCTGGTGCAGCTACAGCAATAGCTAAACAAGCAACAAAAACGATAGACTGAAATGAAACAGTATTTAAATTAAATAAATTATTTTCTGAATTTTTTTCATTAGGTTTATTCTTACCATTTTAGCGAACATTTTAAAATTTTTTTTTAATTTTTGTTAGGGGTACTTGTTGTACTTTTGCAAGTTGTACGTTTGAATGATTTTAACTGAATTTCGTTACTTCTTTTATACTTAGTGAAATAAGATCAAATTGTGCTGATAATTAAAATAAAATGAGAAAAAACTAATTGTATTTTCATAAAAAGAATCAGGTTATTTTTTCATTCAACCTTTTTGAAATTATAAATTCATGCTTTTTGATTAAAATAATAATTTATAACCGAGTATTTTATAATATCTATTAAGTATCAAGCTTCTGCAAGTTATTAATTCCTTTCGAATGAAGAAAAAATTTTACACAACTAACTTCAAACTAAAATTAAGAACATCTTCTCATAGGTTCATTTGCTTGGATTGAAAGTTAAATTGTTCAAGATCTAGGTAAGCTTAGTTCAGAAATGGTGTATAATTTCCAGCCTGTTTATAGTTAAAGGACATGCAAGGGATCATTTATCAGAACTTAGTTAAGCTATTATAATTGTGCTGATTTTATTTATAAGTTATTTTATATTTAGGAACTTAATACAAAATAATACATAAACTAATTCTGGACTATGTTTGAATGGTTTTGGAATTGGCATGACCGTAACATACCAACCACGCTCCAATTCAACAAGAGCATTAAGGAAACAGGACAAAAATACTATGTACCAAGTTACAAGTTTCTATCCTTTTTGGTTTTGGAAATATGTTCGTATGCCTTTAGCTTATATGGTCTGATTTTTCTCACTTGAAATTTCACCCTTTCTTTCGTCTTTAGTAATCTATCTACATTATAAATTTCATCGAGAAAACATAATTTTCTTGTGAGATATCCGTTGAATGAACGGAAGGATGTACACAGCGGATGTTGTTAAATCGACCCACCAAGTGGAGCTCATCAAATATATATATGAGACATTAAATGTCTCCCATGAAAAGGTCGCCGAACAAAAGTTATAGTGCTTAGAAACTTTCTAGTACTCGAAATCTTAGAATCCCAAGAGTGAATTTTTATTTTAAAAATAATTGCTTTAACCAAGAGTAGTGCAGTTCTCTAAAGCCTTTTTAATGTTTTCCAAATTGCTGATACTGGGGCATACAAAAAACAATCTTCATACAATTAATGTAGGGTTTTTTGGGATCAGAAAAATGAAAATGTCAATGTTAGATGTTTGATCGATGCTTCTCGACCATATCTTTCCTACGTTCCAAGAGCCATGTAAAACGACCTTAGATTTTTCTCAAAGGAGGGTTCTCTAAAAAATATAGTCCTATAGTAAAAAGATATCCGAGTTCTTACCAAAATGTAACTCAAATGCAACACTAAATAGCTCTATTGTGAAAAAACACAATCTGGCAAACTTTTAGCGTCCCATATGCCAATTTGTTTTATATCTTACACATAAGGTTTTAAATACTCTTGGCATTAAGCAGTATATTCAGAAACAGAGTAAACTATACCAGAAACAAAAGGCTTTTAAGGAGCCTTGGCTATATTTTCCGATATTTTAAGGGCTACGACTTCAAATCCTGAACGATAAAATTCATCATTTATAAAACAAAATTACCATTAAAATATTTATCCAATACCATCTCAACTAAGATAGAACATTCTTATTCTATTATCAATTTTCTATTAATCTTAAAAGTTATTAAAAATTGAGTATAAAATTATGCAGTAGAAACTTTTTTTTTAAATATTTGTTATGTAATTTTATTCTAGAAAATAATCTAATAATTTGATCTACAAAATTTCACTATAAAAGCATTTGAAATTCCATTTAAAATCATAGTCAAGTTTCAATCATTGAAATAAATTACCAGCAAATAAAATCAATCTTTAATCAAAATGTTTGCAAAATTGGTAAGAAAATGGTTTTTAATACACAAAAAGATATAACCGATCAAAATTGATTCTTTATTTTTTTTTATTATCAGTTCATTGTATTTGTTGCCTGTTTAAGCATCATAATGGCAGCACCAGCTCCAGAACCAAAAGCTGAAGCAAAACCCGAACCAGAACCATATGTTGTATCAACTTACAATGCTGGTTTACCAGTAGTTAACACATATTCTGCTCCATTAACATATTCTGCAGCAGGTTATCCATTTACATATTCAGCATCTCCATTGACTTATTCAGCCGGATATGGAAATGTATTTGATAATTTGCATTCAACTTATGTTGTTTAAAAATTATCAAAGAAATGCGATAAAATATTGAATAATAAGGAATCAGTATTTGAATTTTGGAATTGAATAAAATTTTTTTACTTTGTGAATATTTAATAAATGTCAAAATAAGTTTTGTTAAAATAAAAAATTACTTTAAGCAACTGCAAGCATAATTTATTGTATTTTATTTTTTTACATTGAACTGTAAAATTTATATAAAAACGGCTTTGGAATTGTTTCAGAGGAGTTATTATTGATTTCAATTCAATGGAACAAGTAACTCTGCCTGCAAGTGGTGCTAAGTGAGAAAAATTTATCCAACTCCACGTAGGTCCCCATGTACGGTACAACTTTTAATTTTTTATGAAACCATAATGAAGTTTGGGTAAGTCAGCTGCTTGCTATCATCTGCAAAACTATGAACTTTAATGAGGATAAGAGAAATACCCTTGTGGAACACCAGCATTTATTTGATAAGTGTCGACAAGAACACAAATGCTACGATCAATAGTCTAACATTTGTTCAAAAGAGAGAAATCTCATACTCGATCAAAGGCTTTTGAGATACAAACCGAAAAATGAATGCTGATGTTTTCCTTGTCGGTAACAAGTTAAAAAATCGTCTATTTACTGTTAACTTCTAAAGTTGTTTTGACGGCCAATTTCAGCATATTTTTGGAATTGAAAAACAAAGGCAATCCTATTTTGCCTGAGGCATTTTCCAGCTAAGAAAGGGAGGAAAAAAGTATTGCGCAGAGAGAAATTTTACCGGGACGGGTTGATTTTCTAACATTCAGATTTTTCAGTATTTTCACTATAGGATGAAACCTTTAAAGTAAAATCTTTGAGGAACTTTAACCATACTAGAATCAACAGAAGGGAATACTGGTTATTATGGTTTTAATGTTTCGAAGCTTATCGATCTATATATTTTGGGTGCATCCCTATAAAATCTAATTCGTTGTTTCACAATTAGAGGAGCAATTTCAACATAACTGTAACGATCGATCACTCAAGTATAAAAGTTCTTATAATTTTGTTGTCTTTGTAAAAAGTCCTAACAAACATTTTTCAATTTTAAGAAACATCTTTTTAATTCAAAATATTGTTAAGATAAGATGAATGTTAAAAAGATTATTTTTAAAAAAAAAAAAATAAAGTACAGCACGCATAAAAAGTTGGCAAAGGTTAAATTCAATTCAGTTGAATTCATATTTCAATCTAGCATATTTGTTTATTCTACACCAAAAATAAGTATAGAGCTATATTAACTTTCGAACGGTGTTTGGAGCCACTGAAACAAAACAAGCTTTTGCTCAGCGTAACTTTCTGATTTGATTTTGCAATTTCCGTACGTTAATTAAAAAAATAATGATGCTATATTGATGAAATTTATACTGTATATAGGTTACTAATGATGAATGAAAAACGTAAATTGGAATTGGAGTAGTGGTACAGGTAAATCTCACACACTTTCCATGATCTGATATCTGCGAAATTAATAAAGAAAGAAACTTGAAATTCAGAACAAAGGTATTCTGTTCTTTTGCCTTTAGGGTGGTTCGGATACCAACTACACACCTCCCTATTACTAATTAGCATATCTTCGAAATTAATAAAAATATAAACTTGGTACAAGATAAAAGTACATAAAAAACTCCTGAATGATATAGTTGGCATATCCTTTGATGGACCTCCAACCCCTTCAACATTTATTGGGATAAGGGTGTTAAATAGTAATAATTTAATTAAATAGTAATAAAAAGAAAATCAAATTTTTTTTTGCTCAAACTTTTATTAAATTTTTTTTTTTTATAATGAATTTGTAATTTTTACTCTTTTTTTATTTTATTAAAAAAAAAAGAACAGATAAAATGAAATGAAAGAAAAATTTTAAATAAAAATAAAAACAAAACAAATTACAAAATAAAACTGTGCCACTTTTAAATCGAATGAAAATTATTTACTTAAACAATAATTGTTGCTGCATATGGATTGACTAGAGATGGTGCAGCAATTCCAGCAGTATAAACTGATGGTGCTGAATATGTTGATACTGGTACTCCATGAACACCATGAACTTCATGAATTCCATGAACATCATGTACACCATGTACACCATGAACATCATGAACATCATGAACTCCATGTACCCCATGTATTCCATGTACTGTAGCTCCCAAAGATCTTAAAAGTGGTACTCCATGATATGTGGATACAACTAATGGTTCAGGATTAGCTTCTGGTACTGGTTCTGGTACAGCTACAACCATGCTCAAACCAACAATTAATAAACAGAACTAAAAATAAATGAAAGTGTTTTTAGTATCAAATGTTTAAATGTGTATTATAGGACTCACTAATTTAACAAACATTTTTCAAAATAATTAATTTATTTGCGAAGTTTATACAAAGTAAGTTGAATTGAATCTATATTTAATTTAAGAATTTTCAATTCTTTATATATTTTAGATTTGTATTCAAAATGTTCTGATGGTAAATTTGTGATAAACAGAAATAAAGAGAATCATTCATCAAATCCGTTTATAGATTAAAATCAAAATATTAAATTTTGAAAAATTTTATTAATAGTAATAAAAAGTATAACAAAAGATTTAAGATAAAAAACATATGTGTGTAAAAATTTAATTAAATGTCATATTTTTCAATAATAGTCTTTTTTTTTGGAATGAAACTACTTTGTGAGCTCAAGATAAGAATAAACTTGTTTTCTCCTCAATACAAAATTTTGTCGCATTACAAACTTGAAAACTTATCATAAAAAATTGAATTTTTTTTTTTACATGCCTTATACTTTTAATTCTGTCTGTTACTTTGTCTATTAATAGACAAAAAATTGAAATTGATTTCAAGGTGAACCAGTTCTTGTTTAAAAATGTACTAATTTAGTACATTCTGGTACCTTACGATACTTTGGTGTTCAAAAGTTTTTTAGAACTTGATTTGTTATTTTGTAGATAATTTTATTTAAATTATTTATTTATATCTTAATAATTTTTTTTGTAAAATCGTTTTCTGTAATAAAATATTAACATTTCTTTAAGAATTCTACCATATAAGTTCATTTTATTTTAATTTATTGAAGAAATCAATTTAGGGTCAGAGTGAAACAGATCAGAAGATTGTTATTAGCTTATATTTAATAGGTTGAGTAATGATCTGTTTGTCAATATCTGTAAAAATTTTGGATGGAGCCCTCTAATTGGCGCCGGGATATCGTGATAAAGTTCAAAAAATGGCTAGTCGTTTTATAAATGATCTCAGTGTTACCTCAATGCTCACTCCTCTTAGCCATCGGTGCACATTCTGATCACTTACCCTGTTTTATAGATATCAAATATGAGCTAACACCTGTTTTAAAGAAATAAACACTATTAATTCTTTCATTAAATTTTTCTAACGTGAAACAATAAGTGCGACGCATGCTCATCCCTGAGATGTTGAGTTGTTAAGATGGCGTAACATGACTTCTGGAAATTCTTTTAGTTTGCGCATGTCCACATTATGGGTTGGTAATTCGTATGTATTAACTTAATCAAACTTAAGAAGAATATTAACATCTTTCTCCTTAATATCCCCCCAATTTTTTCCTTTGATCCTATATATGATTCCATTAAAAGGGTGTGGTTTTAGTATGTTAAAGTCAGACACTACCCAAAGTAACTGCGTACAGTTTCATTCATTAGCTTTCGATGCTTTCCATGACATTTGGAAAAAAAAGGTAACATTGTTTGAAAGTGGGGCTGTGTTTGAAAGTGTGAATCTGCCTCTTACTTTTTATATTATTTTGTATCTTCAGGTATTTTTATTGTTATTATTTGTCAAACTTATTTAAACATCAGTCACTTAGAACATGCAATAGTAAATAACACCTTCCATTGATCACGCCACGCACATGTATTAATCGCAGGCAGCTGTAGATAATTTTTACTATCATTTTTACTACTTATATAATTTTCATATTATTAATTTATTTTACAATATGACCTAAGACAACGTACTTAATAATATTGATCATGATATGATCGATACAACGTCGTCATATTATCTTGGTTTGACACGTTTTTTTTTTTCAAGAAAAACGTTATAATTGTATTGGTCTACAGTGATCGTAGAAAAAACCTACAAAACATCTCTTAATCGGCTGTGTTTTTTACAAGACAAAGTAAGGAGTATTGAAAGCCACTTATGAGAATTGTAAGCAGTTTCTCTGTGTCAGGAAATCGGATTAACATTCAACAATTAAACAACCATTTTAGACTGAACTTTAGGATAAAGCCTTTAATACTAATGCATTGGGATGGAATTGAGTATAGGAATATGAGTTCCATAATCGCATTAAATAAAGGAGTTATGAGCAAAATCTGTGTTATGAGCATTAACGAGCATTTCTTGATTGAAGTTGAAAAATCATGAATGGAGGGAGGCTTTAATTGTTTTATATGTTTTTGTCCATATTTCTATAAGCTTCTATAAAATAAGTTCAGTGACCAAACTTTGTGTCAATGGCTAATACATAATTGACGTTGTGGTTGAACTGTTGTCGCTCATAAATCTTCGTTTCACGTTATCTAGATACCTCAGCTCCACTTGCATAGCTCAAGTCCAAAAGTGGTTATTATAATCTACTTTCGGTCTAATATACGTTTTAAAGATCTTAAAATGATCGGTGAACTTAAGCAAAGGTAAACAAAACTAAAATTTACAGTTAGCGAATAAAACTAAGTTTTATTTCCCATAGCAATAAAAATCGTGTAGGAGTTTATCTTCTGACAGACTCAAAAATTTTTTATATAACGCACTTTTGATGAGGTTCGATTTTTTTGTTTAATGCATCCTTAATTAAAACTAAAATATAAAAGGAATACAAAAAAATATTTCGAATGAGACAACAGGAGACGGGATTCCCTCATTTAATTTGTTTTCTGTATAATAATTTGCCGACAAAACTAAAAAGTTGTCTGCTCAACTGAATATTCCGACAGCAGAAATAAAATCAAATAAAAATAACAAAAAAAAATTAAATAAATCCTCCTACAGTATTAACTTACTTTCCTACTTTTTATAACTTTTGTATCTAATTTTTTTTTATTTTTCATTTTTTATCTCGAGGATTAAAAAAAAAAAACTGTACATACGCGCATGTAAATAAAAAATGTTAAAAATAAAATAAAAAAAACGCAAAATTCAGGTGTTAATGGAAACGCACCAGAAGCAGTGAACATGGTAATCAATTTACACCATAAAAGCCATACTTAATTGGATACGTGTAGGAAAAATAAAAAAAAAATATGTATTTTAAATTTTGTTACAGACATTATTGTGCTTTATTTGTTGGTTGTTATTCCTGCTGTTGCTGCTGCTGTTATTGCAACAAATTTAAGTTTTTTTTAAATTTTATTTTCTATATGAATATTTCATTAATTTTGCTCTTAAAAAAGGTTTGAATTTCATTTTTTTTTGTTTTTTTTTTTTTAAATATTTTGCAATTCAGTTACGCATTTTAAATATTTTTATATATTTTTTAGCCTTGAAAATTTAAATTGTGATACTATGCATTTATATACTAATTTATTTTCCTCCCTATACTAAAATCCAAAAAAGATTTTTTTTTTTTATTTTCTTTGTTTTTTCTAAGAGAATTGACAATTTTTAATGTTAGCTAATAAATTTTATAGATCTTTGAACATATGACGGATCTAAATAAGTGCAAGCCTTTTTTAATTCATAATATAAGTAGTTCTAGTGAAATGCAAAGTTTGCAGTTTTACTTTAATAAATTTTATAATGATTAAACTTAAAGAACTTCTGTTTCAGGCAAAGCCCCTCATTATAGGATGTCAGGTTACAAATTATCAACCGACATTAATTTGGCCAACACAAGTTCAAACTATATTAAATTTTAAAATACAAACGTCCATCACACATATATCTGACGTATATACAAAAAATAAACAAATAATTTAATTGAATAATATAACTCGCAGATACAGAAATATCTTATGCAACACAAATAAATAATTGTTACAAAATGTAATTGTATAAGTTTCTATTGAAAATCTAAAATGTTTATACATGTTATAAGGCCTAGTATACTATCTCATGTTTAAATTATATTCAATAAGATTATTTCTAACAGAAAGAATATAAAATTTTTTTACTAATTTTTTTTTTTTCCCCCATTTACTAATTGTATAGACAGACTTTGATTAACGAATGTACTTGAAGAAAAAAACATATTAGATCAGGGCCATCATAATCCATAATCATCCGAAATTAGAACTTGGCCCTGATCTGAAAAATCAATTTCAATTCATCTATCACTTTTCGTATAAGCTATATTCTAAATACAAGTACTAATCGAACTCGATTAATTCACTTGTGCGATAAACCATTTAAAAGTACCTAAATTATTTTCATCTAATTTCCGATTATTTTTATATTTTTTTTTTTTAACTTTTGATCATTAGTTTGTCACAATAAATTATAATTGTTAAATTTATAGTTTATTTTACAATTTCAACTTTTTTATTTGTTTGGTTGTTTTTTCAAAAAAAATAAATAAAATCGAAATTTGTTTAAAATCAATTAAATATTTGGCAATGTATTCACATTAGCTTAGAACACCTCTTTGACGTGCACTTTCTTTTTATACCCGTGCATACACATATGACATCGGGTATATTAAAATTGCTCCTCCGTTTGTAACGCATCGATCTAGCTAGACGAAAAGTATCGAAAAGTAAATCGATCTATCTATGTGTGTCTGTCCGTCCGTCCGTATGTCAGCACGATAACTGAAAAACTAAAAGGGCTAGAGTTTTGAAATATACACAAAGTCATTTTTAGACAATTACAATGTTTTTGGTTAAAATCGGACCAAGGCTTCGGGGAGCTGCCATATAACTTTTTTGCACCAATATGAATTTTTTCAAAACTAAGTATACTACTAATTATTTGGCAAAGTTGGACATCACTCGGACCTACTTTTAGGGTGGGTCAATTTTTTTTTTTTTTTTAAGCTAAAATTAAGGGATAATGAATTAAAATTTTTTTATTTTTTTTATGATTTTTTTTGGTTTTTTTTTTTGATTTTTTTTTTGTAGGCAAAAATTATGGGATAATGAATTAAATTTTTTTTTTATATTTTTTTTGAAATATATATAATAGCATAAGGGAATTAAATAACAGTTTATTTTATACATCATAGTGGGTATACACGGGTATCTAAAAGTTGACAAGGGCAACTATAATCTTCCTCGTTTTTTTTATTGAATTCATTGTCCCTAGTCCTCTCCAAAAACTGTATGTTAAACAGTGGCAAACAGTCCAAACAGAGTACAGACAAAACATATAGAGAGAGGGAGAGAGTGAAAAACAAAACAAAACGCTTTTTTTAACACTTCAAAATTTATATTGACGATCAGACTGCAGTACGACGAAAAGTGTCAACAAGAGTGTAACGAAAATTTCAAATTAGAAAATTACAAAAACAAAAACAAAAACCGAAGCAGTCAAATTAAAAAGTAAGTTAAGTCTTGTTAAAAACGTTTATAATTAAAATATATATACAAATATGTATATGTATACATATAAAGAATAATATAAAATGAGTGGGTGCATAGCATTTTATCCACCCTATATGTTTTTTTACCGTATGACTTGTTCACATTTACGTATGATTTGTTTTGCATGTATGGTACGATGATTTGCATGTCAATTGCGAAACAAACAAGAAAATTTTTTTTTTTATTTTTTGCTACTGTCTGGTGTTTTTTTTTTTTTTTTTTTATTTCGAATTACAAATTCTAGTTTTTATTTTATTTCTACGATGCAGTTGATTTTTTTTTAAAAATATTTATAGTATGTGTAGGGTTAAGTTCCCTATAATCGAACACTTAACGATACTTGCGACTTTAATTAGTCATAAATAATGTGTATATTGACCGAATAACTAGTTTTATATATCAATCGAAAGTAAATTTAATAACCTTTCGAACTAATTAAATTAAATTAAATTATACAAATTATTAATAATTTTATTTAAAAATTACTAAAAAAACGCAAATTTGCCTATAATCGAACACCAGTTGCCTATTTTCGAAAGCAGATATTCCTTTTTTCGAACACAAATTTTTTTAAAGAATTACTATTAAAAATACCATGTTTTCATTTTAAATATTGTTATTTCTTATGAATTCAAACTTTTTAAATACAAAGATTAAATAACTTAATTTAATTTAATAGTTTTCTGGATCATTAAACTATTTCCTAATGTTTTCTTCCGTTTTATTACACGTCTTTGTAACAGTTTCTGGAATACGGTTGAATATTTCCTCATGCCTTATGATATTTCCTAAAAATATCATTTTTGCCTGGCCTGCCGTTGGTAAAAGGGGTAATTCTTTTCTCCTCCCTTACTTTTTTGGACCACATCTTGTAGCTCTTCTGGCTTTTGTGAAAAGTGGGTTGGTTACGAAATCTCGCTTTTCTAAAACTCGCATATCAAAATAACGAGTTTTACAACCAAATAATTTTTTTTTTAGTAAAATGATTTGGACGAAAAAGAAACTCCAAAAAAATAAAGTAAATCTACCAAAAAACATATCAAATAAAAATTTCATAAATAATATTTTTAAAAGCAAAATTTTTGATTTTTGATTTCTTTTTTAAACTTTTTACTTAATTTTTAAAGAAAAGGGTGCAATTCTATATTTTTGAATTGAACTCTAATCGCTTCTAACTCAGAATCTAGAAAATTAAATAAATATTCTGGAAGAAGGCAACATCCTGATTTCGTAATCAACCCTGATGGACTTTACATAGGTGTTAAAAGTTCTCGGTATACCTATGCATATGTATAAAAAAACTAGATTTCTAAAATACATATAAAATTAAAAAAGAAATTGGCCAGAAAAATCGAATCGCCCGAAACCCCGTTAATTTAATTATTGTTGGATTTCGCATCCAAAACTAGAATCAAAAATTAAGATTAAAGAGTCAGCAAATAATATAATATAATTAAATAAATTATTGGAACCCCCATTTTGTATGCAATTCCAAAATCTCACTGAAATTTTCATATATAAGCATCAAAGCATTTAATATAATGGGGGACTCCCGCCCCCCAAATCCGAGCAAACTGATTATTTAAGCCAGATTTTGTACCCAACTTTAAAACCCCTTCTAATTTCTCTTCATACATAATAAGTCAACAATAAATTATTTAAATTGTTTTTCTATTTTTTCGCGATAGTTTTAAAAAATTTTGCAAGACAACGAGATTTCGAACGCTCCCGTTGAAAGCCGCATTTAGCCAAATTCACAAGTTATTCTACAATTCATTTTTCTTCGCTCTGAGTCAGAACTGTATAGTCCATTTTCATTTTCTTATCTTTGTTACCGGAATATGAAAGAGTTTACTGGCGTCCCTAACGTTCAAAAACCCTTCCCTGATTTTACCGAAAGCAACCTTCAAAGAATCCTCGCTATATTGCTGAAACATTTTCATTTTGTTTAAAAAATTGTTGTGTAAAAACTTAAAATCTGAAGAAAACGTTGTGTTCGAATAAGGGAATCTAAAACTAATTTGGATTGCCTAAAATCGAACGCCATGTTCGAAATAAGAAATTTGTGTATTTTAGTTTCCTTTGTTCGAACAGGTCAAAAATATAAAGAAATTTTTAATATTTTCCTTTAATTTTTAAGAAAATTCAATAAATAAATATTCCTTTGTATGAATATATAAATTTTTAAACAATTTGCTTACAGATTTCATAAAAAAACACTATTTTCTGCAACCCTTAAAACTCTTTTTTTATTAGCAATTTCAATGAAAAACGCGCTGTTTAAAAACCAGTTTCAACTTTTAGCGATTTGAGAGATAATTAACTTATTTTTTGTTCTGCTTTTTTTGGTAAGGGTAGGGGAAACTTCAACAAATAAATTAAAAAAAAAACCGTTTTTAAAATAAGTTAAATGTTCTTATTATAATAGTTTTTTTAAAAAGTGTTCGATTATAGGACATGTTCGAAATTAGGCAACACCACCCTATATCGTATGCGTTTCCTTAACTTTATCACTTACCAATTTAGTTTAGTTCAGTTCAATTTCAATTTTTTGTATTTTGTTATTTTTGTTATTTAATAGAGGAACGCGTGAATTGAAATTTTATTGTTTTGTTTTTTTTATCATGTTTTTTATATAGTTGTTTTTGTATTCATTGAACAGTGCGCAATGTTAACACTTAACGATTTGCATAAATGTGTTAAAATTGTATTCATGTCGAAGAACGTAGTATTTCTTTATTTTAATTTTTTTTTGGTTTTTGTTTTGTGTTATTGGTACCCCATTCCGTTAATTTTTTTTTTTTTTTTTCGAAAAATTCTTATTTTGAGGTTATCTTGTAAAATGTTTTGTTGCTGATGTTGTGTGGTGGCTATTAAATAAGGTTCATGATGGTAGCTTGTTATATATTGCAACAGTAGCAATAAAATTGTTTTAAATACAACGACAAAAAAAAAAAAACAAAAAAAGAAATTTAAAAAAAATAAAAATTGCAAATCCTTTCGTGCAACGAACACATTATATAGAACACCCCTGGTTACAAGACAAGAAACATTGTGTTATGTCTTTTCTGTTTGAATTTTTTTCCATTTATTTTTAATTTATTTATTTTATTTATATTTGCATTCTATTTTTTTTTTAATTTTATTTAATATTCACTTTTTAGTTGTTTCAATAAACATTTTAACGAACATACACGATGACATGGAAATTTCATTATACGATTTCGAAAGTGGACTATACATATATATATATATATATATATATATAATATAAAAGAAAATAAAAGTTTTCAAACCAAACCCAATTTTGTTTTTTGAAAATTAAATTGCAATTAATTAAATTTTATTCTTTTGGACAAAAACTGATTATCAAAATAAATTTGTTGCTAATTTATTTTGTAAAGATTTATTTTCTTAAGATAAAGACCACCAGTATGACCACCAATAAAACTGATACTTTTACATGATTTTGGTTCAGAAAAATATCTAGATGTTAAGGGATCTTTAAATTAAAAAAAAACATTTCCTCAATCACATGTACGGTATAACAATTAAAATTGCTCTGTTAGTCCTTTGCTTTGTATATATAATAAAGTATATATATATTATATATCTTTCCTCATATATAATGTATTACACTATAAGCATCTAGATTACATCCAGTGTTACACTAAGATGCTTGTATTTATTATTATAAATAAAATAAGTTTGGCACAAAAATTAACAAATTTTTAATTATTTAAATATGAAATTAAAGTAAATTTAAAAATGTAAGGTACTTCTGGCAAATAAGGCCTAGCTAACGAAATTTGATAAAATAATTAAAACTACTGAATAAATTCAATAACATTTATTTCATTTTAGTTAAACAGAATCTTATACATTAAAAAAAAACGAGGAAGATTATAGTTGCCCTTGTCAACTTTTAGATACCCGTGCATGTGTATAAAATAAACCGTAATTTACTTCCCTTATACATTTAACTCATTACTCCATAATTTTGACGTAAAAAAAAAAAAAAAGTCACAAAACAAAAAACAAAATTTTCATTCATTGTCCCATAACTCTAGCTAAAAAAAAAAAAAAAAAAAAATTAACAAAAAAAAAAAAACTAAATTTTCATTCATTGTCCCATAACTTTAGCTTAAAAAAAAAAAAAAAAAAAAAAAAACAAAAAAAAAAAAAAAATGGCCCACCCAAAAATTCCGATGGTCCGAGTGATGTCCAACTTTGCCAACTAACTTGCCCTATTACTTTACCTGCCCAATTTTAATTTTAACCTTGTAGCTTCATTAGATTCACAGTTATTGAATCGCAAACTTTGTATGGCAGCCCCCCAAAATGGGGCCGTAACATTTTGAAACTTCATATAAGTGCTCGATTCATTATATAAATAACAGTGTGTAATTTTTATCGTCGTAGTATAATTAGTTTTGAAGAAATTCATATTGGTGCAAATAAGTTGTATGGCAGCCCCCCGAAAATGGGGCCATAACATTTTGAAACTTCATATAAGTGCTCGATTCATTATATAACTAACCGAGGGTAATTTTCATCCGCGTAGTATAATTAGTTTTAAAGAAATTCATATTGGTGCAAAGAAGTTGTTTGGCAGCCCCCCGAAAATGGGGCCCTAACATTTTGAAACTTTATATAAGTGCTCGATTCATTATATAACTAACCGTGTGTAATTTTCATCCGCGTAGTATAATTAGTTTTGAAGAAAGTCATATTGGTGCAAAGAAGTTGTATGGCAGCCTCCCGAAAATGGGGCCCTAACATTTTGAAACTTCATATAAGTGCTCGATTCATTATATAACTAACCGAGGGTAATTTTCATCCGCGTAGTATAATTAGTTTTGAAGAAATTCATATTGGTGCAAAGAAGTTGTATGACAGCCCCCCGAAAATGGGGCCCTAACATTTTGAAACTTCATATAAGTGCCGGAGTCATTTTAAAACTAACCGTGTGTAATTTTCATCCCCGTAGTATAATTAGTTTTGAAGAAATTCATATTGGTGCAAAAAAGTTGTATGGCAGCTCCCCGAAGCCTTGGTCCGATTTTAACCAAAAACAATAGGGAACCTAGAAATTGTCTAAAAATGACTTTGTGTGAATTTCAAGACTCTAGCCCTTTTAGTTTTTGAGTTATCGTGCTGACACACGGACGGACGGACGGACGGACGGACGGACAGACACACATAGCTAGATCGACTAATTTTTCGATTCTGAGCCGATACGTACCCTTGACACTATATCTAGCTCGTCTAGATCGATGCGTTACAAACGGAGGAGCAAATCTAATATACCCGATGTTCATACATGTATGCACGGGTATAAACATAACAGTCCATTCTGACTAGGAAACATAAAATTATAAGCATTTAACAAAAATGCTTAAAAAAGGCCTTATTATACTATGTTAGTATAATAAGGCCTAAATATTTTTTCATATATTTAATAAGGCAAGTGTATTTTTAAAAAACAAACAAAAAAAATTCGATAACTTAAAAAAAATTCAACATATTACATAGTAGGTTTTGTTATTTATATCTTATATTCTAAAAAAATTAAAAAAAAATTAAAATTTTTTACTTAAAAAAAAAACATTAATTCAGTCAAGATAATTTGTTTTTTTTTCGTTTTTTTGGTGGCATGATACAAAAAGAGCTTAGATCTGGAAACACATTTTATATACAAATTACCAATATTTATTATTTACCTCTCGAAAAATATAAAATGTGATTAATTTTAATGTTAATATTCGTTCTTTAAAAAAAATAATAATAGAGAGTTTAATAAGGCCTATAAATTTTTTTAATAGGCCTTATTAAACCTTTATTAACTATTTTTTATAAAATCTAAAAAACCACTTTTTTAATAAAATATTAATAAAATAATTTCTTTTGCTAAAGAAAGCAATCACAAAGTAAATATTTAACACAAAATAAGAGTAATAATTATAATTTTAGTCAAAATCTTACTTACTTTAAAAAAAAAAAAAATTATATTATCACAAAACAAACGACTCTTCAAAATATAAACACAAATAATATCAAGATGGCTGTAGTGACATAAGTAATTTTTTTGATAGGACATTTTTGTACAATTATCAATGGATGTGTAAATCAATAAAGTACATTTTAACATTTTTAGTATGATTTTTGATGTTTAGGCCTTATTACCCGCTAGGCCTTATTTGCCGGAGGTACCTTATTATAAAATATGAATTACGAAAAATCAATAAAATATTAAATTAAATTTAGGAAGATAAGATTTTAAGATACCTATTACCTATTAAAAAAAACTATTGAAACAAGGTACAAAAAAACAAGTAATGAAAGAACAGTAAGCCGATGGAACCGACTTAGTAATACCCTACACCTGATTAATTTAATTGATAGTTACCTAAACCACCACTTCAGCTCATCTCAGATTCCAGAAACATTAAGCAACCATGACAGAGCTACCTTGTACCAAATTTTAAATATTCTAACTTTATGAAGCAGGACTGAACACTTCAACATTTTAAGTTCAATTTTTATCTATTTCGAATTTATGCTTATTAGATATTGGAGGTGTGTAATATAGGTACCCAAACCACCACTACAATTTATTTTAAAATTCAAGAACAGAATGGAAACAGGATAAAACTTCTTTGCAGCTAAATTTAGGTTTTCATAGCGTTATTAATTTGAAATATATGCTTTTTAAATCTTGGGAGGTGTGTGGTAGCTGAACCACCTATAAAATTGATCCCAAATTTCAGGGTCTTTGTGAAATAGGAAGGACCCATGTACCAAGGAAATTGAAGGCAACACCTTAATTGGTTTTAAAATAATGCTTATTTGGCCGTAGTTCGATCGAACGCTTTCAGAATCCAAACCCGTGGTTCGATTTCGCCAATTGCAATATCCGCCTTTCTTTCGTCATTAGTAATCTACAGTTTAAATACCATGAAGATAGCACAGGTATCTAGATCGAACAATATCAGTAAAAGTAACGACACATATATGTGGATGATATGTTATTCTTTGATAGTTTTTTGTAATTCTAAACCCAATATAAAATATATCATACAAGTTCTTTTGCAACAACCCACTAGATGATTTCTTCGTCCAATGAAATTTCAAAGGACTTTATAAAATTCTCCGTTTTCAATCAATTCTAAAATTTTATAGTACTTTTTCTAATTTCATTTATTTTTTAAATTATTTATTATTTAAAAATAATTCACATATTGTTTAATCCCTTTCAATAATAATTATATCCCTAAGTACATACATATATAAATATATTTTAAGTTCAGAAGCCTCTTGCATATTTGTTAAAACATATCTGATAATCAAATATGATAACCGTGGCGCGATGTGATGCAGTGTTTAATTTTTGCTTTTTTTTTTACCATTGTTATGGTACTGTTCTTAAATACGTAATTTATGTTTTTGTTTTATTCAAGTTTTGTGGGAAAGGGATAGTAAATAAAAGAAAAAAGAAAATGAATCTCAAAAATATATTTGCATTCGAATGGAATACAGATACTGTGAATATGCATGTAACAGAATGCAATTTTACATAAAATTCGTTTGTGTGTTATAAAAATAATTCTATGATATTGTTTTTGAACTCAGTGTGATATCCAATAAAATTCATTTATTTGTTTGAATATTTTCGTGCAAATCGATTAAGTGTTGTCGTGTAATATGAATCATAGTAATTAATATTTAAGTAAAAGTTTTTGAGTTAGTACTTTATTTCTTTTATATTAACATACGAACCAATTAAAAATTGTGTCTAAAATTTTCAGACAATGATTTCAAAAAAAAGAAGTGTTATGTCAGCTATTCGAAACTTTTATATTAGTTAAACTAAATTTTGTGAAAACGTAAGCCTCTAAATTAAATTACATTTGGAAAAGTTTCAGAGGCACAACTTAATTAGATCCTCATAGTTATTCATAATAAAACGATGAAGTTATATGGCAAACAACTGGAACCTACTGTAGTAGACTTTTCACATTTTGCTTAAAACTTAAGCATTTTTGGATTCCTATTCACTAAAAAATCCTCCCTCCGTAGCCAAAATAATTTAACCCAACTCTATATCATTATCCCATTATAATAGTTGTATAGTGGCTGAAGAGATAAAAGGATGTCAATCAAGGATCGGATGGGAAACTCAGAAGGTATAGGTAGACTTCTTTTTAAACTTTTCTATACCATAAGTATTGGGAAACAGATATGTGGGTGATATATTCCACAATTTGGACAATGTATGAATGAGATCGAGCTGCTAAATGTGTATTACGAAGGGAGAATTGGCATAATATTTTTGATTTCTTCTGAAGTATAATATAACACTCTTTTGTAGATATTTATAAAACAGACAAACAGCTCCTATATTTCGGCGATGACTTAAAGAAGTTAAGTCTTTTTTGACGTTATTATCATTTATACTATGAGCAGTTGCTTACCCAGATATTGGGGAAGAATGCTGGGTGGTCCAGCAAATATGTCAGAATTAGTCTCGGCCGAATATAGGTTTCATATATTAGAAGAAGATTTTATAGATCGATTTGCTTGATTGATTGCAGACAACCTTGGTTTTTTGAAAGATTTAAACTTATTCTGTTCAAGCCTCTCTACTCTCGAATTATTGTAAGGTGATAATATAAAGAACTTGAAGTTTTCGATATTAAAGTGTAATTTTTCTCCGCAGTATTGTTTGTTGAACTAAAAAGTCGGTATATCTTTTATTTTTAAGGGTCCCTTATGATCTTTTAATCAACAACATAAAACTTAAAAGATTTTATTTCGGAAATCAAATATTAGTAAAAACTCGTTGCACTACAATAAAACATAAATGGCAACACTAATTTTTTTAAATATTTTTCCCTTTTTAATTTTTTCACTGCATTATCTTATACAATTGAAAGGAAAATTTGCAGTTTTTAATATGATGAAATCATATACGAATTAAATCATAAAATTGTTAAGTTTTTGGATTATTATCTGAATATCCCAGTAATAATTTTATGAACACCCGTCGATATTTGATAGTTATATGACAAGATAAAAATATGAGAATTTTTTAATGTCAACCATGAAGGTATGTAAATTTTTTAAAGCTGCAGTGCAAAAAAATCAAATAACCATAAATATTTGTAGCAACTCTTGTTGTACATTTTTTTTTTTGAAGTCCAATGGTTTTTGTGGAAATGACTGACATAAACTTTTTTTCAACTTGACATTTTAATTCATTTTTATTTTTTGAACAGTTGATTGTTACCTTTTATCTTGTTTTTCCGTGCTAATTAAAAAAAAAATAATCGATAACATGCTTAAAACTACTAACCATGTCATCCTTAACCAAGATATCCTTCAGTGTTAATTATCACGTTTCTTTTGTCTTTGAAGTTCATATTGAAGAAAAAAAGTTTGAAAAAAATCTTAGTTTAGCACTTAGAAGTTCGGCCGTGCGGCAGTTTACAAAAAAATACACTGTTTATACTACAATTTTATAACATTTGGGGTTCGAACATTAAGTGTTTTTATTTTTACCTATCTATTTAGCAATATTATAGTACAAAGCCCTAGAACGAAATTAATTTTTTTCTTTTCTTCTCCCGTGGTGCTTCCACAAAGATTCTTAGATTTCTTTTATTATAGTTCTTCTACATGTGATTTTAAGCCTTCGCACTTTTCTGTTTCGTTGGTGATTCCACTAAAAGGCTTCCTTGACTATCGAATTATTTTTCCTTAGCGCGTGACCAATCCATTTATACTTTCTTTCCCTGATGACCAGAGTTTCTTTTTATCATTTTCAAAAGGTTTTGGTTTGAAATTTTGCAGAATATACAACATAAAATACGCAGACATCTTCGTCCGCAAGACTGATTTTACGCATGCTTTAAAATCATAAATCTTGTAATTTTGTTAGTTTGGGATAATCGCCATATCTTCCATAGCCTTGCAACTTCCTTTTTACTTTCTTAATTTTATCTTCAACATCTTCCAAAGTTTCAACAACTATTCCGATGTATTTCGATACTTCGATACTTCGATTTATTTATCTTTTTTTTTCCCATATTCATTTTAAGCTCGACATCTGCCGCATATTTCGCCTGTCTGTTAGCAGGTTTTATTATGTTTATTTTTCTGTGTATAGGCTAGGAGACATGTTCATCAGCGTAGTCTAAATCTTCCAATGTGTTAATATTGGTTTCCTTCATGATTCTAGTGCTACGATGAAAACGATCGGAAGGGAAGGCAGTTTTGTTCCTATCCTCCTTGTAATTTTATTGAAGTGCTTAATCTTTCTTTATGGAGTATTTGGATATCCACATCTTTATCTTAGCAGGAATGGCTCTATGTTTTAGTGCGCTCCTTATTTTATTTCATCTAACTGAATTAAATGCTTTCGTGAAATCTATATATACAGGTCAGTTAAACTCTACCGACTGCTCAAGTATAATTCTTCATGAGTTTGTGTGCTCTTTACAGCTGTGTTCTCTTTTGAATCCAATCTGTTCTTTCCTGGTTTTGTTTTCGAATTGATCTACGTTTCTAGATCAAGTTATTTTGATTCCCACGGTAAGTATTGTTATGCCTTTCCAATTGTTAAGCTTCCTTTGATAATTTGACGATTACTCCATAGTTTTCCAAATATTGTTATTTCAATATTATTCTCTCTTTCAAATCTCCTCCATACTTGGCTGCAGGATTTTAGAGCTTCTTTTGCTTTTTATTTGGAGCGGTTTAATAATGGGTGAAAAAAATTTTACACTTCTATTGGGTAATATATGTATCCCATTAAACCAATTAAAATTTTTAAATGTCAAATTTGAAGAAAAAGCAATTATTAATATGAAATCTGAAAACAGACAGAGGTAAAGCAACTTAATTTACAGAGGGTCAATTTCAAATAACAAATCTGGATAGCATAGTTTTAAAGACATGAGATATAGGTAGGAATGAAAGGATAAGATTATTGATAAATACATAACATAGAATGATACCTATATTTCCTAATAAAGATATCACCTTCCTCTTAAAACAATCCTTGTCAAATGGTTTTTTGTTTTTTCAAAATATTTTGAAGATTACGAGATTTTAAGATATGCATCAGTTTTTTTTTTTTTATTTCTCAATGATTTCTCATCAATTTTTCCTGGACTTCATGAAATCTGAGGTCACTTTTTTTTCTTTTTTTCTTTCAAATAAAAGAAAAGAAAATAGAATTGAAAAAAAAAAATAGTTTTCAATAAATTTTTTATTTAAATTTTGAATATAGAAGAATTTTTTTATACTTTTTTTCTAAAAGAGGTTTGAATACAAAAAAAAAAGAAATCAAAAGAAATAAGAATTTTATATAATGAAATACTCATAACCTGTGATGATGTGAGATTTAAAACACCAAAATGAGCAAAATGATTTATTAAAAATTTAAAGAATATCAACAAATCGTTAACCATTAATAATAAAAACTGAAAAGGTTGAAAATATGTAACAAAAAAAAAGTAAAAAGTAAATGAATATAATAAATGTGAATCTTATAAGAAAACAAAATATTTAATATAAAAAATATTAAAAATAATCATGAATATTTAAATAACGAGTGTAGTAGAGTAGACTGTGTTAACTTTGGGATACCCGTATAACCGTAAAAAGAAAATATAAGTTGAAAGGCAGCTGTTTAAACCTCTTCCAGTACACCGACTATATTTTATTCAGACATTGGCCATTAATGTTAACTACATAGGGTATTGTTCATAATAAAAAAAGAAGTTGTATGAAAGCAGCTCGAACCCACTGGAGTAGACCAACCAAATTTTGCATAAACCTTGGCTATAAAACTAAACTTTTTTTGGCAAAATTTCAGTCATCCAGCTTTATTTGGTATAAATTCGTGCTCATATAAATGAATTAGTTGTATGACAACTACTCAAACCCACTACAGTAGAGCAACCAAAATTGCACAAATTTCGGCCATAAAACTAAATTATTTTTGGCAAAATTCTACCAAAAGACGACCAGCTTTAATAGCTATAGAGTAATACTCATATAAAAACAGAAGTTATATGGCAAGTGCTCAAGCCCACTGCACCACTCCAACTAAATTTTGTACAAATTTTTGGCCATTAAAATAAACCACTTTTACCAAAGTTTCAAATATATAGAATTATTCCATGTATAGAATTATTTTCATATAAAAAAGAAGTTGTATGGCAGCTACTTGAACCCGTGGAGCAAACTGGCTGGATTTCAATGAGCGATGACGGCTATTATATAAAAACGTATTTGTGAAAATTTCTCGTTTATTTTTTTAGTTATCGTGCGGACGGACGGATGGACAGACGGAAATACATAGCTAGATCGATTTACTTTTCGATTCTGACCCGATCCATACTTTTGAGTCTATATCTACCCAACTCCCCTCCCCCCTCGCCCCTTTCCTTTTATTCATCACGAACGTAATGATAAATTTAGTATACCCTTTTGACTTACAGTCATACGGGTACAAAAATTTGTATAAATATAAAAACTATTTATAAATTAAGATCAGAGTTTTGAATCAGTTTTAAAACATGTTTGATTTATAATATTATAAATAAATATTACATGTTATTCTCGTTCTTGAAAATCGAATTACCTAATATCTTCCGATAGTTTAGTTTCTCCATTTCCATTTGGGTTTATTCTTAATCTGCAGCTTCACAAAGACACTTATTAAGTACTCTTCTTGATGATTGAATTCTGCAAAGGTATTTGCTCGAATACTTGATGGTTCCTGGCCGGTAGCTTCCGATGTAATGTATTCGTATTTTATAGTATTTTAATGTATTCGATGTCCAACATTGTACTTGAACTCTATTTTGGAAATCATAATAACCCGAATTTCATTCCTAACCCAAAATTTTATTTTTTTTATTTTTATTTTATTATATTTTTTTGTTTATTTATTTTTTTTTTGTTAAATTTGACGTGTTATGTTTATGTTAAAACTTACACGGCCTATTGAACATTACTAAAATGTCAAAATCAATTAGTTATTAAAAAACAAATCCGACGCTGAAGGAAAAGGAAAAAAGCAAATTTCAAAAATTTTTAAAGATGAGATCAATTTGAAGTTTTGTTTTTTCACTGGTCAACTTTTTTTTGTTTTTATTATTTTGGCTTTTTTATTAAAAAACTTTTAATGGTATGAAGACTGTGTATGTTTACGGACTCTAAATAATGATTACTTTATTTTTAAACTCAAAACTTGCTAAAAACATAATATTATGTATAGAATCATACAATATACACTAAAATTAATATTTATGTTTAAATTGTACATGAAAATTAAAAATTACTAAATTTAACCTCCAATTGCTGACTAAAAATTGAATTTATTATCACAAAAGTTCAGAAAATTTAACTATAGTTCAGGAATCTAATAAAAATTTTAAGACAATACTAGATAATATACTCGTACATAATCAGTAGCTAATATATTTTAGTGTCTCATATTAAAAAAATTTAAAAAAAAAAAATTTCAAAGAAGATTCTCTTAAGCTAGACCTTAAGTCTTTGATCAAAAAATTCCAAGTACATAAAATGTCTCAATGATGGAAGAAAAGATCAAGCCTAGTTCAGAGTTTAGATCATACCTAACAAAAAAATATCGTAAATTGTATCGTAATATAAAATAAGATTATATAATAATACATAAAACTCTTTTTTAAGATAGATGGGGTACTAAATTTACCATTTGTGTAATCATTATGTTATATAATAGCTATAGCCGAGAAATCACAAAGTGAATATAAAAATTAAAAAAACTTAAACCCAAGTAATAGGGACTTATGGCAGCTAACAGGCGAAGTACCGACAATGACCCAAATCAAGCGCAGAAAATGAAGATGAATAGGCCACACTTTGAGAAAATCACCAACTAACATAACAAGAATGACCCTAGAATGGAACTTCCAAGGTATTAGAAGGCGCGACCGATCCAACAATACCTGCCGTCCAACAGTCACGGCTGAACTAGAAAGAAACGGGCAAACTTGGTAGCAGATCAAGTTGTTAATGAACGATTGGGTGCAATGGAAGAGGTTAGTGGATATCCTATGCTCCCACGAGGAGTAATAGGGGGGAAAAAGGCTCAAGTCTAAAATGACTAGATGATTGTCCTATATATACTCATTGAAGGAGTTAAAAAGGAATAAAAAATATCAGAGTTAATATATATAATATTTATTCTATACATGAAGAGGTTCCTAATTCACAACAGGAATGTTGAGTCAATGATTTATATATCGTTTATATTTCTACATCTTTTAGTTGATCAATGACAAAAATACAAAAAAACTAAAAATAAATCAGAAAACAAAATTAAAAAAAAAAACATTTACACTGAATTTTATTTCCTTGAGATATCAATTTAACAAAACAGGTAATATTTATAAAATATGAATAAAAAATCATGTTAATCATCTCCTAAAATTTTTTGAAGTCCATCACGAATTATTGAGGTATGTTAAAAAATTAAAAATAAAACCAAAACTTGATTTAATAATATGGAATAAAAAATAATAAATTTTAGAATTATTTAAATTTAAATATTGCAAGTTCTTAATTTTTAATATAAACTGCAGGAGGTGTTCTCTGAAATATAAAAATAAAACTGCGCGAAACTTTTGATTTTGTATTTTTAAATACGAAGTTCTGTAAAATCAGTTTCCTTCACATTCTCAAAATGGATATACAGTGGAATCCGCTTAAAAATACTCCCGTTTAAGTGCAAAATCCGTTTGTTATCACATTAAGAAGAGAATTAAACTTTTCGTTGATTTTATCACACAATTATTTATGTTTAAGTGCAAATTTTCCAAGTACACAAAACGCTTAAAAATACACGCACAATCATTAAGTTAAAGAAAATTTCATGTATTTCCCGTCGTTTATACGGAAAATATTTTTTTATTCCTTTTCCACTCGTTTAAGGAGTATAGGGCAATCACCAAGTTTATCTTAAACTAGGCTTCAGTTTCTTTAATCATAATATTCACTAAGCCGTTGATTACTCAGCTGTAGCTTTTGTATAAGGTTATGAAATATGAATGCACAAATGTAAACTCTATGCGATTTCCATAATCTTACACAAGAATTATTTATATATTTTTATTAAATCTTATTTTATATTACCATATAAACTATTACGATATAATTATACAATTTTACGATATTTTTTATTAAATATGATCTGACCGGGGTTTGAATCCAAGACCTTCCACATGAAAGGCGGCCTCTTTACCACTATGCCATTGGTCAGATACAGAAAATATATGTATAATTAAAAGAAATTTTGTTTTATTCAAAATTTACGTGTTATGACATTTGTGATAAGTACATATATGTATAATGATATTAATGAATTGCAAAATATAATTTAGGAAATTTTTAAAGTGCACAAAACGTTTAAGTACACAATTTTCAATGAATTTAAGCTGATGCACTTAACCGGATTCCACTGTATACTGTATAAGTAATCCTATATTTATCACAAATATTAAGCAGAGTAATGTTTTAATTTTGGTATTGACTTTAAAACAGTATAAAAGTTTAAAATAAACAAATTTCTTGTCTTCACACATATGTGTAAGCTCATATGAAATAAATTTCAGTCAAGAAGAATGGTCACTTTTCGAAAGGAAGGGAGGAAAATCAAAATAAAAGGGAAGCAAACTCTTAAAGTCAAGGCAGGAAATAGTTGTTGTTAATTATTTTTTTTTGAAATTTTTGAAAAAGGATATTTAAGAAAATATTTAAAGCACACATTTCATAAATTTTCTCAATGGTAGGGACATAGAATACAAAAAACATGATTAGGGCTGCTGAACGGACTTTACTTATAATATATATAACTGCCTATAACTGAAAACTTTTCAGTTCAAATAAAAATATGTACGAAAAAGGCTGTGATAATCAATTATCTTTTGAAAGTGTGCGAAGGTCATTTGTAGGTACAGCATGTTCGGAAACGGTCTAAACAACAAATTTACTTCTAAAGCAAAAAAATTGGGAAACAAGTTTTTTTACATATTTTTTTTTAAAAAAAGGACTATATGTGGAGGAGTAAAAAACCCATTAACATCACGGTCCTTCGCTCTATCTACATAGGATATTGCCTAATATCTATAGGATTTTTAATAAGTTTGATTCTAACTCTATTCTGTATTAGGACATTATTGTTTTGTAAGGAATATCACCGCAATCTTTCTATACGTTGGAGTTCAATGGCTGCCTCTATTTCACAAAACAACAAGCAACTGTAATGAATAACACAATCAAACATAGTGTATTCTAACTCCTTGAAAAACATAGAAACATAGTGTATTCTAACTTTATTTTTACTTTAAACTTTTTTCCATATTTAGGGAAAACTTTGTATTAGGAACACAAGTTGGAGATGTTTAAAAACTGCATATTTTAAATTTTCGTCCCATTTACACTCTTAAACGGAGGACCAGATTGAAAAATTCTATACAAGACTTATATACTTAATTTTTAAAGTTTAACTCCACTTAAAGTTTAAAACTCAAACCATTTGGGAGATATAAAGGCTTAAGAATTTAGCAAAACTAGATTTTTGTATAACGGTAAATTGAAGTTACGTATGGCAATGCTATATATTTGTTTTAAATATTTACACATTTGTTTGTAGATTTGCTATTTATAGAAACAACTAACATTTTTTCGTTAATAAGCCTATAGAATTCTTACATGTATACTGGGAACTGCAAAAACATATAGATGCACTTTTTAGCACATTTTTAAAAGATTTTGTAAAAATGTTCTTATATAGCTTCACTCTGTCCATCCGTCTGTCCATCGGTCCGTCCGTCCGTATGTTTACAAAAACTTTTACATCCTTTGAAATAGGGTAAAGAATATTTAACTACGGGTAGGTATTGCAAAAAAAACAATTATTTCATAGAAGAACTTGGTTGATGGTTGGTTTGAGAATCATCATGTTTTTATAAATAAGTAACTTATTCACGAGTGTATATTATTCCAAAATTATATTTCGCATTTGTTAACAGGTTTTGCATATAATCATAATTAATAATGAATTGATGAAATAACTAAATTAAAATAATATCATTTATTTTTGAAAATGTGCTTTTTTAAAAACCCTTGGTTTTTTTTTAATCATTTGTTAAGTATATGTTTCCAAAAACGGTATTTTTAAATTAGTGGAATTTCAAAAGAAAGTCAAAATACTTCAAAATAGTTTAAATCACTTCAGAAATAGTTTAATTCACTATGATTTTTTAACAAATTATTTGCAAGCAAATTCAAAAAAAATAATTTATGTATAATTTCAAATAAACTGTATACATATATTATTTTTTAGTCTAATAGTTTAGTTTGAAACTGTTATACTAAAAAAAAACTAAAACACCTAAATTTATTACTTTAACTCTATAATTCAATTTATTTAATATTCTTAATTTACATAATCTCATTGTATACGATATAATTTAACTTCTATTGAGATAAAATGTATATATATATATATAAATATATCAATTGTATATATATATACATACATACATTTTAATAATTGATCTTCATAAATTTAGGGATAATACCTGCGTTTATTAATGGAATGTAATAATTTCATATAAAAGTTTTCATTGTCATCATTTAATTATGCATTTAGTCCGAACTAATTTTTTTTTTTTATATTTTAAAACTTTTAATTCAATTCAAGCACAATTCAAAAGAAAACTTTAAGGTACTAAAAAAAATAAATAAAAAAAAACAAGTCGCCTAAATTCGTCGTGGGTGTTATTTTTTTCGTTCCGCCTTAAATTACAATATTATATAAAAAAATGTTAAAAGATAATAAAAAACATAAAAAATAAAAAAAAAAATATTTTGTTAACAAAAATGTCCCATTAATATGGATAAAAATTGAAAAAATCTCAAGTCATTAGTGTACAAAATAACAAAATTAAAGGAAGCAGCAATAATATAATATGAAAATGAATTCACATAAATATATATTCATTTTGTTGGGAATATTGAAATCCGCTCTATATTAAATAGTTAAAAGTTCGCTGTTGAGTTGATTACTCTAAGACTGTTAGCGATTTGGGGCTATAACGAGGAAGTAAGCGGTTCAATAGATTTGACTTTCAAATACACAACTTATTAGGCTCAGTTATGCTTAAAAGAAAATATAAATAGTAAGGCAGCTATTGGAAACTGTCTTGTACTAGAACAACTAACTTTTGTGCATAAATTAATTGGCCATTAGGCCTAATATATTATTCAAATTTCAGATAGATTAAAATTTTGTTATCATTAAAACAGAAGTTGTATCACAGCTACACCAACTTGGTATACTAGACTAATCAAATTCGACAACTTTTAGCCATAAAACTCAACTATACATTTGGAAAATTTTCAGATACCTAGTTTTTATTAAATGTAGACTTATGTTAATTTAAAAAACGTAGTTGTGTTGAACGGTAGCTATCGTTGAGTAAACCGAATTCTAATAAGAAAGACTCCCTCATTTTAAAAATAAATTATTTAAAATTTCATAATCCTCTTTTAGTTTTTGAGTGTTCGTGCAAACGGATGGAAGGACACACATAGCTCAAACGATTTACTTTCCGAATCGAATCTGATCCATACACTTGAGTGTATACACATACTGGAAAATAGGTGACAAAATAATGAGATTTAAGTTATACTATTATTTAAATAAATATTGGTTGTCAATTGCTTGCTTATTTTACAATCTTGATTGTTTTTTTAAAAAACTCAGGAATGTGCAACGTTGCTGTGACATACCGTTAGAAATAGACTAGGCTTGCTATTCGAATCAACCAATTGTAAAAATACGTCATCACTGATTAAGTTAAACCAGTTAAAAAACGATAACATTAGAAATTAATGGAATTAGATAATTGAAAAAATTAAAAGATTTATATAATACCATTTTAAAAGTTTCGATGACATTTTCTAAATTAAAATTCTTCTAAAACAAGGTACATAACTTTTAAAGGTAATCTATTAACATTATTATTAAGAAATGGTTTGTGATGCCGATTAACAGATTTTTTCACGAGTTAGTTTTTATTATTTATTTATTTATTTTTTTATTTATTTTACTTAATATATTTATTAACAAAATAGAATTCGAACATGGCTGCAGTTAAAACACCTTTAGAATATACATTTTTGACACACAAAAAGTTGAAATGATGATAACCTCAATTATAATTGTTAAACAGTTTTTAATAACGGTCGAAAATTTTCATTTAGATTTAAACTATAGTTACAGTTTGGAAACATCTATCAAAAATAAAAAAATTTTAAAAGAAGTAGCGCCAGTATATATTTATTTTATAATATTGTATATTATGATTTAAACTTTTATGACATAAATTATATTTTTTTATTAGATATGATCTGACCAGAGTTCAGAGGTTAAATCCAAGATCCTTCAATTTAAAGACCGACGTCTTAATCAGTTTGCCATTGATTTAGTTATTTTAATTATTTTAAATATTAATATCGTAAATAAAAATTCTAAAAAAAATAAACTCTAGGAACATATCAGAATCAGAAATGTCAACTTAATGTCAACTTTTGCTAAAGATACGCATCTTCAACACCCACGACGAATCTAGCAAAATAAAAATTTGTGTGAATGCTTTTTGTAAAATATTCGTTTAGTTAATGATTTTTGCAAATTAATTTTGCAACTAGCTTAACTTATATTGTATATATAGTAGAATATATTTTTTTTTAATATTAGTAAAAAATTGCGGTATAAAATTAATATTAGGTTTTTACTACAATACATCGTACAAAAGTCGAGCTACTTAAAATAAATTTTTTTAATATTTTTAAATGCTTTAAACAGGAATTACAGTTATTCAAAATTTTCTGTGCGCTATTAAAATACATTGAACTCGTTAAAAATTAAAATATAATTAACCATAACTTTAAGATCCACCCATCTAGAAATGTTTCAATAAATAATAATGAGACAAATTAAATTTCTTAATTGAAGTTTTTAAAATATAAATTTAATGTTAGGCCATTAAATTAATTTTATATTGTCACATTTTTAAGTAGCATCTGTCAAATCACACTGTAATTATAATTGTGGCGACAATTTTTTTTTTAAAATAAACTATATTATATAATAATTTTTAAAACATTATCTTAAATAAAAATATATATTTTAAAAAGTTAATAAAAAAATTAAATATAACCAGAAAAAAAAACAGGTCAATTATAAATTTTAACATCCACACGATTTTTAGAACGTTAAAAAATTAATAATAAATTCGATATAGTCAAGTGCCACAATGAAGTGCCGCTCAACTTAAATATGTTAACCGCATCAGTTTCTACTTCTGTAGTCTGTTTTTTAAATTTATTTAATTTTGTAACACACATTGATTTATTAGAATTAAAATGCTATAAATTAGATTTTATTTTTTTTTTTCGTTATTCGAATCCCTTTTCTTCATTTTTTATCCCGCGTTCCATATCTAAAATTTTTTTAAATGTATTTTATTTGATAAATTTATTAAATTTTTATTATTTTTTTTTTTCAATTTTAAATTTTAGGGTAAAAAAAGAATAAAAGTGTAAAAATATTTTAATTTGAATAATATATTTGGTTTTAAATACAAGTTACACATCATGTAATCGATTTTATTTATACACGAGTGAAGGTGAAAATCAATTTAAAATTAACATATATGATTTAATAAGTACATCAACATTAATACATATTAAACTTGTTTTTGAATATTAAAATTAAAGATATATAAGAACGTGTTATTATGATAATGTATATTTGTAAAATTTCAAGGCTCGACAGTAATAAAATTAAGTTTGCTTTAGTAAATTTCAATATTTAACGGTTTGTTTTTTTAACGGCAACAAGGAGGGCATGTCTGATGCTCATCCCCACACAGTTAAGCTTACCAGTTGGCACAACACGGCTATTCGTTTGAATTGAAATTCGTTTGTCATGCAGCTGTCACGTTTATGGAACCACAAGTAGGATTTAGCTAAATTTAAGAAGAAAATTAAATTTTTTATTCTAAATATCCCATTTAATTTTCCCTAACCCTTATAATTCAATAATCCCAGCTATCTTAAATCCTCATCCCCAAATTCTTCCGTATCCTTATTCTGGAAACACATTTGTATCAGAGATCCCAACTAAAATTTGATACAAATTATTTTGGATCATTATATGGTGTGTGTGCAACTTTAACGACTAACCAAAGCATCAAAGTTTCAATTGGTGGTTTTTGAAGCTTTGCACTATTTCTAGGGAACTCCTTTATACAATTTTATTCCTAATATTCAAGAAAAATGTCAATTTAAAGTTTTAAATTCCCTAAAAGAGATAATGTCCTTCAATAAATAAAATAAAATATCCTTTTTATTCTTGTTCTGTTTATTATTATATTTATTATTTAAAATATCCTTTTATTATATAGGAATAATATTTCAGGAAAGGTTAAGGTTTTTTGGAAGCCTTTTGAGGGTTTTATTCTCGCTTTGGAAAAAGTAATCACATATTTCTCAATTTTTTCTTTTGGTTAGACTCTCAAACATTGTTGTAGGTATAAGTTTTATATTATTCATCCAACTCAATTCTTTAAAATGCTTGGCCATTATCGTAAACTACAATATTTTAGACATCCAACTTCATTAAATGCAGAGTAACATTGATATAAAAAAAGGGTTGTATGACAACTATACTCAAATCAATTGAACAAACTGTCTGGATTTCAATAGGGGTGGCTATTGTACAAAAATCAATTTGTGAAAATTATAGAATTTTATAGCAACTTTAGACGATAACTCAAAATCATTCGAAAGAACGGAAGAATGGACGCACGAAGCGAAATTCATATAGCTAAGTCGATAAACTTCTCAATTCTTACCCGAGATCTATAGATACTCAACTTTATTTCTTTTTTCAATTTCCAAATTGAAATATGGGCAAAATTTTAAAAATTTGCTCTATTGCATTTCCGTTTTTCTGATATTGGCAAAAAATGAATAACGCCTTACCAAAGAATGTTACTTAAAACATAGAACGCAAAACAAAATATGTCATATTTGAATGAAATAATTACCTCTGGAATTAAATGGAAACTAAAGTACATTTATGTTTACACACAATAAAAACAAAAAGTACTAAAACTTGTCACAAAACTTAATTTCATCAATTTTTACCCAAACACCCACTAAAACAAACTTCATTTTCTTTTCAAAGGTAAAAATTTAGATCGGAACTTTAGAAAAAAAAAAAGTTTTTAGTTGAATTAAAAAAATAATAAACATACCGCCAAATATAAATATTCGAAATATTTTAATTTTATAAAATATACCGACACTAAAGTTAAAATGAAACACTTCAAAAAAATTTCTCCGCTTTATTTACTCAATAGCTTCCTTTGCCTCTTGAGCACACAATATTCAAATTGAAAAACAGAAAAACCGATGAGTCAAACTTTGTTTTATGTATTTACATTTTTTTTTTTTGAGTTTTTTTGTTAAATTTTGGGTTTTTTATTTAAAGTACGTATTTTAATTTTAATTGTAAATTAGATTTTGTTTTTTAAATCGGTACAAATTTTTATTAAATTATTGTTTTTAATACATTATTATTTCTGAAAAAGTAAAAGGCCGAAAGTTTATTTAAACTTAGGATAAACTTCCGGAAAGGGGTTGTGCTATCAAGATGACGTCATCATATAACGGTACTAAAAATCTCAAAGTTTCCGAATATATAAGTTATTAGTGGCGATGGCGCCATCTAGTGGTCGAAAAATGCATTACAAAATGTTCCTAAGATTTTGTAGCATTTTTATTACGTCTTACAATATTGTGGGGCATGATATTGTCTTTCATAAACATGTTGTTTCATCTGAATCGGTGCTTCCATTTTTGAGATATTGCAATATCAAGTGGAAAATTAAAACAAAAAAAAAAAATTTTTGAACTTTCAAAATAATCACTATAAGTATGAAATTTTCCAAAACACCCTGTATTTTTTATGATACTGATAGAAAGGTCTTTTGACACTCTTTCCAACGATATATAAAAAGTATGGTATATGTTGACAAAAAGCCCCACCAGAGAACATAAATGAAAAACTGACACAACAATTTTATTAAAAAATACATTTTCATACTTTATTTTTCATAAATTTATTTTGCCTTTTTGTTTTCCAGTTGAAATATATATTTTAAAATGTAAGAATGCACTTTAGACTTGGATACAATATTAAGTTTTGTTTTAATCTCTTTTAATATCGAAAAAAATACTCCAAAAACTTACAACAATATTTTGTAAAATTGGTTCGATTTAATATATGTAACAAGAGTATGAAAAATTTATTAGAATAGATCTTAATGAATTCCGCAAACAATTTAAACATGAGAATGGTAGCTGAGTAAAACCAGGTAAAAATTTTTTTGCTTTCGTCGAGATTTGAATCTCTATAATAGTCTAGCCACTGTAACACCTATTCATTTTAAATTATTTAAAATTATCAAAATTGCTATAACACCAATATTGCAGCATAGATATTATCCAATATTTATTATTTTTAGATTAATTTAATTTACTTAATTAACTGAGTGCTTTACGTCCCGACTTACAATTATGCAAGCTCACGAGATAGGTTAAGATATTTATGATGGGTTGAGAGAAGTCAACGTGAACTAATATTAAACCATTTTTCAACATGTCAATATGGGTTAAGATGATCTAATAACAGTTAATTGATTCTCGTTATACCTTTATATTCATATATGTTCTAAATAGCTGGAGCTGGTATTAGGTTACAATAAACAAAGCCTCCTGATGTAAATGTTCATTTTAAAAAATTTACTGTTTCCTAAAAGTATACTTATTTTTTTTTTTAAATACAAATTTGGCTTAGCAGCAAATTTATCTAATAGGAATAATATACATTATTAATCTATTTGCAAAAAAACTGGAAACCTAAAAGGGCAGCAAGATACCTATTTTTTGTAGAAATAGAAACTAAATTTAAGTTGTAACCTGATATGGGGTTTTTTTTATTTAGTTTTCTAATCATAGAACCAAATGCTACTGCTATTTAATGTGATTGAAGTCGACTTTAACGCGAAGAGTCTGATTTCAATAATATTTTATTTTGAATATTTATATTTCAATGACAAAATCCAACTGAAATATTATGATATGTTTAAAAAAAAAAATTAAATTTACAGCAGTAGGCATTATGGGCATTTCAATAGTTTCACCATATACTCTTATATACATTTTGTAGGTATATTGTGATGACTTTCTAATTATTTATATATACAATAAATATAGCAAATAGAAGCAATAATAACAAAAGTAAAATAAATTTCCCATAAGTTTCAATTTGATACACTTAATAAGTTTTTTTTTTTTAAGTCAAATTGGTCATAGTTGTAAGAACCTGGGGACATTTATTTATTTTTTTTTTTTATGTTTTTCTTGATATTCACTTCAGTATAAATACAAAAATAAAATAGAATTGAAGTGTTTCTCAAAATGTTTTTTGTTTATATTGTCGGCTTTTCTTTAAATCAAAACAATTCCCACCTTATATATATATTCCTTTTGTATAAATTCATAAAAAATTAAAATATCTTATAATAATATTAAAATTAAATTTATATTTTTCTAAATGAGATGATTTTTAATATACAAAACAAAATATTCGATAATATAAACAAATGGAAAATGAAAATCTTATAATCCGGAACAACATAAAAAATTATTTATAAGTGTTATACTTAAATATATATATATATATACAAAAATATTTATAAATAACAAAAAAAAAAAAACAAGACAGTACATAAATAAATAAATAAATAAAATATAAATTCAATACAATTTGAATTTCCTACATTTATTTAAAAAAAAAATTAAATTTTTTTCAATAATAAAAAAAATATATTTTGAAAAATATTTAAAAAAATCTGTTTAAGGTACTAGAGATTTTCTTTTATAAAACTCAAAAGTGAAATGTCAACAAAGTCAAAAGTAAATAACAGTGAAATAACTGTTAAATGAACAGACTTTATCCTCTTACACTAACTTTTCTTTCCTTTTCAATTCAATTCAATTTCGTCCGAAGAAATACTGCGTAGAGGGATGATACCCGAGGGTTAGAGATACCTTAGCGTAAAACCTATTTATACAATGCTATTTTTTCATATCATTCACAAAGGAGCATAACAATTCGATTTGACACCTCAACCTCAAACGGTTTCCTACTTCTGTACACTCCTGAATACAACCATACACCATGTAAGGTTGCGTTCGTTAAGCTCGCTTAGTACTGTATGTCTCCAGATATTATTATCTTTCCGCTTTTGTAAGTCTCCAAAATTCTTCGACGTTCATTCTGGCAAGCAAAATATTCTTTTTTTTTTAAGCGCTAACTGTTCAACTATTTGGTTTAACTGTAATAAGTCTTTCTCGAACAAAGGTACATTTTGGAACAGCAGGTCATATTATATTCGTGTTATTAGAATTGATTTTAATGTATTCCACATACAATTTAAACATGAGATAGTGCTAGGCCTTGTAACATGTAGAAACATCTTAGATTTTTAATAGATACAATTCTCTTTTGTTTATATTGTAATCATTTTGTCTTTGAGCTTTATGGTATTCTATATCTGTGAATTATATTATTCAATTAAATTATTTGTTTATATTTTGTATTTGTTTATAATGTTATATTAATGTATTTTTTATTTAAAATATATAATTATTAATTATTGATTAAGCCATTAATTTGAACCCATTGGCGTACACATGATACGTAAACATCTGATAGTGATTCCCTGTATTTTGTGAAGACAGATGATGTCAGCAAGCATGCAGCAATGCTATTTATAACAATCTGAGTTATAAATAGTTCTCTAATTTAATTTACAAGATCTTTACAAGTCGAGGAACTGAGTTGAAAAGAACAAGTCAAAGACCTAAGTTAAAAAAGCGATGGTATTATTCAATTTAAAACATGCCACTATCGAGAAACTTATTATGCATATACAGTTAGTCGTTATCTACATATAAAAAAAAAATTTTTCCTACATATTTAAAAAATCTTATAGACAAAACGCCACTACATGGTTTTATTCAATCAGGTTTCACTGTTAAAATATATACTGTTCATTACACTATACCAATAGACACTACGTAAAGTTGTAATACCTAAAAACAAAATTAAATCTATAAATTTTCTATATAAAACTAAAATATATATATATATGTATATTATATATGTATGTATAATGTAAGTTTACATTTAAACAATCACATTGAGCGAAATATTTAAATTAAATTTCTAAAATAAATCATAAAAAATATCTTTAAAATTTTTTTGAATAAAAATAAAAACCTTTAAACAAAATGTATGTATACTTAACTCTTAAAAGAAAAACACTTTAAATCACTCTGTATTGATGGGAGTTTATTTATTCATATTATCATAATATAAATAGAAAGCTTATCATAAGCTCCTCCTTTTCTCTTGTAAATTTCAAGTACTTATGTAATTCTATGTATAGATAAAGATAAAAACAACGAAAATCAAGGCAAAATAAAAATCTCAAATACCGACTCATTTTCGAAATATTTTGAGTTAAAATGAATAAAATCCATTTGCTTTTTTTTTATACTTTTCTCACAAATACATATACAATAAACCAAAAAAAAACTACATAGAAAAATTTGCAAAACATACAAAATACATAGAGCTAAAGAGTGGGTGGTATGATATAAATTTTTATTATGTAGTAGTTTGTTTGATTTAAATTGTACGTATATATAAATTTTATTTATTTTATTCATGGTGTCAACTTTAAAAGGGGCATTTGATTGATTTTTATTTTTATCAAATCTTAAAGCTGATATAAAACTTGAGATTTCTAAGGATACGTTTATTAAAAATTTAAAAAGGATATTCTATTTTATGCAAAATAAAATTTAAAGGAATATATTTAAATTTTAAAGTCTGTACAATCAATTTTTAAATTAAAATGAATCTTGATGCATTTTAATTTTTCACAAATGGATTTTTGAATATATTTGTAATAATTTAAAAAAAATAATTTTTAAAATAGTATTAAGGGTATTTTATTAAATAGATACAAGATAAAAAAAAAATTGCCATTTAAAATAGTATTCTGTATTACATTCTTTAAATCTGTCCAATAGCTCAGTGGTAAAGTGGCGTCTTTTAAATCGAAAAGTCCCGGGTTCAAAACATGATCGGATTATATATAAGAAAAAAATGTACTGTATATTAAAATAATTTAATAAGAAGTCCAAATCCTAAATAGGCTTACAATTAATATTATCAGGCAATATTTACTATTGTTTGGCACTACAAATAAATAAATACAATCTTTAAACTTTCGTTCAGTATACTTCTCCAGATAACTCCATTTTTCTTCAACATGTTTATAATTTCACTCCTTTCTATACTTTTTACCTTAACGGGATGAATGATTTGTCTCTTATTAAAGTTAATTTTTTCCGTTTCACTACTTATTTCTTAAATCTTTAGTGTCTAGTTTGAATTTAAACCTCTGAAAATTATTTAATTTCAGAAAAGTTTTCACTGTCTATTAAAATTTAAAAAGAGTACAGTTTACGTACTAATTAATTCATAAGATCGATATTGATCATAAAGGATAAATATAGTTTGATTTATTTTTTATTCTATTGAGATCTTCTTTTTGACCGCTTTAAAACCTTCTTATTTTATGTAAAATACTAAAAAGGTAATTATGTTTGTTTTATATTTAAGGTATAATTAAAATTAAAAAAAAAATAGTTTTTATTAAGATAAGAACACTAAGGAACGGATTCCTTTGTACATCGTTGGGGCGGGTATATATAAGAAAATCGAACCTATATATAAGTATTATCTCAAACTTAGCAAATTCTAAAATATTGAGTTTTTTCTTTATAAGTTCTCACAATTAATGTGTTTTCTTATAAAGAGTTTTAAACCATCTACGAATTTTCATATTGTACAAATGAGTCATAATTTAAAGCCATAATATGAGAAAGGGTTTTCAAGTTTAAACATAATATGTATTTAGACACAAAAAAGCACAAATGTAAAAAGTTAAAAAAACTGCTTAAAACGAAATTTTAGAAGTGACAAATAAAAAATGAGTGATTATTACAAAAATTTCCTTTAAAATATACTGTGCTTCTAAGATATCTTTGAAATTTTAAAATTGTTTTTAATCCGTCTTCAAAACGTTCCAAAATATTTTCACCCCTATTCTACGATACGAAATACTATACTTCTATTATAATTCCATCTTAGAAGTATACTCCGAATGAATATTTCGTATATTAATAAAATTACGTTGGAATTGAGAATTGCTATGCCACAAGAAAAAAAACTTAGAGAATATTTTTTTTAAGAATTGAGAATAGCTATTTCGTCGATTTCTAACGACTTATCTCTACGATGGAATTTAGAATATGTCTGTTAATTACGAATACAAAATTATTAAATGAATTCAATTGAATTCAAAATTTTGTAAAATATTTAAAATTAATATAAATTTTTCAATATTTGAACGTAAAGGACCTGTAGGACACGTCTTAAAGTATTCCTTTTGCAACATGCTAGGGAGATAATACCAAAACTTCACGATTTACAAGACAAATACTTAAGTCCTCTGAAATTAAGGACCAACAAAAATTTTTGTTTTACTATTACTACTTAATCCCATATTTTTAAAATGTGTTTAATATTCGGTATATTTAATATGATTTAATACCCTGTATATCGTTAAAAAATATGTGTTATTTTTTTAAATAAATATATAATACAATTTACCATAATTTATATAAAAAAAATATATCAATTATTTAATTGATATATTTATTTAAAAATAAATATGTTTTACAAAAATATATATATATATATTTATTTTTTATTTTAATTTAATTATACCCAATTTATATTAATAATACCCATCATTAAAATGAAAAAAATAACTTAATTATTATAAAAAAAAAAAATTTTATAAAAAATGGAAATTTAAATATTGAAGTATTTATTCCCTTTTAATTTGTTATTTTTGTTAATAATTATTTTCAATTTACAGTAGGGTTAATATTCTATAAATTGATATAAAAATGAGATTAAATATTAAAATGGGAAATTTGGATCAGAATAAGTTCACCTCTTGTCGTCTTATATGATTTTGGATAATATATCCTTAAATTTTAAATAAGATATTTTATGTTGCTTAAAATATAAATAAGTAGAACCTTACATTATTTTCAGGTTCTAATGTTTTTTAGGTACAAATTAAATAAAATTTTTTAATTAATATTTTTGTTTTATGTTGCAAAAATAGAAAAACTGATAAGTTGTAATATTATATATATAATATTATCTTACTGAAAATCTTGCATCAATTATAGAATACCTCAGAATCTTTACACTCTAAGACTATATTAATACACCTTTCAATTTGTTATAAACATGATTATTACGGTAAAGTAAGTATATTAAATTAAATCTTATAGGTTCTTATAAGATCAATTGTCTTGTTAGAACTGATTATTCTAATGATCCGGTATGATAATAGCAGAAGCTTAGACATATTATATTACACAATCTTGTTAGAAATTCAGTCAATCAATTAAATTTAATGATTATAATTAACATGAATCTTCTTAGAAGTATTCTCAATACTAAATATGCATTTTTAGGAATTAGTTAATACTAAAAATGTGAAATAATAACTTTATCACATACAGAAAATTAATTCTTAATGTTATTGAATTATAGAATTAATCATGTAAAAGTAAATTTTAAAACAAATCTTTAAAACTAGCTGTTGGCCCGTCACAGAATGACGGAAGGTCAACTAAAAGAAAACTTTTTCTATTTAAGAACTATTTCTTAAATATATTGTTTATTAATACCATATTCTTAAATAAAATCGCAAACGTTACAATTTGTATTACGCAGATTATGCTTCGATTCTAGTAATAGATACACAAAAAAAAATGACTCATATAATTTCTTGTTGTATCTTAAAAACTTAAAGATGAATATGTTATAATAATCTACTTTTTGTTTTTTTTTAATTGAATAAAATGTTGGGGTTGTTAGTTCAAATACCTTCTTGGTGAATTTTTTTTTGATTTCAATTAATATATTTTTTTATTTAAGTGCGTTCTTGCTAAAATTTTTAATTTTTAAAATTAAATTCGATAAATTTGTTTGTTAATAAAAGATTTTTAATTTTTATTTTTTTAATAGAATTATTTTGTTTCAATAATGATCTATTTCTCTATCTATTAATTTGTTGCATACATATTTTTAAAAAAGGTTGCTATACTTGGGTTTATTGTTTCACAACCTTTGTTTAGATTCACATCGAAATAATTGTTTGTGCCAAAATTCTATAATGTACCTACTCAACATGCTTAGTAATGTATTATACCTAATAAAGCTGAAAAAATATATATTTTGTTTGACTTCTATGGTGCATCGTGCTCAGGTATCTCTCTACCTCTACACCATTTTTTTTTCCATTTTTAACCGTTTTTAAATAGAAAAATAATTAAAAGGAATTATGAGGGAAAGATTGATGATGGAAAGATAGAGAGATGAGAGAGGGAAGAGGGAACTTTGAAATTGCTTTGATTACACTGCTTGATTTATTTCAAATCAAAGCAAGCAATGTAACAAAGCGTACATAAAGCCTAATTAATTCAGATTTGCACTGAAAATAATGAAGACTTACTACACAAAATTTCCTGTGCAGCATAGCCTTAATTTTTATTATCTAAATGTTTTTCTATTTATATAAAATTTCCAGAAAATGTTCTGTGAGTTTTATAACGTAAATGAAAAAATTCATGAACATTTAAAATAATTTGAATTCATAAAAAAAAATTTTTTTATTTCGTTATTTTGTTTATTTTTTGTTTTTTATTCAAAATTAATAAAATATTTTTTGGCCTGCTTATGATAATTTATGATATTTTATTTTCTAAAATTAAACACATTCAACTAAACATTAATATTTTATATTTTTATAATTGCACACATCCAACAAAACACATTTAATTGAATGCGTTTGTTACACCTCATTCTAGACAAATATATTAAAAAAAATATTTTAAAAATTTTCCTAATATATTTTAATTACAAAATTGTCTTGTTTTTAAGCACAAAATAAAAGTATGTATTTTTTAATTACCTACAGAACGTAAGGTTTTTCTACCAATTAAATTATCATACTTCATATTATAATACATTATTTGATATCATTTTATATCAATCAACAGGCGTTTGATTTGAATATAAATTTTAAGAGGAATTTATTTAAGATACCAAAGACTTTCAAAAATTTTATCTTTAATAGGTATTAAACTTAAAAAAATATATACACTTTAAAACAGCTTCCCCATACAAATTCCAAATTCACGAAATCTAAAAACTCCAAATCCAAACATTTCACAATATACGAATATATACATAATGAAATTCATACACCACAAAATTCAAAGTTTTGAATATCCAAATAATAAGTGCTATTTATAATTAACTGGTTAAACTTCAGGATATATCATTTATATTTATTTTTAGGAAAAGTAGGCAGCCCTGACATTATGTAATCATCTATAAAATCTTACAAAAATACAAAAGTAGTTTTTCAAAATCAATTTGGTCCCTTAATTTTAAAAACAAGAAGCAATTTAAAAAACCTAGTTCCCAATCAAGATAAGTCCCAAAAAATGGCAACTAAATTTTTTGAGAGCTATTTTTTGGAGCTCTTTTTTTAAATTGAGTTAAACCAATTTAATTTGAAAATTTAGGACTATTTGTATTTGAAAAAAATCAAATTCACTTGAAAAAAGACAAATTCATTTGAAAAGAGACCAAATTCAAATGAGAAGAGTATAATATGCCATATTAGAAAAAAAAAAAATACTCTGATAATAACTATATGAAGCCCTTATAATAAACATATTCCGTTAGGGTGGGTTATCTCTATAAGTTTAACAATATCAACAAGCATAAAACGTATGTGTCATAAATCATAATATTTGGACCTATGTAAGTTAATTAACCCAAAGGACGTGTTTATATTAAATGATTTTTAGATTAGTGAAGCATGAGGTATACATGATATTTGAAATGTTTACAGTTTACGACATTTGGATTTTAAAAATTAAGATTTTGTTTGAATAACTTAAAAACTGATCAATTATCAATTTAAATTGACATCGTATCATGTAACATTGTCAATTAATTGAAATATATATTATACAATACTTGTATAGTATTAAAATTAAATTCAAATAAAAAATTTTAATTATTTTTGTTTTTTTAATTATAAATCACAGCTTGACAATTCCAAATCAATTTGTATAACATTTTGATAAATTTGTCTTTTTGGTAAAACTGGTTAAAATTTAATCATTGACCAAATATAAAACAAAATCTTAAAAAAAACACCAATATTTTAAAATTTATTTCATTATTTTTCGATTGGATATAAATTATAAACACCTATATGTATCGTATATATACGAGTATGTAATAAACCAATTTTTAATGTTATTATTTTATTAAGGCAGTATTTTTTTTTTTTTTAACTATTATAATAAAAAATTAATTTATTTTTTATTTCAAGTACCCATTTTGTATGTAAAGAATAAAAAAAATAAAAAATCTATAGAATTATAAAGATCCAAGATCATTGAAAGATTGTTTAATTTTTATATACATATAAATAACAAAGAAAAAAAATTTTTATTTTTCAATAAATAAATTTTATGAAGTTCTCTAATAAAATTCTCATCAAATGGTCATCAAAAATTGGATTTTTATTTCTTAAAAGTAAAATATCGGGGTTGGTTTTAGTTTATATATATATATAAATATATATATGCGTGTTTTTTAACTGTCTTTTTTGTAAAACAAGTCATAAATCACACTTTGAAATTTAAGGAGCAACTTGTATCCATAACTTATATAATATACGGATAGACAAAATGTATCTATAGTTATTTTTTGAGAGGTTGAATAACCTTTAAAATTTACAAGTTATATTATATATATGTATACCCTAAATTTAAAATTAAAAATAGAATTGAAAAAATAAAATTTGAAATTTTATGTTAAATTTATTATTTTTATTTTTTTCAATTTTTTTTAAGTTTGGAATCAATTCTTTCCATAGTTTCTAGTTTGTTGATTTATTGGTTTAGTAAAAAGTAGAAACAACAAATTTTATATTCATTTTCCTTTAAATGAATATTCCCATAGTGTGTTTTTTTCTCCCAATTTAAAACTTACTAATTTAATATAGTCTATTAAAAATTATATATATATTATTTTAATCCGTTTAATATTATGAACCTCAGACAGATACATTTAATTTTGTTTTTTTTTTTATATATTTAATAAAACAAATCTTCTATTGATATATTGTAAGTATATAAATATTGCATTTCTTATTTTATTCGCCCTCTTCTACTTTTTTGAATTCTATTTAACTTTTTTTAACATTTAAATATCAGGGATGTGTTGTTTTTAAAATGGAAGGCGCTTATTACAAAAGTTTCGCAATTAAATTTTTCATAATATTAAAACCTGCAATAGTGTTTGATATGGCACTTTTAATTGAATTTTATTATTCTTTAAAAGAATTTCGAAGACTAGAAGAAATCTAATATATCCATACTATGTAATTATTAAAAAAAAAAAAAACATTTTATTGCTTAATAAAAAATAAATAAAAATTACTTAATTACACAATTGAGAGAAAAAGAATATGGTTCACTATAAGTTGGAAATATATAATTTTAATTCATTGCTCTATTAATCAAAAAATCAAATTTCCACAAAGGACAATATAGCCTATACAATATAGCTTTCAAAAAATGCTTTGACACATGTCTATCATATCGCATACAATTTTAAATTAATTTTGTAAGTTCTTTCTTTACCTTATAGGATAGGGTAAAGATAATGGGAAGAGGGACAAATTCATATAAACTTTTTTAGTATGAAATATTTTTGAGAAAAATAAACGATGCTCCAGGTTTTGAATGTATTAGTGACTTATTCTATTTGGAAGAGATTTGTTTACTTAATAAATAAAAGCATTTATTTACCCTTTTTGTAATAATATTATATTGCTCACACAGTTGCTCACAGTAGCCAAGCCTGCGTACAAGACAGAATACAGGCAGCAAACAAATGTTACTACTCTCATAAGAAGCTGATGACATCCAAGCTAATAACAAGAAGAGCAAAGTTGCAAATATACAAAACCATCATACGCCCAGTAGCAACTTATGGAAGTGAAACATGGACCATGAATAGAAATGAAGAAGAAATGTTAAGAATATTTGAAAGAAAGATATTTAGAACTATTTATGGTCCAATACGAAATGAAAACGGCGAATACCGTAGAAGGCACAATTCAGAGTTATATGCGCTAGCAGAGAACGAGGACATTGTAAAACATATAAAGTCTGGTAGATTAAGTTGGGCGGGGCATGTCATCAGAATGGCGGAAAATAGAGCACAGTACAAAATTTATAATGCTAGACCATTGCTTAACAGATCAAGAGGTAGGCCTAGAAGCAGATGGGAAAATAACATTGAAGACTATACGAGAAAATTAGGGGAAATAAACTGGAAAACCACCGCGAGAAAAAGAGATGAATGGAGGAAGATAGTGAAGAAGGCTAAAACTCACCAGGAGTTGTAACGCTAAAAGATGATGATGACACACTTGCTCACATATTCATTTACTAAAAAATATAATTTCAAAATATACATACAATGCACACAGCAACGCACTCGTCATTTAATATATACACACAACCATTGCAAATTACAAAAATTTATATAAATTCAACATCAAATCCTCTTGGATAAACTGAGCATTTAATTTTTTTTTAAATTAATCATTCAAGAAAAAACTGAAGCTTAATTTGATTTTGATAACATTTTATACCCTAATTTCAAGTGTAACGCCACTGAATTAATAATTCAAATTCAAAAAAATAAAAAAATGTATATAATTTTTATGTAACTTGCTTCATATATCACTTAAAATGCTTTTATCTTATATTGTTATATTTTTAATATATGTTATGAATATTTTTATTTTAAATTAATTAAATTTTAATTTAAATGTTTTTTTTTTTTTTTATAATGTCTATTCGAAATTTGTTTTTATGTTTTTTCAGTCTATTTTTAATCAAATTCTGATTTGTGTAATACGAGTTATGTCCAAAAATTTTTTTAAAAATGCATATTTAAAAAAAAAAAAAAAGAAAAACAATTAAATTTTATATTCGATTTTCTATATACTTATTTATATATTATAAACGCGGCATTATCAATCTTTAAAATTATGTACGCCCCTTATTTGTTATACCAAATTAAATTTTAAATTAATTTTAATCGCTAATCCACTTCATCATTTATGTTCTAAAAACCCTTTTTTTTTTTTGTAAAATGTTGGTTGAATTAAATAATGTTTAAAATATTAAGAGATACTTTTTTAGTTCTGATTTATTTTCATTTGACTTGTATATTTATATATTTAAATATATTATTGTATTATAATATAAAATTTATTATATTTAATTTAAAATAATAAAAAAATAAATAAAACAGAAATACTACAATAATTAATAAACATATTAATAAATATACATGATTAAAGAAAGTATTAATTTAAGTCCGAACAGTTATTTCGGAAAGACTAACGAAGAAATTTATTTAAAGTAAATGACAGTTATTGAGATATATTACTAAAATATAGATATATTTTTCTATTAATCTGAATTTTTTTATATGGAATATTTAGTGAAGCTTGTTTTACGTCATATTGAACATATAATAATGCCTTTAGACATTAATCTATTGTGATATACTATAAAATTAATAATTATTTTAATGTGGGTTTCTTCATCTAATATAAGTTTTGCATAATCACAGTATACAGATTTCAATATGACATTTTACGATTAAATCGTATTTCTGATAAAATAAAAATTTAATATTAAATATAATCTGAATTAAACTTAAACTATTTGGAAATTTTCTAAATAGCCTATTAACAATGACGCTCTCGTTTTGCTCATGTTTCGTTCTCATTACGTTCTCAACAAAGTAGTGTTCGCAATGAAATGTACATGACAGCGATTTTTGACATTTTTTACAAATTTCATGAATCAAAAAATATTTAATAGTTTAAAGTTCTTTGTATAGCTATTTTATACAACTAAATATTATTAATAGTTTGATATTATTTAACCCAAGATGGAAAAAAATTAATAATTTTTATTCTGACAATATATTTTTTTATTTTTCAAAGTTCAATCATTTAACATTTTAATATGTAGAGAAAGCGATAAAGTTAAAAGTTAAACGACCTTTTTAATGGCTGCGTAATGGTTGCGTTTATTGTAGACACTTTCATACAATTTAACTTAGTTTAATAAATAGCTACGCGTAAAGAGCGAAACGAGAGCGTTCATTGTAGATTGGCTATAATAAAAATTTTCTAAAATAAATTGACCTACATTCATATAAAATAAAAATATTTTAATATAATTAGCTAAAATATACACAAAGAGAACTGAACATGAACGTCTAATATTGAATTTAGACGTTACATCAAACATCTATACTCTATATAACGTTGATGGAGTCCCCTAACATGCTAAATCGGTTACTACTGTCAAATAGGACACTTAATTGATTTCGCTTTACATTTGTGATTTTACTATATTAGTATGGATTGGATCAGAATCGAAAAATAAATCGATTTAGCTATGTATGTCCGTCCGTCCATCCGCACGATAACTCAAAAAATAAAGGATCTAAGGTACCCACCATACAACTTCTTTTTTTATATGAGTATTACTCTGTAATTATTAAAGCTGGGTGTTTAAAATTTTGCCAAAAGTAATTACCGGATGATAGTTTATATTACGGTCATACGAGTATCCCAGAGTTGGCACAGTCTACTCTACTACACTCTTCCTCTTTTTAAAGTAATTCTAATAAAAGAACATTACAAAAGTGTGTAAAGTTAAAAATAAAGCTAAAGTTCAAGTTTTTAATTCACCACAAAAAAATTCAATCTGTGTGAATCCCATCTTTATTTCTATCAGAGCATGCTATATTTAATGTTTTAAAATTTCTTTGATATTATGTATTAAAACAAGGGTTTATTAAATTTATTGCTGGTATAATCTTTTCCTGTTAAAGTAACGGTATTGTATAAAAACATACAAAATAAAATACAACTTATATTTTTAAAATACATTTTAAATCTTTTGAAATGAAATTCTAACTTCAAATTTAAATTCAAACCTTGTAATTTTATTTAATTCTTACACGATTTTTTTTTATGTACACAAAAATCAAAATTCATCATTCAGAAATGGATTCAAAATCAAAAAAGGGATATTATGTGTATTAAAAGTGTATATATAAAAGTATCTTAATATATAAAGAGAAAAAATGTACAATTGTAACAATAAAAACCAAAATAACTTCAACTTGAACTGAATTGTTATTTTGTTTATCCCTTTTTAAATAACTTTTACTCTATTATTTCGTGCTAAAAAAAAATCCCTACATTAAAATTTAAATCCTTTTCTGGCATGAAATTTAACTGTTTTTTTTAAATCCTTTAAAAAGTCCTATTGATATTTTACATAATATTAACATTATAATATATATATAGTATTACTAATCCTGAACATTGAATTTTTTTTGAGTACCTACACATATAATAATCTCACATGCAAAATAATTCTTTCCTGTTCTAAGATCAGATTTTATTTTTAAATTTTTTTTTTTTTTTATAATAAATGGCAGACTTATTATTCATATGTCAAAAAAATTCTATAGGATGGTAGGTTGATTGTGTTTTTTTTATTTTTGAATTTTATTACTTGTAATGAATTTAAATTAGAAATTGGGTAGACGGCAACTAATTCAATGACAATGAGGTATAACATAAGTATAAGTATAAAACATTTTGAAAAAAAATTTTACTTACTATATACTTAATAAATTTTAGTTTTTCCACTAATATATGACTAGTTTAATTTGACCAAATTTATTTAATCGATATTTTAAATTGTATTTATTTATAAGAATAATTTGTTAGAATATACCTTTACTTTAAAGCTTTCAACTGCACTAGAAATTCGCGCTTATTGAATTTAAATATTTAAATTAACCAAAAATTTAAATTGATGTCTCATAACTCACTTTATACAATATTTAACAAAATTACAATATAAAACAAGTGAAATATTTTCATATGGAGGTAAGATCTGCGGGTTTGACCATTGAAGATTTCCCAAAGTAAATCTTAAAAAATTTCTTTACACCGCCTCTATCCTATTAGTATGTACATCGTAAAATGGTGACTAAGCTTGGCTAGCATATTCCAAATTATGTCTTACAAGACAAGAATATAAAGATTTAAGAACATAAGGATCATTAAATTCTTTAGATCAACGTTTTATAAAACCAAGCATAGAATTAGCTTTATTTATAATATAACAGAAATTAAGTTTAAAATTAAGTTTATCATCGAAGTAAAAGCCTAAGTTTTTAATAGAGTTCCGTTTGGAAATGCTAATTCCGTTCAAGCAGTAATTAAAACAAATCGGAGGAAGACGACGTGTGAAACACATAAGTGCACATTTATTTACATTTAGAAGAAGATTATTGTTTTTACACCAATTAAAAAAAATATCCGCATATATTTGAAGCTCACTATTAACAATAACTGAAGAATATTAAGATCATAATTTTTTGTTTTTTCTAAATCATTTTCATTTTTTGCCGAATAGACACGTGTCAGCTGCGAATATAAATATCTAGCACTAATTCCTGAATACTGCATATTGTGAATTTAGTAAAGTGTAGGTCAAATACACTAAGCTACAATTTTTCTATATTTAAAAAAATTTTTGTCAAGGCATTAGTATTAATAAATCAAGGCATTGTCTCATTCTGATTTCCATTTCTTTAAGTTTCATTATTAGTATGCCGTATTTCACTGTATCGAAAGGTTTTCTGAAGATCAAAATCTGTCTTCGGTAATCTACAGTAGCCTTCTCAGGGCTTGTATTCTCCTGAAATTCGTATTGAGTTTGGTCAAATGGACTGAAGTTTCATTTTTGAAATTTTTTAGTCTTCTTGTTGATTACTTCTTGTTAATTTGCCCATGTGTATCAACACGGGTAATAGGCTTTTATTTTGAGCATTTTTCCTTGCTTCAAACTTTATAAAGCGCTATAGTAACACAATTTTTACAACCATCGGAAAGTTTCCCTGATTCTAGAATTGTATTTATGTAGTTTGCAACCACGCTCGTAATATCATCTGCTATATATTTTATCTGAACTGTTGCTATACCATCAGGATCCGCTGAGTCCTTATTATATCAATTTATTTAGATTTTATATTTATGGTTCTGGTCTTAAAACTTTCTCTTTATCAATACCTAAAATTAAATGAGAAGCTCAATTTTCTATTCATTTACAAAATATAAATATTAAAAATACAATACAAACATATTTTACCTCTGTTTAAATAATAATCGCAAGTTCATCGAAAATTTAAAATGGATGCATGACATATAAAACATACAAGACTTGTACTTCGATCCTCCATAAAAGCATAACATCTTAAAAAATAAATGTTTTTGCACTAGGCATATCAATCATCTCACAGACAAGTAGCTGAGATATATAGCCTTTTCAAGACTAAAAAAGATTAGCTCTCTAAAAAAGATGAAGAATAAACTCCAGAAAAAATATACTTCCATCAATTTAATTTTTAACAGAATTCGATATACATATTTATACAAAAATTTATTTTTACCGTTTAATGTAAGGCATTTTATTTTTTAAATAATTTTTTTACCTTAATTTGAAATACATATTAAAATTTTTCTAATTTAAGACTTTTTCAATTTTGAATAGTGGCAGAAATAATATATAAATTAAATATGCAAACTGAAAAAACTACTGTCCAAAACTACTATAGTATTTTAATTTACCATGTTAAAATAATATATATATGTATATATAATAACATGTATATAATTATATGTATATATGTTCCTTACTAATATTTTGCAACACTGTTTTTATTAAATTTTTATATTCTTTACTTTATTTTAAATCTCTCATAAACAGTATTTGAATGTCGAGCTTGTCCACGAGACTATTAAATATTGTCCATTGTCACATGGCGGTAAGCTAAAGTTGTTTTTATGATTTTATTTTTTTTATTTTTTTAAAATGCGTTCAAAATTGTTTTTCATGTATTTTTTAGTTGGTTGAAATTTATTCAAGTAAAATTTATGACCATATAAAACTTATTAAAAAAAAAAAAACTTTTATTCTTTCTTCATGTTTTTTTTTTTATATTGTAACGTCCAAGCCGCAATGAATTCACAAGATACTATACTACAATTGGGTGAGCTCATTCATTTTCTACTATAATGGCATTTGAGTTTTTTTTGTTTTCATTACGAATAAAATAGGAGTCCTTTTTGATGGAGTATATATCAGGTCTTTGTGTCTTTTTAATATTCTTCTTTGCCTTATGCAATTTCATATTGTGTTATAATGTATGACCATTCAACTTTTCATATATAAATTTTTGCCAACAATTCAGTAAGTATTTTGTCCCTTATAAAATATAATCCGAATATATTTTTTTGTTGTAATACAATATTATAAATGGATATTGAAAGCGTTCAAAAAATGCTACAAATCGTCGCTTAATAATGTTCATTTGAATTATGATTCGATAGGGATAATATTAAAGCTCTGAACTTATGTATTTATTGTGTAAATAATGAGTTTTTCGTATCAATTTAAAATATTGGAATCTTTTTTTTTTTTTGTTAATTTCTTAAAAAAAAAAAACATTAAAATTTTTTCACAGAATCGCATTGGAAAATTTTAAATGAAAATATTCATTAAATTCCTGAGTAAAAAGTTAATAACTGGATTATATATACGATAGTAGTATATCATATGGGAGTTCTAGAAATTTAAAAAAAAAGTACATATGGCATCCCTAACATGGAAAAAAAAGTCCCGCATGAAAAGTAAAGTTTAGTGTATATGGCATTCCTAATTAAAAATTAATGAGCATTGATGATAAGAAATACTCTTACTCTTACCTCACATTCATGTTTTAAAATTTGAGCTACTCATTGATAACATCCATTTACTAAATAATTCCCCTGACGTCATATTAACTTCTATGCTAAATTAACACAGCCATACATACGTACTAAACTTTGAATTATCAACATATTTTTTCTCATTAATTTATAATTAGAGTTGCCATTTACAATAAACTTCACTTTTCATGAGGGACTTTTTCCATTTTAGGGTTGCCAGTAGTACATTTTCAATATCTTGAACATCAATGGCGAGTTACCACTTAGTTCTATAGTCTGTAGTTTCATATCTATAAGTGCGCAAAAATTATAAGTGTTTTTTTTTAGGTTTCGCAGCATTCGGTCAAATTAAAGGATCTGACCATGAAGTCAAAACTCACTTTTAGAATAAAAATACGAGTTTAAGCAATGTTTTTGTTTGAAATATTAAAAATTGAATTGAAGCTCAGTTTTATGCATTCAAGGCATTGAGTTACCATACCAGCCATCTTTATGTTCGAATTAGTAGCACACAATGAAATAAAATATTATTAAATAAACAATTATTTAGAATCGAATGGAAAGGTATATCGATAGCAACTTAATAATTTCCTTAGTAAATATTTTACAATATAGGCTAAGTGATTGACACACTTCCAAACTATAATTATTAATACACCCCTGGAAAAATATTAAAATTCGTTCACTATGCATTCAAAACTGTCTAAGTCTGTGCATATTCTTAAAGGAAACCTTAAAAAAATCCTATAATGTTGCATTATAATTTAATTTTAAATAAAAGACTTTTACATATTTAATGTGTTAAGCTGGCTAATATTTTATGTTGAGAATTTAAATGAAATATTCTTTACAAAAAAAAACAAATTTATTTATTTTAAAGTGTTATCAACTTTTTTTTAATAATAAAATTTAGCTAAAAATATAATATTATAAGTTACAATTTACATTTAAATAAAAATATTAAATGTAACATTCAATTGAACATTTGAAATATTAATATTTATTCATAATTTTTTAATATTTTTCTATTAATAACAGTTTGAAATCCAGAGTTCTACTAATATTAGTCGTAAAATTTTTCAAAAATTCTCCAAATTTGAGGAAAAAATCGAAGGCGTAACAAAATAAAAGAAATTATAACAGAAAGAAATAATTACTTTCCACTATTCTTACTATATGTGGGCCCAATGTTGGTAATATCTTTGATAATCATGCTTAAAATTCAGATCAGAATGAACTGTGACATTTATGTTTTACTAGCACATTGTTCAAAAGATTCTCACAAATTAAACAACCGATATGAAGAGTTTCAAAATATAGCTAGAAAACATAATAAATTTTAAAAATTTTCTACTTTAAAACAAAACAATAACTCGAAATTAAAAATAAAACTAGTCATAAATATAGTAATAGTCATACATACATGGTTCATTTCAGGGGCCGTTCTTTTACCTACTGTATAAAAGGAACTTACCTAAAAATAGTGTACAACTACTATGCAAATGAAACCAGCCTTTTCGCAAAAGCGAAAACATTAAAAGAGCTTGAAAATGTACTAAACAGATGACTTGAAGATATATTACAGCTGACTGGACCAAAATGAACTATGCATAAATGCGAATAATATTTGTTATATAATATTTAAAAGCAAAAGAAAATATATGATAATATTACGATTCAAGTAGAGGATACTATAATAGAACAAGTTGAAAATATTAAGTACTTGGGAATGATAAATGTCCACATATTATAAAGAATTAGGTACAATATATGCAGTTGGAGTCACTCTTGATATTTTCATAAATATCAAATTTGTATAGTAATGAATAGAGCTCTCAAAATGTTATTTAGTTTGATCACAAGAACTAATAATTTATACAAAATAATTGATAAACTGGATATTAATCAACTTAATTTACTTTGAAAAATGTAAATACTTGTATACATGTATAACACTTCAAAACAGGGAAAATAGTCATAGCTACCTAAATAGAAACAAAAAAAAATATTGAAATTTCTAAAGCCAAAACAAAATTTTAAGCAAATGCAGCGCAAAAAAACTTTACAACTTGCTACTAGAGTAGAAATCAAAAATAGAATACAAAAAAGTAAACTTAGAAAATTTGTAAAACATCTTAGAAATTAGAAAAATTGTAAAAAATCTTAGAAATTACCAAATTTTTTATATAAATAACAAAAACGAAGAAGCATCAACAGCATGAAAGAAATATATTCTCTAGGGCGCTGCCACATATGTCATACGACGTTATATATTGGCTACGACGCCAAAAGTCCCCACTCATCGTGAATCATAATTCTCGGGGGACTTTTGGCTTTTTTTATTAGTTTTTTTCAAGATTCTTCTTTTCCCGCCATTCTTCAGCATTCTTAAATATTTGCTAATAACATATCTGTCAAGCTAATAAGGCCGTCTATTGAAGAAATTGTTTTCAAACAAAGCGGTGTGTTGTATTGATATAATAAATTTACACTATACAGAAATATTTAAAAACTAAATTATCAATTCAAATTTTCATCTCACCTTTTATTGTATGATTTGCATATACAGTATTTCAAACTACAAAACGTAATCATATTTAAAAAAAACTTCCAAAAAAAACCGCCAAATTTTATACAAAAATAATTAAATAATAAAAAAATTTCTTTAAAACAAATTTTCTAAAAACTTATGCATAATTTTAGGCGAAAATATATTTCATTATTTCATCTTAGTCTCACCTTTTCTTTCGTCTTAAAATTAAATTCAATAATGAAAAAGCTCTTTCTTAATTTACTTATTCACCAAAGTTTAATAATAAAATTTAAACTTTTTAAAACTTAAAAACATATTTATTAGTATATTTATAAATATATGTAAATATATAATGTGTTTCTATATACATTTAAATGTTTATATAAATGCATACCATCATCTATAAAATGTTACCATTTGAATATATTAAACATTTCATATTGAATTCGTACACAAATATATATACAAATACGTTAATATGTAAATATTTGCCTTTTATTTTATTTCAATAAAGGATTATTTAACTTACGCACGATTCAATCAAATCCAATTTTAAATGTATACGAATTCAATGTGGTGTCAAATGATTCTAATTTTTTTTAATTTGCTAAAAGTATAACAGAAAAATTCAGCCCATCTGTCATTTTCAATTGTAAAATAAAAAAAAAAAAAAAACAAATTTTTTTATTATTGTTTTTATCGCTTTTATTGGTATGTTTTATTATATATGTATAAAACCACCTCCATCATTACCATTATTCCATAAGATATTTTTAAAATATACTGAAAAAGGGATACAAAATTTATAGGATCAAAGAATTTTTTTTTATTTATATATGTATGTATATTTGTTTGTAATAAAAATATCTATTTTTTAGTGTAAATTTGTATGTGTGCATATATTAAAAGAATAAACATATTTACATCAAACATTACAGAGTATTGCTGCCAAATATAAGGGTGCGATAATCCTTTTAGCATATTTTAAGAATAAAATAAAAATGCCAAAAATAAAGAGCAAACAAATTGTGTATTCTTTATCCCTAACTTTTAAAACTAAATCTTTTTGTTTAGTGTATTTAATAATTGTTTGAATGTCTATTTGAAAATAAAGCAAACTTTAAAGGTTCTATGAAATAATATCTAATTACACAGTAGCTGGAAAAATTACCTAAAAAAATTTTGAATAAATAATTGAAGCATAGTATAAGAATTTTGCAATTTATAATGATTTCATAATTTGACTATGTTTGTTTGTCTTGATTTAATTCTGTTATACAGTCTTCGTTATTTAAAATTAAAGGTAGTTAAGCTGGAGGGTTAGATAATTTTTGGAAGCATGTTTCTTTATTTCATTAAATGCTTCAACATAATTGTACCATAACTTCCAGTCAGTCAGTACTAAAAATATAAGCTAGAATGATGTGGAAATGTACTTAAAAAACGGGGATATAATGAATATGCTAATTGAATGATCTTGACAAATTCATACTCAAATTGTAATAGCTGTGTAGTACATGGGTTAGAGTTTTGATATTTCATTTGACAGCCCAGCTTCGAATACCAATAAAAATTTAAATATAAACTTTTATCTGGTTTTCAAATTAATTTAGTACCCATTCGCCATTGAATTCAAATTAATGTCATAACCGATAATCAATATATCTAAATCTATAATAAAATTGAGTAATATAAAAATAAAAGTAAATACTAAACAGGTAATTTAATTGAATAATATAACTCACAGATACAGAAATATCTTATAATTCAAAAATACAAAATTGTTAATATTAATTATATAATTATTAATATAAAATAGATAGTGCAGGGTGTCGCAAATCCACAGATATGGTTAGAATGTTTAATAACTTTTTAAATTTATTTATATTTTTTATTTTTATTTCAGAATTTTGTGAAGAAACTTGGGGAATAGGAAATGGAACAGTACACAACAGAACAGCGATCAAAAATTACGAAAAGTTATGGAAAATGTACTGGAAAGAGCACGAATGTGCGAAGCCGAAAATGGTCACCACTTGCGGGATATAATTTTTCATACTTAAGCTAAAAATATTCCCCATTAATATTCTGTATATATACTGTGCCTAATTGAAGAAAATATAAACACAATAAAAATTTTAAACGCAATGCCAATATTTTTCGAATATTTCTTTGATCTTATTTCCCGACACTTCTTCTGTAAATGTTAAGATTTTTTTCAATTTGTCATAATTTAGACATTTTTTTCAGTCTTTATTGACAAGTAAACTTAAAATTTTTATTTTTGAATATTCAAAGTGTTCGAATTTCTATATATAATATATCAATTTTGCTTCTTAAATTTTTTTAAACTGTTGTTATAAAGGAAAAAGTAAACACAGATTCTGTGAGTTATAGAAATAACTATAATAGTTATATATACAGGGTGTTTCCTAATTAAGTGCAGTGCTATATACCACTGCAAAGGTACTAATGAGTAAATAAATTTTGGTTTTCCAAAAATAAAATTTGTTAAAATTTCAACATTTTTTAAATGTAGAAGCTTGCAGTTTTGAAACTGTAAAAGATAGAAAATTGAGTAAGTGCTTGTTAAAAAGAGGATTTCTTAAGCTTTTGAATACATCTTACAGATTTTTACAAAGAATTTTTATAAGTTGTCTAGAAACAGAACTAAGAGTAAAATTATAAAAACAAAAAAAAATATTGAAATTTCATTTAAACCCCCATATCTTAAAAAATAGAAGAGGCCCAGCTTAGCCCCCATACAAAAATGCTTCTACTCAAAAGTACCTATACAATGGTATATAGCAGTGAACTTAATAAGAAAACCCCCTGTATATACAAATTTATTTTAACAGATATAGAATTTTCAAATATTTGTCATTTAGCTAAACGTTTAAAATGAAAGGTTAAATTTCGTTTCAGCAAAATTCAAATTTACTTATAGAATTAAAATAAAAATAAAAATCTATAAAAATTGTTATATTTCTTTTATTAACATGTAATGAACTTGTTCATTTATTTAATTTTTATTTTACTAGTCTTTTATTCCCCTATTAACATTTTTATTTATTTTTCTATTTATTCTTTTGTTAAAATTGGATTATCCTTTTTGAAATGTTGATATATATATATATATAATGTATTTATATATATACTCGTATAAGTATCCTTTTTTATCAAATTTAACATTTACACATTGTCAAAGTTTTTTTTCAATTCAATCGACTGGAAGGGTCTTCTAGATATTTTTTTTTTGCAAAAATTAGACTAAAAACTATTTTAATCGCTGAATTAAGAAAGGGATAGATGATTTTTTTTTTGTAATAGAACAAATGTTGAAAAGAAAAGGAACAATCTTTAAAGAGTAAAAATTTTTTTATTGAAATGTGAAAATGTTTAAGATAAATATTTACGAACATTCATATTTGTTTATTAACTGAATATTGAAAAAAAAGGAATACAAATATATGCACTAATAACAGGTTAATAATAAAGTGTTAATATTTTTGGAAAAAATAAACAAAGTGATTGATTGGTGTTACAAGTGAATATCAAAGTTCATTCTAATTCAAACGATTTTTTATATTGTAAAATATAAAACCTTTTTTATCAGATACAGGTTGATGTTGAAATATTTAAATATTATAAATAATATTTTGTAACTAACTACTAAAAAACTATTTCAAAGATTTTGCTTAATAACAATTTAAAATAATTTTTTTAAGTTTCTTTGCCAAAAGGTTAGAATTTATTTTTATGACAATCAAAGGTCCTTGATAAAAACCCATTTAAAAGTTTTCAAAGGCAATAAATTTCTTATAGTAGTTTTTGCAAAATAAATATGAAAATATGTACTTACAAAATTTCAGTCGGGCTGTTTTTCTTTCCGTCTCTCCATACAGAACTGCTAAGCCGTTTAAAATAAAGAATTCTACAAATATTGATAAAAATTTAATTTCATGAAACATTTGTTTTTTGTATCCCTCTTATTACGGAACTAGAGTACCACAAAATTAGAAAAAGCTCTACATTTAGATAGTTATAGCTTAAGTTCTACAAAAGGTATATATTATCAATCTGCAAACCTTAGTCAACATCTACTTTATATAGGGTTCCCAGATTGTAATAACCGTTATGCGAAACCGCATTTTTGCAAAATTTTTGACATCTTCTGTCTGCCAAACGGTTGAAGCTCTAAGAGACTTATTATTTTGTGAGAAATTAAATTCTGCTAAATAAATATTTGGCATTTAAGAACATTTTTGATGTCGCCTAGGACTTGTGAGAGGTTAAAAACTGAAAGTATGCTAATTTATATACCCAAAATATAATTATAAGTCATATACAAAAAATTAAAGCTCCATTATACTTTAACATGTGTTAACATATTTTAATAATTTCATTTTACATTTTCATATATTGAAACACTCTGTACCTGTCTATAAAAAAATGGTCAAAAAATAAAAAAAATTTAGTAGGACATTATGGAATAGAATTTTGCGTAAAAATTAAAATAATCTCTTTTTTGTTCTTTTGGTTGTACAAATTCAAACTACTTCGACTCCTGTATTTGAAAAGAACATATGCAGTTTTTATTTTATTTTTTTTCATAATCCTTTTCTATGAATGAATAACTCTATATTTAATTTCTTTAATAAAATGTATAATAACCATTTAATGTTAAAATCATTAATCGGTTAATAAAACAATAAAAATAAATATAAATAAACAGAAACATACCGGATATAACATGTGTCATACAAATAATGGTAATATATATATATATACAAAGAATAAATGTTTCAGAAATAAAGAAAATAAAGATTATTATTAAGAAGATTTAAATAAAATACATAAGTAAAATAAAAAATGACTGCATTATAGCGGAAAATTAAGCGAAAAAAAACAAATAATTTTTGATGTGCATTCAATATCAAAAATGTTTTTTGAGTATATTAGCAATTTAAAACCCAAAGAAATGTGAAGATATTTTATTATTAAAAAAAAAACACTTATTTTAGCTGTTAATACGTGTTTGCCGTCAAATTTGGGAACTCAACTATTTTACCAAATAAAAAATTAAACTATAAGATTTTTTGAAATTTTTAATAAAATTTTGAAATTTTATTTTTTAGTAATTAAATATGTGAGCAAGTGTGTATATAATATTATTACAAAAAGGGTAAATAAATACTTTTATTTATTAAGTAAACAAATTTTTTCTAAAAACAATAAGTGATCACTAATACATTCAAAACCTTGACCATCGTTTATTTTTCTCAAATATATTTCATACTAAAAAAGTTTATATGAATTTGTCCCTATTATATTTACACTTTGGTTTAACTGACCTTACACATTTCCTTTCGCTTTATTACTTTTACAAGTCAATTTGACAATAACAAACTACACGTATTTCAAAATGAGTTTTTGTTATATCCCTACCTGTCAAATTTTATTAATTTAGGATTACCTTTATCGAAGTAATTATTGTCAATCATAAATTAGGCTATTTCAAATTATTTAAATGTATAAAATATTTTATAAATATTATATATAGAAAAATGTTTACACAATAATCACTTTTAAATATGTATAGGAAGAAAGTAATTAAGAAGAAGCTATAAAAAATTAAAAAATAAAAATTCCAATTTTGGTATTACAAAATAAACAAAAATTTTTATTTCATATGTCAAAACAAAATTACAAACTAAATTTCAAAAACCTTTAAAATCTAAATCACGTTTGTGACCATAGTTTAGAAGAGTATTTCAGCATTAAGTTTGATAAGACAAAAGTATATACAAAATGTCAATAACATTAACAGACATTTGTGGAATATAGAATGTGTTAACACAAACAATTTTTTTAATAAATATTGCATTATGAAAAAGGGCAATCTTATAAAGATGTCAAATAAACCATTCATTTAAAATTATGCGATATAACCAATTCAAAATGATTTATAATTAAAAGAAAAACTACGGTCTTTAAAGTAATCAATAATTATTTCCAACTTGAAATTCTAGAGGAATGTTGTGAAGTTTTAATGTTGCGATTGAAACTTTAGTTTGAACTGCATTTCAAGATTTTTCTCGCATTACAGAAAGTGCACTTTGATTAAGGCAACTCTGAATGTACAAAATTGTCATTCAAGGAATAAGAAGGAAAAATAAATATAGAATCCTAGTTTTTTAATAACTTTTTAAATAATAATTTCGAACACATTCACGCCCAATCACGCCTATAAGAATGCTTTGCTTCTGACACAGTTTTTTTTTTACTCCTTTAAGGAGTATAACGCATTCACTAAGCTTATTTAGACTAGACTTCAGTTTCTTTAATCGATATATTCACTAAACCGTTGATTACTCTGCTGTAGCTTTTGTATAAAATTATGTATACACAATTGTTAATTTTATTTAACACAAGAGTTATTTATATACATTTAGTATAAACCAATATATACATATATTGTTTTCATTAAAAACGTTTAATTTTATTAAAATATAATATCGAATAGTATATTATTTTATGCATCATATATTCACTTGTATCCTTCCATATGATTGCCCTTTTTGAAAAAGATTATCCAATAACATATTATATCACTAACAACATTTACGATTTACTAGGTTTCCAAATGCATTGTCAAACTTTAATTAATTTGTTGTGTTATAAATGTGATATCATAAATCTGTTAATTTTTATTAGGACGAATCATAAATGATGTTTATAAATGATTGAGAAAAAAACAAAACAAAAAACCCACACCGGTCACCGACAATAGTTTTCCAACAAACTTAATGTTTTGAATTTTAGCTTAGTGCAACTATTCAATTTAAATGGTCATCATAATACTGTTATCTTTGTTTTGTTTTAGTTATTGTTTTCGTATCATGTCCAATAAAATTGCATATTTATTTTTTTTTTTGAATCTAAACAAATATATTTCCAAAAAAAAGTTCATTTCAAGGTTATTGTTGTCTTATTTATCCACGTTTTTGAAGAATCTAAACAAACTTACGTTTGTAAGGTTAAAAATTTTAATTTTAAGAAAAAAAAAAATTGATAATCTTTAGGTGATGATGATCAAATTAACATAATTTATAGGATTTAAATCATAACATAGTTATATCAATATATATTACAGTATCTATTAAAATTTATTGATATAAGTCTATTTAATCGTGTTTTAAGGTAAATTATTAACCCTCAAAAGCAATAATGATATTGGTAATACAAAAGTGTAAGGTGTGTCCGATAGATACATAAAAAATTTCAAACATTTATTTTATATGTGATACAAAATTGTTTTTAAATTTTAACTAAAAAATTGCTAATCCTCTTACCAATATTTAAAATAAGTTTATTTTAAATTAATTAAAATAACTCCAAAAAAAATATAGTAGGACTGTTTAATGAAAAAAATGATAGCAACTAAATATCTAAGTGTCCCATTGTTAAAAACTTAAGAGTACTTAGGAAATCACAAATTAACTTTACTTAAAGCAAGCAAAACAATTGTTTAGTGACACCGAGCAATGAATGTTAAACGCGAGCTTATGACGCATAAATTTTTATTCTTTAGTGTTAAGCCCATTTAACCGTTTCTAAATTTAAAAATAAAATTTAAATTAAAACAAATTACTATTCTATAAAAAATTTATAACAGGCCAGACATCCAGTCTATATAGTAATTTTAAGCTCTGCATAACTTTCAATAATACTTAAATACCACTTTCCAATACATGTTAGAGAACATGTTTTCAATTTTAAATTTAAATACATAATGAAGTACCTAAAATATAATATACAATTGAATATTAAATTATAGAAATATGTAAATTATTTCATATAATCCTTTAGTTAGAGTGAATTTGATGTGATTCATTGTTCAAATATTTTTTAATCTTTAATGTTTATAATCGAATTATGCCGAATAAATTCGGGTTTTATCGGATGCAACTTGAAGTACAAAAAATTAAATTAATAGTATATATAAATTAATCTTTATAGCACATAGTTAGCATTTTCATTGATAATATGTAGGGCAAATAAAAATATGCATTAGCATCTTTTTTTCCTTATGTCTTATCGATAAATGAACAAGATAGTAATTCATTTCAACAAAAATTATGAATTTTAAGCTAGATTTGTTAGGGCATATTTTTGCATATTTCACTTGTTAGAGCATATTTTGCATATTTTAACTTTTAAGAGCATATTTTGGTTTATTTTGACAATTTTCGTTCAAAAGATCATATTTTTTTTAATTTTCTTGCATTTAAAATATTTTCCATAAAAAAACATCAAAATTGATGTTACTTTCTTTCAAAATAAACAAGTAGGTATTAGGTATTTAAAGAAATCTATATGTAAGCATGTACATATATATACATATTTATTTTATTATTTATTTCAACTTGATTCAGAAACTTTCAACTTGATTAAAAACTATATCTGCAGCTTTGACTAGTAAAGCGATACAAAATGCTACGATAAATTACACGACAAACGAAGCTATTGCATTTAAATTCGCACTAATTAACTCAGTTAATGTAAAAAGGAGATTTTAAATGTACAAAAGCGTCCTACGATCGAACCGGAAGAATTTCTTATTTAAAAATTTAAGTGAAATGTTTGTGATATATTGCAACCAAAATTTCAGTTAAACGTAGTTTTTAATTTTACTAGATGTAAAATTTTCGTTATTTGCATTAATTTTTATTTTAAATTATGTTTATTTAATTAATGTTTACTTAATTTATGTTTATTTATTTAATTTAATTTTAACTTATTCTACTCTCTAATTTATCTTTTTTTAATATTTTAGTTTCATGAATTAATTTTATTTTATTTCATTAAATTTAATTTTAAAATAAAAAATTATAATAAAAATAATATATTAAAAAGCAAAAAACTATCTGCTTTTTTACTAAAATTAAATTTAAACAACTTTTGAAGATGGTGTTACTAGTCTAACATTATTAATACTTATTTTATTTGAAAATTTCTAAGTAATGGATCCTTTTTTATGTATTTGATATCCTTTTCATAGAGCATATTTTAAATGCTTAAAATAGACTGTTTAGAGCATATTTTAAGCGCTTAAAACGGATTTTTTAGAGCATATTTTTATTTGCCCTAATAATATGATAACAAAAATATTTATTTTTAGCTGCATTTTGAATGTCACATTTTATTAAGTGTGTATAATAGTTTAAAGTGTGCTACAATAAAATGGCGGGAAATATTTTACGATTTTTGATTTAATTTTTTTGTATTGTTGCACATTTTATAGTATTATAATATTCTTTTTTTTGTTTGTTGCGGGTTTTTTGTAAAATATAAAAAAAATTTTTAATTCAAAAAACTGTGTATGAAAAGTTTTTTTGTTATATCATTATAATTTATTTGTTTTAAAACTTTTATGTATATACGATACATATAACAAAAACAGCTTGATTTAATATATTGAATATTTTCACGGTTATAAATATTTTCGGTTCAATTTTTGAGTTAAAAGTTTAGGTTTTGTTTTTTTTTGTTACCTTTAAAGGTAGCTTTATAACTATAAAAAATAAGACAATAAGTTAATAAATTTTTAATAAATCGATTATGTTATGCTAAAGAATCATTTAATATTAAAAAATGCAAATATTTGCAAATGTTATCTAATAAAGGAAGTGTTAGTTTTTACACGGCTATAAATTACTGAATTAATTGGAAAATTTTTTATTATATATAATAAAACATTTGATTAAAGCGATTGTTTATATAAAAACATCAAAAGTTTTATATGCAAATATATGTAGGCTTTTATTATGCATCATAAAAGTCATGCAGAGAAATTTAACTTCCTCTTCCACCTTATTTACATATAGAATTTTCTGAAAATAATCCAGCTTGTTAAACAAAAAAAGTTCATAAATTTTAAATTTTTCTATGAATGAATGGATCCACTTTTTGTTTTAACTAACTTAAAATTATGCGTTCAACTGTTAGGTTAGCCTGTCTTTATCCTATTACAGATATATTTACAGATTTCTTAATTATTGGTTATGTCATTAATTTAAACCCGTAATAGCGAATTGTAGATGAGTCGGGTCGAGTGACAGATAAGTTTTTTTTTAATTTTACTGGGATTCGAACTCAGATCTCTCTAATGAAAAATCGACATTCTGATAAAATATATGCATTAAAATAACAATAGAAACAAATGCAAAATACAAGCAAATAATTTAATTGAATAATATAACTCACAGATATAGAATACCGTAAAACTCAAATACAAAATATTACAATATAAACAAAAATAGAATTGTATCAATTGCAAATTTAAGACGTTTTCTACATGTCATAAGGCATGTCTAGTACTATCTCATGTTTAAATTGTATGTTGAATTCATTAGGATCAATTCTAATAACAAGATAGTATGTCTCCCCTGTTCCAACATGTACCTATGGTATAGACAGACTTGTTAGCCTAACAGTTGAACAGTTAGCACTTAAAAAAAAATCTTATGAATTAGTGTAAATGGGGAGGGCTTTTTTTTCCAAATTTTACAAAAGTATATACCATGATTTTATTTTGTTCTTAAATATTTACATTTGGGAGACTAAAAACAACACATATATTTTAGAAAATTTCTCTGTCAAGTTTTTAATTTATATTTCATTTTATCTATATAGTAAAAATTATTTACCCTTAGTTCTGAAAATGCTAATTAACATATTTATTAATATTATTATTTCAGTTAGAAGTTATATAGCGGCTTTACCTTAATTATAATATGCAAGTGTTATATTTTCAATTCACTTAAAATCAACTATTTTTACAACTAAAGTGGTCGCGTTTTTTTTTTTTTTGTAATGAGTATTTAACTAACCTATATCCGAAACGCTAATTTCATTGTTAATATTTTCTTTTTATCTTTTATTTATTAAATTTTCACTAAATCATTGATTACATAATCCTGTTACACACTTTTATATTTATAGTTTAACCACTTTTGCAAAATATTTTTTGTTCTATCTTCACTCCTTTAATAAATAAACTATTGAAAAACGCATATTGTTCATATACTATAGTTAATATAATATGGTAATACTGTATACAACTTCTTGAACTAGATTACGTAACACAAAAAAAACTACGGTTTATGATTAAGTTATGTCTGTTAACTGATATTGCACAATAATTATTTATTTTATTACGATATACAGCCTATTAATATAAAAACTATATTGCGTTATATAAACTTCAACCATTCGATTTGTTTTTACCATATTCAGTTTAAGATGAAGACATTTCGATTTAAAAAACGGCTTAACCTATTTCCAAATCAAATTCAATCGGTAATTATTGGTTTAAAATACCATATAATTTTGTTTTATTTTAATTTTTCTATTTAAAACTATTTTGTTTACCTTTAAATGTTAATTTTAAAATATATTAGTGTAAAAAAAAAAATTATCTTAATAGATTCTATATTTTCAAAATTAAATATTATAAATCGTTGACCCCAAAAAAAACAAAATAATTGCAAAATTTATTCATTTGACATTTCATTTTTTTCCCTATGCAAGTCACACCTAATGCGAAAATTCATTCAAAAGACTTAAAAATATTCATTATTATAATCCCAAAAAAAAAAATAATAATAGATACTTTGTTTATAATGTTACTAATTTTATTTTGGTATCAAATATCAAACATTAATCATAAATTTCGCATAAATTTTTAAAGTGCAAATAAAAGAATTAATTAATATTCAATTTGCTCTAATTTTTTTGTTATTTAATTACATCAATAATTTTATTACAAAAAAATATATATTAAATATTTATTAACGATATCAATTCCACATGCTTTGAAATTGATATATATATATATACATACATACACACATATATTATAATTGAACCGATTTTATCACTGACTTTTTTTAATAAATTTTAAATTTCACCGAAACAATAAACTGCATATCAAAAATAAAAAAAAAAAAAACACAATATGCATATGAATATAATTTTTTTATAATCAAGGGCGCCAAATTGTCATAAAATAAATTAATTATAATATTAAAACTATTTATGTATACAAATCCATAATTAAATATAGTTTAAAAATTTATATGTATGCATATAATATAAAAAAAATATATAAGATTGATTACTAACAAATATACTAAACGTTTTTATTTATATTTAATTTTAAAATTTTATTTGACTTTGATTTGAATCCATTGCCGAATTAAAAACATATTGCATCGAATTTGTAGACATGTCAACAAACATGAGAGCGAATCAATATGTCGCCGGTTACTTCACAGGTTTTTTTTTTTTTTTTTTCAAAAAAATCACAAAATTTTCAAGTTCAAATTTCTATCGTCGTAATAAATTTATTTTGTTTATGGTTTTTTTTTTTTTAAATTTTTTTATTATTAATTTTTATATTTTTTTATTTTATAATTAATTTACATAAAAGAGTAATCGATTATATGCATCTATAACGGTATACATTTTTTATCAAATGCTTTTCTTGCGATTGACATTTAAATTTAAAAAAAAAAAAAAAACAAAAAACAAAATTAATGCTTGACAATAATCTGATAATAATGTCACCTGTTGAAAACAACACCTAATATTTGAATTTAACAAATTTCTAGAAACAATGTTTAGGTACATATATTTTATATTAAATCAATTATCAAGTATCTAAAGGGTTTAACGAATGGTTGTCAGAATAAGTAACTAAAAGAACTGTATTTGGTTTGTTATGGGGTAATCATTTATCCACCTTTTAAATACCATCGTAAATAGAATATTATTTAAATCTAATCACTTTCTGGATATTTGAGAAATGCTAGGCAAGCAATTTTCCAAGGAAGATTTTAAACTAAGTATACAAACTTCATACTAATTATGTATTTATCTTACTTTAATCGGAACAATTAGTAAACAATTGAATAAACTAACTGATTAAATCAATCTGCATCATATTTTATAAAACTCCAATTCATTCAAATAATCATTGTACAATGATTAAGAAATTGAATAGGGTTATAAGTCTAACTGTGACATAAGAAACAATTGAAATTGAAACGAAAACAATCGAATATAATAGACAGGAATACAGTCAAACCACTAATAAGCGACACTGACATCTGCAAAAAACGTAAAAACGACTAACGAAAAAGTTGGGGTGTCTAATAACTAATGTTTAATCTTATTGCTCACCCAAAGTATAAGATTAAATATTACAATGAGAAATTCACAAATTAAATAAAAGAAAAAAGTATAAAAATTAATATTATATAAGTATGAACTTGACAAACGTTGTGGTCCTTTCCATTATGCGTAAATTAATTTATTTATTAATTTATGCGATATTTTTTATTAACACTTTTATTTTCAATTTTTGTATATTTAATACATTTTTTATTCATTTTTAAATTTTATTTAGCTGTTAATTTATTATTATATTGATTTTGAGATTTTAACAGCGATTGCTATGTTAATAGATCAATTAATTAACATAGATATCCAAATATTTATAATAGAAATATAATATAACATTAAACTGTTATTTATTAATTTATTTTGTTATTCGTTTTTGTTAAAAAATGTTAAAAATTTTGAATTATTATTAGAAAATTGACAATGAACTAAATTCGGGAACAAATTACTTTTAAATAAATTAAATGAGTTGTTAAAAAAACAAATGGCTACCACAGGAAGTGATTCTGTTATAACAGAATCTTATTCAAAAAAATGTTTTATTATACAACGTTAGTTAATAAATAATTTTTAGTTGTAGCATAAGTGACATTTCTCAATTAATATCAGATCAATGATGTCAAACTTTTGCAGCTAATTTGTCATGCAGCTATAAAGTTATAACATGTCAAAAAAGTAGATTTTTTACATTGACATTTAATTTTAATCATGTAATTTAAATAATTTATATTTGACAACTGAAAGCACCATATTATTAGCATTGGTTTCCACCAATTTAACTTATGAATCACATTTTTGCGTTATCATATTATATAACTGCCATTCTGTTTATGGTGAAGTTCATTGGTACCTTAAACTTACTCTAAATCTAAATATATATTAAAAATTAAAAGATAACCTTAAATTAAAAAAAAACTACTAATTTTTTTTTTTATTAAATTATTTTATTAAAAGATATTTTTATAAATACATATATCTTTTTTTTATATTAAATTCTTAAAAATAGAAAAAAAACAATTAAAAAATAATAACAATAACAGTATAAAAAAAATGTAATAACACGTACTTAGTTTCGTAAATGTATGAAAGCGAATTAATATTATGATAAACAAATATCTTTAATATAGGAAATATTTAAATTGTATCACAGGTTCTAATTTGATTTTTTATAAAATATCTTACCAATATTAGAACTTGTTTTCTTATTTTTATATATATTATATATATTTTAATACTCGACTTCAAATTCAAAAAAATACTCAGCAAAATGAATTCACCATATAGTATACATATACTTTAAATTCAATTATATTTAAATTTTTTTTTTTTTATATCTAGAATCTTTTTTTGTTATATAGTTCTGGTTGAGATTCGGGTGATGGGTGAGCTCTAATATATTCTAAAGCACGAATAACATGGTCTGGAATTGGTGGTGGGGTTGGTAAATGTGCTCCGGATGGTTGAAAACCATTTTCATCAGCAGTATATGCTAATTGAATTAATTCACCTTCTGGTGAATAATATGCAAAATTTCCTTGGGCATAACTTCCACCAGTACCAGATTCTTCAGCAGCTATACCATTTGATGTTTGATATTCATATCCATAAGTTCCATCAATATTTACAATGTTACGTAATTTGGTTGTTATAGCAGCACTATCTTGTGCATTAACACAACTCAAAATAACAGCAAGTACGACCTGTTTTTGTAATAAAATAAAATTTAAATTTAAACATTAGTTAAAATATTTTAAAATAATTAAAATTTTAAATTATTAAAAAAATAGTATTAAAAGTGACAAGTTCGAAACAACATGGGCCTTTTTTTCATTTCGTATATACATATATTTCTCAATAAACCCTTAATTAAGTTCGGAATTTTTATGTATACATAACTTATGAATATTTTAAGATTTTTTTTATAATTTTTTTAATCGTTTTTAAAATATGTATAATTTTGATAATTAAAAATTGATAAAACTATTTTATTTTATATTTGGGTCATATTTTATATAGATTAGATTATTCAGTGTTTTCAAAATTATGTAAATTTAAATTAAAAAATTCATAAGGTAAAACCGGTTTTGTAAAATAATAATTGGTCTTGATTTATTGTAACAACGGGAGGGTGGTCTATTGGTTCAAATTATAAATCCATACGCTAATCTGAATTAGTAACGTTTTTTTTAGAAAAATGGAGGTCCAATTTATTATTATTATTTACAAAGAATATTCCATTACAAGATTTTAATTTTTGAATTTTTAAAAATATTTTTGAATTTTTTAAGAACCTGTGTTATATCAATTTTGTTATAATTACAGACGTATGTTGCTTTAAATAATAACTGTTATTTTGATTAAATATGTAACTATTAAAATTACAAATATTTAATTTTTAATCACCAATAAATTTTTATTATTATTGAAATATTTAGGGTTTTTTCGACACACTTGAGGAATTGAAGTGTTAAAAATATTATAGTATTTATTCCACTTGTAGTATGTCCATCATATTTTGAACTTTGATTTTTAAACTTTTTTGTATTTTATTTCCTTTGAAAAAGGGAAATTTTAAATATTTCAAACTACATAACACTATGTTAATAGGTTATTTTAATATTAATTATACTAATTATTTTAATAATAATTTTTAATATTAAACAATTAACATTTGAATTTCAAATGTATAGTAATCCTTATTAGATCCTGATCGAAGGATATATTGTATATCACTTTATTATTCAAGATTAATTAATTATTAATATTAAAATTCTGACACAAAAAAATCCAATGATAATTTAAAATATAAAAAAAAATTTATTTAAAAATGAAAAACACTTACAAATTTAAACATTTTCAAAAATTAGTGATTTATTTTAAAATATTAATTTAAAATTATTTTTATTTGTTTATGATACAAAGTTAAAAGCTTAACTGATAAAATATTCTTTGAGATTATGGTCTTTTATATCAAAATTTTAGTCTATGCGAAATTAAAGTACCAAAAGTTAATAAATATTGAATGAAAAGAAAAAAATAATAAAAAAAAATACACAAAAGGTTAAAAAAAAAAATCTCAAAATTTTAAAATCTCATTTAGCTTTGTATTAGATTAGTTCAAAATACAAAAACGCACATATACTAACACATATATAAATGCAAAGTTTTGTAAAAGTTACCTAGTTACCTACTATCCACAATTCCACACCTTTATCATATCTTAAATTGGATTTTCTTTATAAATAAAATGCTGCGGTTATAAACTGTGATAAAGAATATGGTGGATGAGATGAATTGCAAAAATATTTTCTTTTATGTTTTTTATTTCGTATATTTTTGATTGTTTCATTTGACCTTTCTATGCACATCAGTCATCGTAGTTTTTGAGGAGTTTAGGAAGAAAATTCTAAAACTTATGGTCAAATATTTTACACATCTTGATGAAATATATTAAATTTTTCGTTAAAATTTAATGGATTTATAACACTTTACAGAATGAAATTTTTATGGGTGATTTCCGCATTGATAACTTGAGCTTTTAAAATGGTATAGGGGTATATACTTTTGGTACGGTGTTTGTAGACATCAATATTTTAATGAAATTTATACCGCAGATTACATGATAAAGGCAAGTCGAGATTTCTAAATGTTCAGATACTGGAAGCTTTTGATCGAACAAAGGCCAAAGGAGAATATCTCCGAAATCATTAAAGATAGAATTTTTAAATCTGATACAAGAGTGTTGCTTCCTATATCTCTTGTGTTTCTAAGATTTGAGATGAATTTGAGTGGTGGTTGGGGCACCTCCTACACATCTACCAAGGCTTAAAAACTTATCTTCAAAATTAAAAAGATCGTAACTTGAATTTTGTTACTTAACTCTACCCTCTTTATTTTATGCATCAAAAATTTGAGCATGTTCGGATACCGCACACATCTCCCTCTTATGATTTAGTATGGTATTAGTAAGTAGGTTCCCTCGACTTACATTTGTTACATTACTTTTTTTTGACTCTTCTTGTCAAAAAAAGTTTTGTTAAAAAATTCAAAAAATTAAAAACAAAAACAAAAATTCTCTTGTTTCAATTTAAAAAAAAAATTAAATAAATATATTGGGCTTAAAAATAATCACTAAAAATGTGTAACAAGCCAGATATATTACGCAACCCATACACAATGGACTGGGTCTTCAACTTGTTACGCGTACTTTCGAAATTGAACCGTGTATGGGCAAGTTCAAAGACCATTTTGAAGGTTGAAAATCAAAAAATTTTGATTTTTTGTGGGCGGAGTCTTTGGTTTGCATTTTAGATTTATCGTGTATGGGCAAGTTGAACAACTTAAATGTCATTTTGTTTCCTTTTTTTTTCGTTTTCTTCATTTTTTGACATGAAAGAACATTGAGATATTCCGATTTGAAAAAATAAGAAAACTATAATGTATAAAATAACAAATAAATAAGTAAGAATTTGAAATAATTATAAAAATGTTGTAAAATATAAAAAATTATTAAATATCATAGGCAGAACAATATATTTAAATAAAAACTGTTAAAAATTCAATTGAAAATTATCAAATTCTTTTGGCATTTAACATTTTTTTCAAAACAAAAAAAAAAAAATTATACGATGGTTCGGTAGGTTGAACAGTGTATGGTAAGGTTTGTAAACATGTCCGCGTACCAAGTTGAAAACCTAGTTCTCCATGTATTGGCTACATTAAAGTTTGAAAAAGGCAAATTTATTTTTGAAAACTGTTAAAATATGTTTAACATTATTCTAGATTTCTGTAAAATAAGGTTGTTTAAAATTAATTTTAATACGTACAAAGCATATTATTTAGAAACACTTAAAAAAACCTAAACTGGAATTATCAAAACACAAGATTGTAAACCAAAAAAACAGGGAAATATCTAAGGTGTCTAAATAGGAATATCAACTATATCAAATAAATGTGTAGGTAATTAAAAAAGGCAACGAAAATCTATTTTATAAAAAGGTATACTCTCAAAAATAAAGTTAAAATCATTGGAAATCTTACTCTAATGACTGTACAATCCACTTTTAGCGTATTTTATGAAAATTGAACTTATTCGAAACCATTATGTTAGAGCAACAAATACTCCGGAATATGGTTTAATATCTTATATATTTACCACAATGAGGGGTATATAAAAAACACTTTTCTTCCAATAAATAAAAATAGTTTTATTCAAAACCTTAATCGTTTCCTTATAGTAGACGGGCTGCATAGGTAATCCTTTTAAATATGATCCTGATGGGAAACATAAATTGGGATCACTTTAAAAATGACATGAATATTCTTTATAAGGATACATTAATTTGGCCAAAATTAACCTAAACTTTAATGAAGTTAATTAAAACTTATATATATGTACATACTTAGTTAAGATGGGATAAGGTTAGTTATAAGTTATACTAAGTTAGAATAAGTATTTTAGTTTAGATGTTTTTCCTAGTTCCAGAATTAAAATTTTTTCTTACAAAAGCTTTAAAAAACCACAAGCCAATTGCAACTTATGGATTTCTCACTTATTTTAATATATATACATGCGCCAACTATTCGAAAAGGAAAAGGGCAGGATAACAATACTAATGAATTAAAGAATAAGATTCATGAATTAAAGCAGAAGATTCTAAATCGTACATCGAAGTAACTAAATTGCTGCATGCAACTTAAAAAATTGCAAAATTTCAAAAAAAGAAACATCGATCATTTTCAAATTGACATTTAATTGTTTCATATAATCAAATATGTATACTTAAGGCAGAACAATTAAATTAAACATTATAATGTAACAACTCTGACTTCTGATTTGTTTGCAATTGCTTCAAGGTATTAAACTTATGAAGCACATTTCTACGTTATCGTATAACTTTATTCTATTTAAATTATAGTTCTTTAGGGATATACTTCCGCAGAGGGGTTACAAGCTATCAAGATGACATCATTACATTACGGTACTTTATATCCCAAACTTTATATCCTAAACCGTTATATTTTCCCTGAAAGAAAGTAAATTGGCACCACTTTGTACAATATTGTAGGGCATGATGCCGTCTTTATTATACATCTTGTTTCATCTAAACCGGTGCTACCGTTTTTGAGATATTGCAGTTTCAAGTGGAAATTTAAAAACAAAAACACCACTATAAGTGTGAAATTTTCAAAAACACTCTATATTTAGAAAGATCTCATTACACTCTTTCCCACTGTATTGTTTTTTTACAATAATTTTATGAAAAAATACATTTTCATACTTTATTTCTTATACATTTATTTTGCCTTTTTATTTTCTTGTTGAAATATGTATGTAAAAATGTAAGTAGGATGCAGTTTAGATTTGGATACAATATTGAGTTTGGTTCTGCTAATTTGTAAGTTATTTAGATGTATCAAATAATTAAAAATAATAAAACAAAATAAATAAATATGAAATATATTAATCCAACTCTAATAGCTGAATACAACTCTAAAATCCTTTCTAATTCAGAATCTGTCATATTCATACATTTATAAACATTCTGGGAAAAGCGGCAATTCTGATTTTGAATCCAACTCTAAAATCCTTCCTAATTCAAATTCTTGGGTATATCTACTCTAAGATCCTTTCTAATTATATTTCTACATACATATTTCAACAAGAAAACAAAAAGGCACTATAAATGTATGAGAAATAAAATATGAAAATGTATTTTTTATTTGTTTGTTATTTCTTTAATTGGTGTTTCAGTTTTGCATTTATGTTCTCTGGGTTATTTGTCAACATATGTCATACTTTATAATATACCGTTGGAAATAGTGTAAAGAGATCTTTCAACGGTATAATAAAAAATACAGGGTGTTTTGGAAAATTTCACACTTATAGTGGTTTTTTTGAAAGTTTGAATTTTTATTTTTTTTTTAATTTTTGCTTGAAACTGCAATATCTCAAAAAGGGTAGCATAGATTCAGAGGAAACAAGATGTATATTAAATACAAAATTGTAGAAAATGGTTTCAGTTTACTGTCTTACAGGAAAAATATAACGGTTTAATTAAAATACTACAAAATGCAAACTTTGAGATATTAAATACCGTTATGTGATGACGTCATCTTGATAGGTCGTAGCTCTCTGCGTAAGTTTACCCTTTATTAGTTTCTTAAGCATAATGTTAATCTAAATAATAAATATTTTAAAAATTGAAAAAAATCAAAATTTTTTTTATTAAATTTATTTATTAAAAAATATTTTTATATACATTTATCTTTTTTATTAAATTCTTATAAGTAGAAAAAAACAATAAAAAAATAATAACAATAACAGTATAAAAAAAATGTCAATTACTCGTACTTAGTTTCGTAAATGTATGAAAACTAATTGCGATATGATAAACTAATATGTTTAATAGGAAATTTTTGAATTGTATCACAAGCTCTAAAACTTGTCTACCTTATATATATATATATATTATTATATATATTATAATACTCGACTACAAATTAAAAAAACTACTCGTAGCAAAAGGAATTCACCATATATAGTATACATACTTTAAAATTAATTAAATTTTTATTTTATATTTAGAATCTTTTTTTGTTATATAGTTCTGGTTGGGATTCAGGTGATGGATGAGTTCTAATATATTCTAAAGCACGAATAACATGTTCTGGAATTGGTGGTGGTGTTGGTAAATGTGCTCCGGATGGTTGGAAACCATTTTCATCAGCAGTATATGCTAATTGAATTAATTCACCTTCTGGTGAATAATATGCAAAATTTCCTTGGGCATAACTACCACCAGTACCGGATTCAGCAGCAGCAATACCATTTGATGTTTGATAATCATAAGCATAAGTACCATCACCATTAACAATATTACGTAATTTGGTTGTTATAGCAGCACTATCTTGTGCATTAACACAACTTAAAATAACAGCAAGTACGACCTGTTTTTGAAATAAAATACAAAATTTTAAACATTATTTAAATATTTTACAATTATTAATCTTAATAAAATATTTTAAGGAGAGTTCTAATTTTGAATATATAACCCTAACGTATGATATTGAATGTGTAAATTAAAATCCTTCTAGATCCTTAAAACTTTTAATACAAAATATTAAAATTTTAGAATTAATTTTAGTTAAAAACTTCGTTCAAATAATAAAACACAAACAATTTTATCACTAACATATTATTTTTGTAATAAAAATGTTTAGGTATCTTTTGACTCCCTATAGGAGCTCTAGTGTTAAATAATTTATCTATTATAGTATTAAGTCCGAAATAAAATGAAATTTTTCAAAGTTTAAGATAATTTTGTATTATTTTTTGAAAATTTTTTAAATCCTTCAAAGGAGTTATTTAAAATACTTTAATGTATTACACTTTATGTAAAGGAATTTTTTTTTAAGTTAATATTTCCACAATTGTAATATTAATTTAATTTTATTTTAAGTAATTCTTCCATAATTTATTAATTTTTTGTTTTTGTATGTGAAGTAATCCTTATTAGATCCTAATCCAATGCGATTTATCCTTATACCGATTTCAAATAATTATTAATATATAAAAGCTTGTCCAACAATAAGACCTGTATTAAATGGGTCTTAAAATACATATAAGAAACTAATTCAAAATCAAAAATCACTTACAAATTTAAACATTTTAAAAATTAGTGGTTTATTTTAAAAATTTAATTAAAATAAAATTGTTATTTGTTTATAATGCAAAGTTAAAAACTTAACTGATAAAATATTCTCAGAGATTATTGCCTTTTATATTAAAAATTTTAGCCCATACGAAACTTAAGTACTAAAAGTTAATAAAAATTAAATTAAAAAAAAAAACAGTAAAAAATTAACACAGTATATGTTGAAAAAATCTCATTTAATTTTATATTAGATTAGTTCAAAATATAAATATATACATATACCGACATATTTATGACTGTTAAAAGTTACCTATTAAATATTACCTAGTTACCTACTATCCACAATTCCACACCTTTTTGGGTTTTTCATTATATGAATAAATTGCGGTTAAAATGATAATGAAAATACAGTGGATGAGATGAATTGCATAATTATTTCGTTTTTTTTATTTAAATTATTTTTAATTGTTTCAGTTTACCTTGCTGTACTCATCTAGTTGTTGAGGAGAGGTTTTTTTAAAATTTTTGGTCAAATATAATATAGTCATACATATTAAGTTAAATTTTTTTTCTAAAATTTTGTATGTTTTAAGATTTCCTTAAGATTTCCCCAAGATTTTGATGAACGTGTGATAAATGGAATTAATAAACGATAAAACTATCAACTTCAATTAGAATTTAAAATATTATGCATTAGATAAGATCTAGTAGTGTCTGAAGTATATAGTAATTGTATATGTTATTATTAATATCAACTCTATACTTAGTACATTTTCAAGAAATTTTGTAAAGAAGTTGGCTTAGAACACTGTTCGTCTGTATATCCATCGTTCCGACCGGTTATTAACAAAACTTCAACCACGTTTCAAGTAACAAAATAAAATTTCAACTACGGATGGTAGAGTAGCAAAACGAATTTTGTAGATAAAATTTTTTCTGTAGTCTTACTTGTTACGGAACTACAGTTCACTAAAGTTAAAATAAATCTTCACTTAAATTGTTATCGCACTAGTTCTATAAAGCATATCTTCAATCAGAAAATGTCAAATGTTCTCATAAACTTTGAAAAAATATTTAATATTTAAATGTATAGGGTTGCCGATATGGTTACGATATTTTAATTTACCCTTAGTCGAAACTCTTTTTTTTGCAAAACTTTTGACCCAAACACGGTTTATATCGTCTCTAAACGATTAAATTAAGAAACTTGAAACATTGAGAAATTTGATCTTTAACGTAATAGAGCATTCTTAGGCTTTATTTTTCTGCAGTGCCATTTAACATGGGGAGCCTAGAGTTTTGCGGTAATTTTCTTGTACTTTGACCCAAACATGGTTTATATTACGGAAATGGTTTCTCTGTTAAAAATGAATTGAACAACTTACAATTATTTACCTAATATAATAAGGTATGTTAATGACAAAAAGAGTTATTCTCATCAAAATGGTAATCAAACCATATAAACAACTTTCAACTAAAAAATAAAATTTTTAGTAGTTTCTTAACTTATTATTAGTATGAAATATGAAGAAATAATTTGGACAAATGACTTATACATTTCAATATTCAGAGAATTGCATAAGCAATAAGAAAAGTCTTCCTTAATTCATTTTTAAAATGTTTTATAGGTATATACTATAATAAAAACCAGGAGGGTTATAGTTGCCCCATTCAGTTCTCAGGTACTCGTGCAAACCCATTATAATTTGAAAAATAATTTTATTTATTGCCAAAAATTTATTTAAAAGATAGGTATCTTATAAGCATTTTGAATAACTTCTATTAATATAGTCCCTTTCATATTATTACAAAATCCCAAATTGCGAAACTTTATTCAGGTTAGGTACAAAATATCAAATACATATTTCTAGAATTCCAAAAAAAAAATTCATACTTCCAAAAAAAGTGACGTTCCCATTTAAAATGCCAAAGTGTAATTTAATATTGGTTCCAAAGCTATAAAGTTGAAAACTTTATATTAACAGGGCCTTGTCTAAATTGATATTGACTGAATTATAAAGATCGGCGAACTTTGAAAAGTAAATTAATTAAATTATGGTGTCGGTTCGTCTGTGTGTCAGTGCGATAACTCAAAAAATTAAAATTCAAGAATGTTCAAATTCATCCAAGATTGCATTACAAACGGAATCTCTTTAACATAAACACACAAATTTAATACTCTAAAATTGTTTAAAAATCATAACCTTTATAAGTAATAATTTTCAACAATGTATATTTAAAAAAAAAGCAATTTAAGCAATGAATGCATTAAATGAAATTAAAGTTGCATCCAACGCAGTCTTGCTTATGATGAGACACTTAATTACATTAATTAGTATACCTATATACCATAAATTTTTTTTTAAACCTAAATTAGTACTTAAAAAATTGTACTCAAAAAAAAATTTAAAATTATTTTAATCACATACTTAACATTGATATTGAAACATCTCATAAATAAATTGTTATAAAAAAAAAAAACAGAGGCCTTAATTTAGGTGTTAAAAGTACACATAATTTAAATTTTAGACAAAAAAACCTCTATTAACTTTATAATAAAAAAATTTAAATATAATATTTTTTTTATGTATATGGATAACAACAATATGCTAATATTTAATTACAAATTAAATTTTTTATAAAATTTTATTAAAGATGTTTTTATTTATATAAAATCTTTAACATATTTGGATTGAAGCTATTTAGTAATATATATATTAAATGACATTTTTTAATAGAAATGAATAGCAAACAGTAAAAAACACCCACCTCAAATATTTAAATGGAAAAATATTATTATAATAAAACAAAAATCTTAATTTTAATAAATACAAAAACTAAATAGAGCAAAAAAATAATATTTTTAACAAAAAACAAATTAAGTTCTTAAAAAATTGATATTTATTTGAATAGGCGCAAATAAATTCAAAAATATTTATTAAACATAAAATTATTTTAAAAAAAAATATTTCATGAAGCTGGAACTTATTATTTATATTTGCAAATATGATATGTCAAATGGTTATACCATCTCCCATCCCATCTAGTTTAACCCTTCATCTAAACCAGTACACTTCATTTCCATGCCTACAATATACACAACTTATGATTTACATGAAGGACTGCAACAGATGCTCATCCCTATTGCGTCGAATTGTTAAGATGGCGAAACATGGCTTATGGAAATTCGTTTGTTATGCGCATGTCGAGATTATGGAATCACATTCCATCAAATGTGTTTCATAAAGTTGGTAATTAGTATGTGTACGACTTAATTAAATTTAAGAAGAATATTAACATCTTTCTCCTCAATATCCCTTCAAATTTTCCCCATCCCCCATAATCCTAAATTCCCAAATAACCTCCCCACAATCCTAAAATCCTTTCATATTCCCATCCTTGTAACCAAACTGTACATTTGTATCACAGGTTCCTCCCTAAAGTTTGGTTCAAAAAGGGTTTCATAGTAAAACTTTGAAATACATATTATTATATAATATACTATATAATATGTATGATCATTAGCAAATCTCTTTGGTAACAAGATCAGTAACATATGCATACTTCAAAAAATGTAATAAAAATCTAAAAAACTGAGTTTATTTGGTTTATATACAATCTTATTGGTAAAAATTTGTTTGTTCGAGCTGTGAAGCTTACGAGTATTTGTGAAAGAAATACATGCTCAATTAAAAACATAAAGTTTATTTTTAAAATAGTATATAGAAAGCGTTAGGGAATTTAAAATAAACCGGCACAAGAAATTAGGTCTATTGAATTTTAAAATATTAGCATTTCGTAACCTGGCGTTAATATACTGTTGTTATCTGATGTAAACCTACGTTGTCTCGTACGTGTACGCAGTCAGAAAAATCTGCCAAAAAATCATATTTTTAATGTCAAAAAAAAAAACAAAAAAAAAACAGAATTTTTAAAAAAGCGTTTTTTCTCCTAAAAGGTAAGTATCAACATTTGCTATAATTAGTTAGCCCACATTCTCCTCTTAATTTTGTTTTAACTTTTGTTTTTTCTCAATCTTCAATTATTTTCAATAATAAAATATCGCAAACGCATTTCCTTCCGTTTCCGTTAGTTTTCTAAATAAACTGTCAAGACAATATTCGAACCCAATTTCGTCCTCAGACAGTAAATTGACATTTAAAAATAGCAAACAGTATGTAAACGTCAGATAAGCATTAATTGCGTTGTACACCAAATGAAATTCTTTGTAAGTGCTACTTTGTTCTTTGGAAAAATAACGGAATATTAAGAAAATACAGAATACATTAAAATATATAATAAATAACTATTTAATAAAAAATTAAACATAACATTTAAATTAAATATAGTTTGAACAAAAACAGTTAATTGTGATATTAAAAGATTCTTATAGTTGCTATAAGTATTTTTGGAAAAATTTAATTGATTTCTTTCTTTTGAAACATTGTACAAATGTACCATTAAATAAACTCTTCAATACAAATTTAAATTAACATGCCAGTTTGTTGTTTTATTTAATTGCTTTATTACTATTTTAAAAAAGTGATAAATTTTATGAAATAAAAAATTAGATATGTTAAAAATAATTGTTATAAATCTTAATGAACATATAGATAACCTTGATTTTATTTAAATTATTACAGTTTTCTTGTATTTAAATATCAAACAGACAAATTGTTTGTCAATCCAAATTATATTTAAAATACATAAATCAAAATTATTTATATATCTATTAATTTTGAAATAAGATATGCATTATCGGATATCAGGGGTTTTAAACTTTTTCTAAAATAGTATGATAAACTGATTGAAAGAAAAACTTGGCGGGATTTAAAATACAAATTTATTTATGTATGCATATGTTGTATAACAGTTAATCTAAAATTAGTTGAACTATGAACTAAATAAGTATGAAGGGGTTTTTTATAACTTAAAGAACACTTACTCCCTATATTAATTAAGTACGAAACTTTCAAATCTTATTACTGTCAGAATTTCTTAGAAAGTTAATTACATTTTGTTTACTCTATTATATTCTTTACAATTTTTTTTTTTTTTATTTATTTATTTATTTTTCACAGGTTCTAAAAAGTGCTTAGCACTTGTGGCGAACCCTTTTGTTTATATTGTTATATTAATGTATTTTTTACTAAATTTATGTAATTATTAATTATTGACTAAGTCATTAATTTGAAGCCAATGATGAATGGTAGCTGAGTCTAGTCGAAAACCAGAAAAGTATTTTCACTTTCACTGGGATTCCAACCCGAGCCTTTCGCATGACAGTCGAACCCAGCCGTATAGAACATCAATTTTCACAGTCTCATATACTTAGTTGTTTTACCTACAGCTTTCATAATAATCAAAAAATAAAACCCTTGCAGCATATAAAGAATGACTACCATTCCAACGACACAAGATTATCAACCACTGATTAAAAATAAACGCAATAATAATATTTTAAATGTACTTTTTTACTAAATTTATGTAATTATTAATTATTGACTAAGTCATTAATTTGAAGCCAATGATGAATGGTAGCTGAGTCTAGTCGAAAACCAGAAAAGTATTTTCACTTTCACTGGGATTCCAACCCGAGCCCTTCGCATGACAGTCGAACCCAGCCGTATAGAACATCAATTTTCACAGTCTCATATACTTAGTTGTTTTACCTACAGCTTTCATAATAATCAAAAAATAAATCCCTTGCAGCATATAAAGAATGACTACCATTCCAACGACACAAGATTATCAACCACTGATTAAAAATAAACGCAATAATAATATTTTAAATGTACTATCAATAAATTTAACACTTTTATTGGTAGAAACTGCTTAAAAATAAATATCTCACTAAATTTCAAAGTAAAATATTTAATTAAAACGAAAAATTGAGGGTGTTATGACCTGATTTTAATTCATAACACTAGTACAATTAAATTAAATCTTATATTTTAGCTGTATCATTAAATTTTCTCAAAAAAATTTTAATTATTTAATGTTATCTTTAGTTTTAAAATAATTTTTAAAAATAATTAAATATAGCAGGTTCCAATTAAGATTTTTATATACCTAGTTCTACCACCCAAAACAAATAAATCTATCATCATTTAGTATAAAATAAAAAAATTTTAATTGATAAAAATGATTACAAAATAATTTTAAAATATGTTAAAATGTTATTAAAAAAACATGAACTATAAAATTTTATTAAAACTCTTTAATTTTATTAACTTTTAAGTTTTAGTTTATTAGTTTTTAAAAATAATATATATTGTAAGCAACTTCCTGAATTTTAACAAGGATAACATGTTTTCATACGTCGTAACATTATACATTATAATAAAATAACAGATATAACAGATATAATCTTAAAATATTTAATCGTTAAATGGCAATTGATTTATTAACTTCATACCTTCATTCAATTTAAAAGGGCATACAGATAATCCTAATTTAGAGATTCATAATAGTGTTTATGTTTGTATATGTACTTTACTTTTACGACTTGTTTTTTAGCACATTTTCAAAAAATTTTGCAAAAATGTGCCTATGTAGCTTCACTCTGTCTGTCCGTCTGTCCGTCCTTATGTTTACAAAAACTTTTACACCGTTTGAAATAGAGTAAAGAAATTTTAACCACGGGTAGGTATTGCAAAAATAATAATTTCGTAGAAGAACTTTTTTCTGTAGCCCCACCCGCTACGAAAATTGTTATAACAAGAGTTCTGTTAGCTATACTTTCAATCTAAAAACGGTAAAAGAGAGCTGTTTTTATAGGTTTCCCAAAAATACATTGCTTAAATGTATAGGGCTGGCATACGATATTAAAATTTACCATTATGCAAAACTCAATTTTTGCAAAATTTTTGGCCCCAGATATCTCCTCTTCTAGATGAAGTTCATCTCTAGACGAAGTTAGATCCTTGAAAAATTTGCCAACCTTCTCAATGAAGGGCTTTTAGAACTTTAAATTAAAAATTTACTGTTAGCAGTAAATTTTATAAGTAAGCAGTAACTTAGTCCCCAGTGTATATATTTCCAAAATTAAACACAGTATGTAATACAATATAATTTTGAAAATGTATAAAATGTATAAAAAATAATACAAAGAATGAAACTAGAATTAGTATATTTAAAAAATTAGGAGTAGAGCATATATGTAGAATATAATTTTAATTTTAAATTGTAAAATTGTAAAGTTTCTTAGAGACCAATAAAATAAATCTAAATGTGTTTTTTTAAAAACCTGTGGCTTTTTTCTTCACTTGTTATTTTATAAACTTGGTTTTTTTTGATAAATTGTTTATTTATAAAAGCATTTGAAATAAAAATAAAATAACGGTTTTTTGTGACTTTATTATTGTAATAAAAATTAATTAGGAACTTTTTTTTAATATTTCAAGTAAATCACCTACCTAATAAAATAGGTATACGTATGTAAAAATAAGAAAATGCCTACAAAGTTTAAAAATATAAAATTAGATTTTTAAAAATGTTTATGGAAAATTTTATGAACCAAAATAGCATTAGCAATTACATTTACTATTTTATATTTAAAATAATTTTAAAGAACGTGACAATTCAACTCAAAAATTTTAAAAACTTCACAAAAACCCCAAAACATAAATGAAATTATAAAAGTTAAAATTTAACATTAAACGTAGGTTTTTTAAAAAAGCACATTTCCGAAACTACACAATGTTTCATACTGAATTTTGAAAAAAATTTATATAAAAAAAAATTGATAATTTATATTACATCAATTCGTTATTACTTATGAAAAATAATAAAATTTTGTATATTTAGATTATAAGGTGATCGCAATCAAAAAAATTTGTTAACATGTGTTGAAATATAATGTTGGAGCTTAAATTTTAATGTTTAATAATGTTATATTATATAGTACATACATCGCCTCAAGTAACTACTTTTAAAATTAGATTTTTACAAATTTTTAATATATAAGTTCTCATAAATAGCCTTCGAAAAGGGAAGGCTCCTAAATTTGTCTGAGCAAACTTATCAGCTGATTCTTAAAGATATAACCCCCTCCCCCAGCTGTTAAAAATAGCAAAATATCTGTAAAATAGCAGGAACAGGTGTTTAAAAATAGCAAAATTTCAATTTTAGAAGCCTTACAATAGCTTAACGAGAGAAGTGAAGTTTTCTTAAACGACTGTAGTTCCGAATTATCCAACTTTTCCCAAAATTTCATATTTATAGCTTAAGCTGTTCAAAAAATATAAAGATCATAAAATCGATGTCTTTTTCTGTTGATTGAAAATTACCTTTTAGAACTATTGTTATAACAGTTGAAATATAGAGCTTTTAACAACCTTTTTCTTCCATGAAATTTTTTTTTTTCAATTTCTATTTGCAGTTAAAATTTTGTTAATTTTTTTTATTACAAACGGTGTAGAAATTTTGTTAATATACAGACGGACGGACAAAGTGAAACTATATAGGAACACTTTTTCAAAATTTTTTGAAGATGCGCTAAATATGTTAGTTGAAGTAAGCTTTTACAATTTTTTAATGAAAATTAAAGCTCTACAGTAAAAAAAGTGACAAGATGTAACGATAAAATATAACGTAACTGAAGTAACTCCATCAGTTACTTCCATGTAACATATAGATTTCAACACCAAAACTATAAAAGTTGATCAGGAGTGATTTTTAAAGGTATGTTAAAGTTGAATTTGAAACTTGAGTACCTCTATTTTCTAGAATAAACTAAGATTTTTTCCAGAATAATTCGGAAGCTTTAAAAAAAACTTAAATCCGAATGAACTATAAAGTTACCGCTTTAACAGTAGAAATTATAGAATTGCGCAAATTCAACCTACTTTTTGTTAAATAATGACGTTCTAATAGTGGCGTTTTGTTATTTAATGACGTTTATTAACATGGTTCTGCAGAGCACATAATTTTTTTTAATATTTAGTCCACAATTCCGCAGTTTTTTACACATTTTCAAAAAATTTTGTAAAAATGTGCCATATAGCTTTACTCTGTCCATCCGTTCGTATGTTTACAAAAACTTTTACATCGTTTAAAATAGAGTAATTTTAATCACGGGTATTACAAAAAAAATAATTTCGTTCACATATATTCTAAACGGTTCAAGCTAGGGTCTTTGTCACGTTTCCTGTTTATAACTATAAAGGCTCGAAAATTGAAATTTTGCTATTGTTAAACACCTGTAACTTGAATACCTGTTCAATTTTTTTTTTACAAATATACAAAATTTAAAGCTGCAGCATTATATTTCAACATATGTTAAAGGTTTTTTAAAAGGGGTTCTTAAAAATTGAAGAAACTGTTTCTTAGTTTTAAACATTTTTGCTTAGATAATAAAATTATAGGTAAAATTCCAAAATTTTTATTGGAGTACACAATTTTTCCTAGAACCTATAAAAATGGAAGGGTGAAAACAGCAGTGGGTTGGCAACATTGAAATTGCAACATTATATTACGCACTTGTTAAGAGGGTTTCTTGAGTTAAATATATTTTTATAAAAATAAATGATAAAATACTCAACAAGAAACCCTATATAATTTTAAAAATGTGCTTTTTATAAACCCTTGATTTTTTTCATCACCTGTTTGCAGAAACAATTGAAAAGAAATTTCCCAGAGAACAAAGAAATATTTATGTATTACAACAATACTCCTATTGAAAATGATTTTTAAATATTTCAATTTCAAAATTAATGAAAATTAATTTAAATCATTTTCTTTTGTAATTCTTTAGACTTAATTATGTCCCACAACCGTGTATTGTTAGACTAGACAATTAACAACATAAATATATATATATATAAATACACTTCGTTTATTTTTACTTTGTGTTAATTGTATACGCAATGCTCATAATTATAAAATTCAATAAAAATTTTTGTGACAAATTTTTAATATAACTAACTATAATTTTTCAGATGCGTGCTTGCTTTAATGATGCTAATTTGCAATATAAAAAAAAATTTATGTAAAAAATTAGTACAAAAATTAATTTTGACACTTTTATTTTCATACGATTGCATTCAAATTTTTTTTTTTAAAGATAAAATTTAGTGTTAATTAAATTAAACAATCTGACATTTTTACTCATTAAAAAACTTTAAAGTTTTTATTTTTTTTTTTTTCATTCATTGAAAAACTGAATGACATTTTTACAAATGAAAAATTGAATATATATACATATATTAAAAAAAAATTTTATTAACTTTAAATTTAGATATAAAATCTTTTGAAAATGTTAATTTAAATTTAGGAGTGGTGAATATATATGATAAATAATATTTTAATTTATTTATATCTTATATTAAAATTGTATTAAAATTTGCAATAGGCAATATTTTAGATAAAATTGGCAAAAATTTTTATATATTATTTATTTAATTAATACTTTATGATTATAAAAACACACTAATAATTCATATAAATGATCTAAAACTTAACTCAATATTTTATCAAATAATAGTAATTTTTTTAATAACCTTGAAAAGGTCAACTTAATTTTTATATGACCTTGAAATTAAAAAAAAAAAAAAAAAATCATGGTTTATTTGAGGATTGGTAAAGAAGATTATTTGTCTTTATTAATTTGTTTCTTATAAGTATAACATTACTATTAATAGTCCAAAGTAAATTTTTCGCCCTATGAGATAGTATAGTGCATCTTAAAGTATACCTATTATAAGGTTTAGTTTTACTCATCATATGATTGATTTTCTTGCAGTTTGCAAAATTTAAAAAGTGGGTATTACAAGAATTTATATTTAAATAAAATTACATTACAAAACGAGAAAGAGTACAGGTTACGGGTTTCCTAGGGTAGATCGTTTAAGCTCTAGAATACCGTTATGAACATTATTTAGACATCCAGTTAATTCCCTTCGGTCAAAATTTCAAATACACGATTTATTAGACTTTGTATAAAAGAAAATTATGTATAAAAGAAAAAACAAATTGTATGGAAGCTCTTCGAACCCCTTCCACTACACCAACTACATTTTATTTTGTCGTTTGATATTAAAGTTAACTACTTTTAGCAAAATTTTAGAAATTCAGCTTTTTTAAGTACACTCATAATAAAAAGAAGTTGTATGCCAGCTAACCGAACCCCCTACTCTACATTAACTAAATTTTGCATATAATTTGGCCATAAAACGAAGTCACTTTCAGCAAAATTTTAGACATTCTGGTTTTATTAAAAATAGTGTAATATAAAAAAAAGGAGAATGACAAATACCCGAACCCGTTAAATAAATCGACTCGATTTAAATAGTGATAACAGCTCTTGTAAAAATTGCAAAATCCCAACTCCTTAGTTTTATAGTTATCGTGTGGACAGAGGGGCGAACACACACAGCTAGATCGATTTATTTTTCGATGCTGATCGGATATATACCTTTAAACTTATATCTACCCCCGTCCTTCTCTGCGTCACAAACGTAATTATATGGAAAATATACACCTTTAAACATACTTTCATACAGGTATAAACAAACAAACTCTCAAACTAACAATTTTATTCGGGAACCTCTAATAAAATACATTCTATAAACAATTATAGTGTGGTTTTTATATCCATATGAACAAAAATTCAGTAAATACAATATATTGAAACTGAGTATTTGAAATTTTGTCAAAAGTAATTAACCGAATGATGAAATGTTTTAAATATAATCGTTTAATATGATATAATAGTTTTATATATGTTTGACCCATGTACATATTGACGGCATGAAAAATAAAAAATATATTGTACCTAATCTAGAACCTAGACTTTTTTATGGAAAAAAAATATATTAGGTTTAATAAAAAAGATTGAAACTTTTTATATTATTTATTTAAAAATTTTTTGGTGCATCTTTCTATATTATTCAACCAAAATTAGTCCACTGTCAATATTAATATTAAATTTCTTTTCAGTTTTTTTATGGTATCGTCTTTCTGAATTTTAATTACGCAGGTTACAACATATGTTTAAATCATTTAATCATTCAAAACATTTATCAATTTCGCGATTTTCTTTAATTATTGGTTTAACTCAACTGTATACAATGCTATTGAATTTAGAATAACTGTAATATACAATATTCGGTTCATGAATAAAATTTTCAAAACTAAATTAAACTATTATAGAATTACAGCTGATATGCATTATTTGCAAAATTAGTATGACGTCATAAATTATTGTTTTATAAAGTTTGAAAGAAATTTTAAAAAATTAAAATATTTTGGATTTTGATTTGTTATAAGTTAAATGAAAAGTATATATAAGTGTTAATACATATATTATAACATATGAATTCTGCAAGTAGATGTATTAAAGACTATAATGTTCACAATACTCATAAAAATTCATGAGAAATTTTTAAAACTTTGGTTTTTTTTTTATTTAAAAGAAAAAATCAAATAAAATTTGCAATATAATTATTAAAAATTTATAAAATGCAATGATTTTACAGTTTTATTTTTGGCAATTTTATTATTTATTTTTAACATCTATCCAGTCCAGAACGAATTAAAATGAATACCACATGCTGAAACAGATCAAAAAAAATATTATTTAATAATAAAAATTTGGTAGTTAATAAAACTGAAAACTTTTACTTCTCATAGTGTTTTACTCAATAAAAAAAAAAAAAAAAACCAACAAAAGAACTATACGATTTATTCATTAGTTGCACCAAAAAGAATTGAAAATAAAAAATAGATGACCCTGTAATTAACTAACAATATTATCGCATCATAATAAATAATATAAACACTCCTAAAAGTACATGAGTTATTTTTTTTTCCAAACATCTTTCTGAAATAAAATAACTAATCAAAGTTTCGTTTCGTTTTGACCATGATTTTTTTTTTTAAAAAACATAAATTTGAAAAAATAAAACAACTAAAAATTAAATTTACTTTTATCTAAAAAAAAAAACGAAAATTTTGCTAAAATTTAATTGAATTAAAAAGAAATAAAGTAAAATTGAAATTTTGCAATTTTAATTGTGACATAAGCATTTTTTATTAATTTTAAGTTTTTTTTTAACTAAATTTCTGAATTAATCATTCATTTGACTTTAATTGCTCTAGGGTACAAAATTAAGCCAAAGAAAATGATTAAAGCCTAAAATATAACTATATATAAGCATTAAATATATTTAAACATATATGCATATAAATATATTTAATGTATGTACTATTATACAAATATCAAAATCAAAAAGATGTTAGTAGATTCAATTATAATTAATTGCGGTTAAGTTGACCAAAAATAATTAATCAAAACTTATTTATTAACTAAAATAACAATTTTTTAAATATTTATCAAATTTGAACATATTCGTATATATAAAGATGTGCAATGCATATCAATTCTATATATGGATGTTAATTGAGTGTAGTAAGTATGTACTTAAAACCTATTTAAAATTTTTTAAATTATTAGTAGGTACATCTATGGGGCAGAAAATTTCATAATTCAATTTGATTGCGTCTAACTTATGAATTTAGTAGAAATGAGACGTCAAATTTATATAAAGTCACATATTATATTTTTATATGAAACTTTATTCCTTAAATTGTTTACATAAATCAGGATAAGAATTTCATAGAAATTTTATACAATTTATTGTAATAGAATCATTGCTAATTAATTTTTGTTTTATTGTATGTACCTATAAAAATTTCTAAATATTTTTTTTTTTGTAATTTAATTTTTTTTTTCTTAATACAGACTTAACCTAAAAAAGGTTTACTAAAAGGTACGGGCTATTCTTTTATTTAAAATTTCCTAAACCTGCTTAACCTACTAACAACCTAAATTAAAGAGCAGTTTCTTATTGATTATCAAAGATTGTCCAACCACCAATATTGTTTTTTAATAAATTTGTCTTTGTCCGGTATGGACATATCATATTTTAAATTATCTATATTAATATTGCCTGGATCGTATTCAATTTTTTTGCATGTCTATTGCAGTGAAATAATATAGGGACAGTGATTTCTAATTAATTTTAAAATAAAATTATCGATTCTTATGATTTTGGATTCCTTGTACAAGTATTTATTGGAGTAGTAATGCTTGTGTCGGTTTTAAGCTTTTGATGTTTGTTAATACCTACTCTAATGCATTTTCTTTCAAACATTCGTATCTTCTCCATTAGACTTACACTAATGTTGTACCATATAGGTGCTCAATATGTTAGAATTGGTCATTATCGAAGTAAAATATGAGATAGCTTTAATTCGATCATGTACATTTTTATTGTAAAACAATTTTTTCGTGAATAAACAATGCTTTATTGGCTTTGGATATTGAATTTTTTATATGGTCAATGTAATTAAGATTTTGGTGTAGATGTATTCCAAGATACTTTATTACTTTTTTTCTTCTTAAAGGTGTGTTATTACTTTTTAATATGAAATTTTTCCAATTTTTTTTTTATATTCGAATTAACCTTACCTACCATATTCTGAAATAATATTGTTTCGCATTTATCTGTATTAATTTTTAGTATCCATTTTTTGCATTAATTAGAAATATAGTATCAAATATTTTCTGAACATTTATCTGTGTAGTTTTAACAATTCACTACCTGTATATTAAAAGATCATCAGCATATGCTAATGCGAAGTTAAAACCTAGTAAGCTATCTAATTGCTTTAACAGATCTATTATATGGATTGAAAACATAATTGGGGAGTTAACAGTGCCTTGCATTAATCCCTGTTCTATTATAAATTTATGGTTTGAGTTTTTCCCTACGACGAATTTATTGCCTGTTACCATGTCTAAGACTCACCATTGAACTCAATTATAAACTCATCCCTTCCGCTTTTCATGACTTTGAGTTTCAGACACCCTATACAATCAGAATTCCTAAAGCAATTTCAACATAAGATTTATAATTTCTTAATTATGATTTGTTATTAGCGTTATTACGAAAATTCACGCAGAAGCTTTTTTCATATGTTCTGCTAATAATGACAGTTGTTTTGAGCATTTAATAACCCTGCAAAAGAATTAGTTTAAGGTTAAATTAAAAACAAAAATTATTGTGCAAAACTTTTTTAATTTATATGCAAACAAAATTAAATATCATGAATAACTTCAAAATATTTATCAATTCTTTTATCTTTTAATAATGAAAGACCGAAATTAATTAAATGTTTCTAATTCAAAAGATCTAAACAAACCAAAATCAACAAATTTAAAAGTGTCAAATTAAAATATCAAAAATTAATGAATTAAGTATAATACAAGTTCATATAAATATTAAATTTCAAAATAGTTTTAATGAATTTCTTTTTAAATAAAAAATATCTACTTGTATAATTCATTTAATAATCATTTATTATTAATATAATTTTATATATATATATATTTTATCTTATAGAAAACGCAACAAAATCATTATTATTCCATTATTAACTAAATGATGATGGTTTTATTGATTCATTCCATGAAGTAATTTAACATTTCATCACAAGAGGTCAAGGTAATCGACAGCATATTTTTGTTTTTATTCTTATTATTATTTGATGATGTTTTTTTTTTTTTTTTTTTTTTCTACACTTTGAATTAACTTTGAATTTCCTCAAAAGTCAAATCAATATGCGGCAAACAGAACTTCAATAAAAATTTAAAAATAATTTATATATGTATATAATGTGTATATAAATTTAACACTTTGATTCCCATAGTCAATGTTTCCATAATCTCGGTTTAGTAAATCGTTTTTTAAAATCTCGTTTTTAGAAAATCTCGTTTTTAGAAAATTTCGTTTTAGAAAATCTCGTTTTTTATTGAAAAATCTGGTTTTTAAGGATTTTTGAGTTGGATACAAAACCAGAATTATCAGCTTTTCCAGAATATAAAAAAATGAATTTTATAAAAACAAGATTTTCTAAAACGAGATTTTCTAAAAACGAGATTTTCCAAAACAAAATTTACTAAACCGTGATTTCAGACCCAACCCACTAAAATCCTATGTAATATTAACATTATGTTAATAGGTAATAAATATTGATTGGTTACTCGTGGTTTCTTAAAAATTACATTAACAACTACAAGTCGTAGAAGACAGTTGACACATGAGAATGTGGTTCTTAAATTTTCAAATTTTTTAATATGTTTCATTAATCACCGGTAATACATATTCAGGAATTCAAAGTATTAAATTTTGAAATTGTATTTTTTAAGTTCAATGGCCAACAAAAATTAAAAAAAATATAAATTAACTAAAAAAAAAAATAATTGCAAAAATTGTTAAAAATATATTAATACAATAAAAATAAAATAGTTTATTAGTTTAAAAAAACCTGCATAAAATGACGTTAACAAAATTTGAATTTTTTTTAACTTCCGACTTAAATCAGGAAATTAACAAATAATAATTTTTGTTTTTTAATAAAATAATTGTTTTAAGTCGACAAAATCACGATTGATAAGTATTTAAATATACAGCCAAATATTAAATTCCTCAAGTAGATTTAAAACAAAAGATAAAATAATTATAATTATTTATTAATATTAAAAAAAATTTTTTTTAAACATCAAAACTTTAAAAAATAATGTTAATTTTGTATTCGAACTTCAATTTAAGGGTCTCGGGTTCGAATCCTGATCGAATCCTATCTAATATTAAAAACTATAATTTATAATTTATATCATAATATACACCTGCCTGCCGCACATGAAAACAAAAAGCTCACCCATATCACATTGTATGTGGTAGTAGATCGTATATATATAAATAAATAAATAAATGTTAGGTGTAAAAAATCCCACTATTGGGGTCCCTAGAAAAAGGTGCGATAAAAAAAAAATTTTTTTAATTGTGAAAATTTGGGGCTGTTTCAATTTGTAAAAAGACCAAATTTATTTAAAAAAAAAAATAATTGAATCTGAAAAGTCATCTGAAAAGGTATATACAATGAAAAAATAATTCGATTAATTTAAAAGCTTTTTAATTCGATGACATCTTAAAAATTTTAATTATATACTCTCTTAATTAATATACTATGTTTATATACTATTAATATACTATGAGCTATTGTTGGTTTAATATACACTTCTGATAAATTAATATTTTTAAAAAACAGAATTCGTGATATCTACTAACAAAACTAAACTACTTTACGATTAAAAGTTATTCTAATCCTACTATTGTAATTTATTCCCTAAGATATACTAAATTATATTTGTAATTGATAATAAAAATTAATTAATCCTTAATATATCCAACTCCTTAAATAATGTTGCAAATAGAGAACAAAATAAACCAATTTTTACAATTAATTTATATTTTTAGCTATATATCTTTTTTTCTTTTTTTTAATTTATAGTTCTTTTTTAATTTAACAAATAAGCAGAACAAAAACTTAACACTAAATCAAAAATCATGTTATACCCTAAAGCGAGCTTACAACAAATCAGAATTAAAAAAAAAGGTATATATAATCTTAGTGAATGAAAAGAACTTTCGTTCGATAACCAAATTTTGTTTAAATCACTGACTTAAAATAGCAAAACTCAGCAGTTATATAAAAAGGGATATAGCTTTTTTTTTTTTTCAATATATAACAGAAGAATTAGGTTTTGTTAGATGCATATCTTTCTTAAACTAATCTTCATTAAACTAATTTGAGTTATCTTTTTATTTCAAATTTAAATTTTCTCAATGGGACTGTGTGTATAACCAACAACATACATTGTTTTACATTGTATAAAAATCGGAAAAACTTTTTAATTGTTAAATTTCGTTATATATTTAATTACCTATTTAAATTTTTGACTTTCAAAATACATAAGTTCCCATTTCCTGTTAAGAGCGAAAATAAAATTTCATAAAATATAAATATAATCCCATTTTTATATAAAATCTCTTGTTTAATATTTGGTTTCTCATGCCTAACACAAGTATTAAACAATTATTTAAAATAATATAATTTTATATTACCTTTTCAACGTGTCTTTTTTCGACTTTTTCATATATATTAATCAACAAACAAAAGTTAACCATTAACTTATTTAGTATATACGAGTTTGTAAATATGTACATATTTTACTTAATTTTATTAGTTAATTAGGTGATTAATTTGAGTTAATGGGGTGATAAATTTTCTAATATACAGAAAGCTTTCTATTAGGTGAAATTTCATAATAGAAAGCTTTCTATTAGGTTAAGCTTTCTGTACATTATCTCCACCGTTGTGTCATATTTCACTGTGCTGGAATCTGCTTCTGTTATGCAATCTCCTACATAAAATTGCATTAATTCAGGTATTACAGTGCAATTAACAGCTGGTTGGCACAGTGGTTGAGTGCCGACCTTTCATGCGGAAAGGCCCGGGTTCGAATTCTAGTGAAAGTGAAAAACTTTTCTGGTTTTCGACTCGACTCAGCTACCATTCTCCATTGGGTTCAAATTAATAGCATAATTAATAATTATATATCTTGAATAAAAAATACATTAATATGACAATATAAACAAATGCAAAACATAAACTAATAATGTAATTAAATAATATAACTCCATATAATACCATATAACTCAAATACAAAATATTACAATATAAACATAAAATAGAACTGTAAATATTGAAAATCTAAGACGTTTCTACATGTTATAAGGCCTAGTACTATCTCATGTTTAAATTGTATGTGGAATTCAATAAGACCAATTCTAATAACACGAATATAATATAACCCCCTGTTCCAACATGTACCTATGGTATCAGTGTATTAGCCTAACAAGTGAACTGTTAGTGTTTAAAAAAAAAAAAAAAAAAAATTCCAATTAGGTAGATGAACGTAGATTGTAACATCTATATAGTTAATAATTTAAAAATTTAACCCCGATAAATTCTTAACCGTTTTATAACAAAGATATTATTATATGGAATTGAAATACCGAAAACATCTTATTGGGCTTTAACCTTGGCCACTTTAACTTTATTATGCCCAAACTTGCATGAGATTGCTGGAATTAGATTCCATAGCATTGTACATGTTAAGGTTTAAAGTTAGAACATTAAAAGTGTATGTTGTCAGTTGAATAGTTTGTATTGAATTTTTTTTTAAGTTTCTTTCCTCTTATTTATTAATTTTGAATACGTTATATAATGACATAGTTAGAATTTCATATCTTACATATAATTTATAATTTATCATATATACTTTAATTTTACCTTATTTATTTACTACATAAATACTATAATTTTTTATTTTATTTATTAGTTATATTAACCGCATTTTATTTTACAGTAAATTACAAATAAGATTTGCAAATGAATTTACATATAGTAAAAAATTCTATGGTATCTTAAAAATCCCGATTAAAAATCAACCCAGTTAAATATTTCAAGGTTATTTTATTATACTTACATTATAATTTAGTTTTTGATTTATTTGATGCATATATATAATATACACATATATACACATATATATAGTTATGCATAATTTCAAATAAAAGAAAACAAAACCAAATAAAAGCATCCAAGCATTGAATGTGGGTGGTTTTATTTTTGAACTTAAAAATATCTTTTGTTTTTATTTATGCGGTCATTTTTAATTTATTATTATAACTACGATTAAATGTTATGAAAAGCTTTTTGTTTTTTTGTGAAATAACATTTTATTAGCTTTTATTTTACATGTTGATTTCAAAATGTCTGTAGCTTCATCTTCATCAACATCCACATCATAAATATAACTAATTACACCGAACGAATTTTATATAAAAGAAAACTTTAAAAAAAGTAAAAGAAAAACAAAATAAAACAATAAAACCAAGATTATGTATGTAATACCGTAATACATTTATTAACTACGAAAAATTATCATGAAACTTCATACAGTGAAACGTTGGCAAACTCGTATGGCAAATCTGTATACCCAATGGCTACGGGTATACACACCTCTCCGTATTACAAACATCGAATTAGCGGCTCAAAATTATTCTGTCGCAAAGTACAATGTAAAAGTATCAGAAATATCGAAAAGTCGGTTCAAAGGTAAAAAACTTATTTTACCTATTTTTATTTCGATAATTTGGTTTCTTATTAAGCATTAGCAAAATTTTAATTTAAATTAATTCGTTTTAATTCTATAACAAAATACCAAAAGATACAATGTAAAAGCCAATTTTGCAATAAATGACGTGATAAAGCTTATAGCCTATCTACAATTAACGCTCTCGTTTCGCTCTCTACACTTAGCTATATGTCAAACTAAATTAAATGTATTGATTTATATGAAAGTGTCTACAATAGACGCAGCCATGTCGGCTGTTATTTAACTTTTAACTTTTTCTCTTTCTCTACGTATTCAAATGTCAAATAATAGAACTTTAAAAAATATTTTTTATTGAAAAATTAAAAAAAATATATTAGAATAAAAAATTAGTAAAATTATTAATTTATTTTCTATCTTGGGTTAAATAATATGATAATAGCAAACCATTATTCAAAATAGCTATGCAATAAACTTTAAACAGTTGAATATTTTTGAATTTAAAAAGATCATTAAAATCAGAAAACTTTTTTTAACAAAGCCTAATTGAATAAAGGAACCGATTGATATTGTGTATCACTGTACATCTTTATAAATCAAATGATGATACATGTATGATTTCTTTTAAATATTTCATTCTTTATAAATTTTTTGATAAATGGTTTCAAATTAGCAATATAATTAAAAAACTTTTTTTACATTTTATATATGTAGTATGTATAAAAGTTTTTATAAAAAATATTAACATTAATTTTGAAACAAATTTCTAAAATCTTTGATATTCACCACAAATATTAAATGGTGTTAGGTAAATACAGAAAAATAAATTAATTTCAAATCATTTTGAGTTTTCGTTAAAATTTTGCAGTTTTCTCATGGTCGTTATTTCGTTTGTATCTCAAAAAAACGTTAAATTCAATTATGAAATATATTTATTAAATTTTTATTTTCAAATTTGAATAAAATGACAAAAACAAACATTGAAGAACTATTTTTGACACTTTTTAATCACCCCTGAAATTAATGTTATTTTGCACAAAATATTGAGGTCTAACTTAGTTGAAACATAACACGGAAATTATAAATTTCATTTTATCAAAAATAAATTTTTTATATTTTAATTTTTTTTTATTTTTGCATTTGATTAATTTTTGATAACTAATTGATGATGTGATGATTAGTGACAGTTTTAAAATGCAATTAATATATTTTGGTACTAACTGGGTGAATTGAAATACATAAATGTATGAAACTTATGACAAAGGATTGTAAAAAAAAATATTTAAGTATAACTGATAAATAGCTTAATAGTTCCATTTTATTAGCAGTATTTATTTGAATTTGGTAAATATCAAACTTAGGGACCTCGATAGTTAAGTAAGCATTTGGTTTACTAATCGAGAGGTGCGGCTTCGATTCCCGTACAAGTCATGAAATATTTAAGTGTTAGAATGGTACATGCTACCACCCATAAAAAACAACAACAAATATAAAAATTGCAAAGCGGAAAAATTACAACGCTACAAAATATTGTATAAAACTAAATAAATAGATCTGAAACAAAATAAAACATTGAGGATCGAATTTTGTAAATGCTGACTGCATGCATTATGATCTACTTGACACAATTAAATATGCTTTTATAATTAGTTTATTTTTTGTATTTATTTTTTTTAACTTTGAAAATATATTTCATTATATTTTTGAATTAAAATTTACCTCAACAAACATAAACAATTTAAAAAATAGAATTTAAAAAAAAAAATGTTTAATAGGTACCACTAATAAATTTAAAACGTCAAAATTCAAAATAAAAAAAACAAAATTCAACTGAATTTTGATTGAAGACTACCGTTACCATACATTAAAATGGTACCAAACAGTTTTATTTAAATACAAAAATTATTTATGTATTATAATTTTGTATATAAACAAATACGCCATCTATTATTATTCCATACGATTTCTGTCTGATAATAAAATCTAAATGACAACACAAATCTGAAAGAAAAGAATTTATTTATGAAAATACAGATGTCGCTTAATTTTATTTTGAAAGTTTATTCAAAAATTTGACAAATGTCAATGTCAAAAAAAAAATTTTGAGAAAAAATCACAGACCTCCTAAAAGTTGTTTTTTCAGTAGTATTATTAATTTGCGGAACATAAAAATTGATTCGCGGATAAAAAATATTTAATATAGAAAAAATTTAAAAAACTTATTTATTTTGGAAATTAATTAAAAGCGTTGTGTAAATTAAATACCAAAAATAAAAAAAATGATGAAAAGTGTTTTGCTTTAAAAAATACAGAGAAAATAGTGAAATTAATCATATTGAAAAAAAAAAGCAATTGAATATTTTGTCTGAAAAAAAAAAAAAAAAAATCGAAAAATAATAAGTCTGAAAAATAATTTTTTTTTTTTATTTCATAAGTCATTTCCCCCTGTTCAGTTTTTTTTTTCTTATATTTTGTTTAAATTTTTTTTTATTGTGTTGTGATAGAAATTCGTCATCGCAAATTTTTTTTTTTATTTTATACTTACCTAGATAGTATTCGTCGCGTTTTATATTTACCTTAAAAAAAAAAAAAAACTTATTTTGTATAAAATTTTCAAATACGAATATAATACAGCGATACAACTTTTCAAATTATTATAATAATATAAAGATTAGATAAAATAAAATTATATAAAATAAATAGAAAAGGTAAGCACAAACAATTATAAACATAAAAAATTTTAACTATAAATTAATTACACACATTGTACTCTAGTATAATTAAGTATATACATATACATACATACATGTTCATATTAATAAGAAAATTTTGAGAAAATATTTAAATTTTTGCTACCTACAATGATTAAAAAATTTACTATGCAATAAGATAAAAGAAGCAAATAGTTATCTGTAATTTGTCTTTCATTTCATATCTTAAGTATTCTGAAATCTGAACAATGATGGTTAAGGTCTGAAAAGAGATATGAAATAAATAAGCTAGTATGTATTACAATTTACAAACTAGATATTGTACTTAATTAGTTTATTTTTAACTTCATATTATTTGTTATTTCCTGCCAAAAATTGCGTAGTTAATATTTAAATATATGTACCTTAAATATTTGCATATTTTGATAGCAAATTTTACTACCTACTTTTGAACTTTTCTACCTACTTACATATTTTGATAAGTATTTTATTTTTTTGTTTTTAGTTAAATAAACCACCCTCTGTTAAATTCATCCCTAGATCCTAAATTATAATAATATCAATAACATTGAACAAGGAAATAAAATCAATATTATTAAATAATTTAACTATAAGTACTTAATTCACTATATATTTCGATCCTAGATTCGAAAATAGCGAGTGTACATAAATATTTTTATATAAGTGTATGTTCCAATTCTCAAAATGCTAAACGAAATATAAATATATAAGTATGTAAATGTGTTTAATCATTGATAAAAAAAAAGATAATTATAAATTTAAAAAATAAGTAGTATAGGTAGGTACTAACAAATTTTATAAATTTATCAAAAACTATAATGATTTATTAATATTTATAAATAATTGATATTGATAAATGATAACAATTACTTTTTTAACCAGTATATCTGTATCTAATTAGTTTTACAATTCATTATCTTTATTTATTAATTTTAATAATAATCTAAAATTTTGATATTGAATAACTTATCATTATTTAAAAAAGAATAATAAATAATAAACTAAATACCTAGATACTTTTTTGAATTAACTTAGTTACAAAAGTATCCACGTTACATGTACAATGCATATGTATTGTTTTGATATTATATATTAATCTTTATCATATACTTCTACCTATATTATTTCACCGTAAAGTAAAAAAGTTTTAACTGACAAACTTAATAATTATGAAATTAAATTTATTATTTTATGTACCAGGGTTCTTTTTGAAGGTGTCATTGTCATCGCATTTAAAATATTTTATCACAAAAAATTCATAATATAATTTTACAGGGTAAGTAATTTAAGTTGGGATCGGGCGGGATATGGCGTATCAAATTTGGTATATTTATAATGTTTGATTTATAACAGGTATTAAAGTTAGAAGCGATGAGATAAGTTTGAAAATGAACTAAGTGCATATGGTCACTTATTTTTCCATCTAATTTTCATGATTGTTAAATTTTTTGACTTTGATCTCCATGTATATATACTTTTAGAATTAAAAAAATATTACATAACTGTAACGTATGGACCATGCAATTAAAAATTTCTTAGAAACCAAATTATTGTTTTGTTTATAAAATATTAAAATCGGTACTTTTTTATAATTTAAAATTAATAATACCTAGATAAATATGTATTAACATTCTAAATAAAAACATCTGCACCTATTTTGACCATTATCACCTATATATGCTTTAAACATCTGCACAAACATTTAAACATAAAATAAAAAACCACTTTTGTATATAAAACATAATGCATACATAGATATACACACTGACACAAACAATTTTGTGTTTGAATGAAAAACACGTGGAATTTTTTATAAAGTTTTATTATTTTTATTTTATTTTTTTTTTTTATAATTTATTTACTTATATATAGAACCTACTATTTTATAATTTTTGTTGTTAGGTACCTACGTAGGTTATATTATATTTTAATGAATGGTTATTTTATGTATACAAAATAATGAGAAACGTTTTTCACATTCAATCTAAAAATTCTAACCATTTTAATAGAAAAAAATAGATTTTTTTGTACCTAGTTTCAGTTTATATGAATTTTTCTAAAAAGTTATTTTATTCGTGATTTCGTTTTATTTTATTTTATTCGAAATGTAGGTTAAGAGTGGTTTATTTAAATATAATATGTACATATTTTTACACATATGTATACATATATTCATATTTTGGTTTAATAATAACCATGTACTTTTAAAGAATATATGTATAACTAATAACTACATACTTATATGTGCAAAAAAAAAAATCGATCTTCTGAATGGACAGGTACGCTTTTAACAAATATATGCTTATGCTAAAAATGGTTACATATATATAGCTATGTTGTAGGTATAGTATGTATACTGTACTTATGATGACCTATATACATAAGGGTAGATATATATCAATATAACTACATATTGTAAAATTCATTCAAGATTATTCTAAATTGGTAGTTTGGTTTTCCTTTTACGTACATTTCAAACATAAGGATTTTTCAAAATATTTAAATAGAAATATGTACATACCTAGTTATTATTAAGTACTCGTACGCATATCTAACTTTTATATATGTTTAAATGTATGTTCAAATTTTCTTTTGGTTAATACATATATTATATTTAAATGGAAGAATTTAAGAAAATTATTTATTAAAAAAATATTTAGTGAATAAGTCACAGTTTTAAAATATATTTAATATTCTTTTGTTTTAAATTAAATTTAAAGCTTATGACTAAAACTAAAAATAAAATTTTTAAATATAAGTATGTGCGGTTTTAAATACAATTTTGTATGCTTCTATATATTTTGTTATATTATATGTATTTATATGCTAACTACTTATATATAAGAAATAATGATGGTACTCAAAATTCAAAACCTATTAACTACATACATTGAATAAATAAAAAACGTGACAAATACAAAAATTTTTAATATATGTACTTAGGTATTAAGCTTATTTTTATTTTATATTGATTATAAATTGATCAGAAGTGGGATTTTCGTTTAGGTTTTTCAAAAATTTTCGTTCTTCCTAAATTATTAAGGTAACTAGTTTTTTGCTTCGAAATATTAGTAATTTGGAGATAAATTTTTTATATTATACAAAAAACTATTCAATATTAATATATAATATAGTGCCCTATTTTTAGCATACTACTTCAAAAAATTCAAGTAGCAGGGGTTTAAAAATTAGAAATTTTTAATTTGTGACTCCATACAGAAACAGTGAAAGAATCTTGTTACTCGCTTTTCCAGATTTTTGGGGGACTGTAGCTTCATTATGAGTGAGGCTATAGAAACAAGTTCTTCCATGAAATTAATTTTGTTGCGATATCAAAGTATTATTTGTAGTTACTTATATTATATTCATTTCCTTATTTCAAACGGTATAGCATTTTTTTAAGAGACAGACAGACGGACGGACGGTAAAACTATATAAGAACATTTTTAATTATTTTTTTTTTAAATGTGCAAAAAGATTTAAGAAGTTTCTAAGATTAAATCAAAGAAAAAAAAGATCCTTTCAGTTAATTAAAATAAATGTAAAACTTCATAGGTACCTATAAGGCCTAGTTTTGTTTTCTTTGTATGAGTACTTATAGTGTTTTCGAATAGGCGTATTAAGAGTTGATTAACCTTTTTGATAAATTTATCCCGCCAAAAAAAAGGCAAACATTTTTTATTAATTATATTAAATTCTCTGAATTATTTTTTCAATGTTCCAACCAAACCATATTGTTTTTGTAATTTTACTTTTTTGGAATTATAAAATACATTAAAAATAATTATTAATAATAAAATATAATCTTCAACGCCTTTTCATATATGTACCTATTGAAGAATAAAAGGTATACATACTACATACCTATACATATTAATTTCAAAGGCATATAATATATACACGCATTAAAATTAGTAAATAGGATATAATATGTCCTTATTCTTATTCCTACTACTTCTACCTTAAATTTTTAGCCAAATTTTGAAATAAAATCTAGAAAATAAGTGATATAATAAATTTAAATTTATTTTGATAAGATTCAAATTTGATTGATAAGTATTTTAGGTTTAAATTAAAGTTCCAAAGCATAATGATTGTTACAGTTGTTTTTGTTTATAGTTTTACTTTGAAGAAACTACAAAATTCAACTTCAAGTGGTTGCTATGATTTTTGAAAAATTTATTTTGAATATTATTTTATTTTAAAACTAAATTTAATTGGCTTTAAGGCTTTATATAGTAATAATTTCTTTGACCTCTTTGTGTTTTCATTTAAATTGTTTTCTTTTTATATACCCCTACCTTACCTGCAAAATTATTTTGAATATAAGTTTTCCTCTAAAATTAAAAATATTTTTAGCACAATGAAATAATGTTACAAAGGATTCTAATACTTACAGAAATAAATAATTTAAATTATACTTATACATCCTTATACACACTTAATAAATAAGTTATTTCGCAAAATCTATATGTATGTATTATTTTAGTATTAGTACGTAAATTAATGTTTTTGTTTTGATAAATTTTTCAATTACCTATATATCTACCTAGCTACATATATAATATTATTACTTATTTTCATAATATTTTTATTTAAAAAATACGTTTAATTTTTAAAATTAAAAAAAAGTAAACAATAATAAATCTTTGAATTCAAAATAAAAATGTAACGCAAAAATAATTTATTATTAAGTAAAATCTATGATTGACAATTCTAAAGTTAACAACTTATCTCACTTTAAAAAAACAGTGTAAATTTTGGGACCGTAATAATTTTTTAAACGATTTGTAAAATATTTCGGAAATCTGACAGATGTAAACAAATTTTTAAAGTCAACACCTTTCTATTAAATGCTTATTTTGGGAAAATCTAGATTCTAGAACATATTATATTATATGAAAAAGTGCGCAATCATATGTTTGTTTTTTTTCTGGAAGTGGATACGGAATTTCGCAAAACAAATATACTTAAGTATTCCGAAAAGGGTATGAAGGTATACGATATCCTGATTTTAAGGCAAATTCTTAAATACCTTCTTGTTAAGAATCTCCGTAACTATAAATATTAAAAATATTTTAAAAACAAAGGATATTCCATATCTTACATCAAAACTCAAAAATTGATAATAATAATAATAACAGTATAGCAACGAGTCTTCCTTAAATTTGTATTAAATTTTAAAGTAAATATATATGTAAACGTACTACAAATTTTAGACCGATACTTGGTGTTTTTTTTACTTTCGATTGTAACCTCAAATTTAAATATGGTAAAAAATGAATTCATTGCTAAATAAATTTATTTTTATTGTGATTAAATTAAATTTACCACATTAAACATTTTATCAGAAGCCTATTATCGTGGTGTTTTTTTTTTTTTTTATTTTTTGTTTTTTTACACCACTTTTTCACCACCTTAATATAAAAAGTATATAAAATTAATTCCAATTCCACTTTTGATGGTATTTTATAAAAATTATATTTTAATACTTAGTTTAGTATTGTATACCTACATATTTTTAAATGATTTGTTTTAAAAATAACTTATATGTTTTCTATAATAAAATAAATTAAATAACTTTTCATTTTCCATTTTCACATTCATATGAGACTCAGAGTACATACTCACACGTACATAAGTATCTATACAAATGATATGGATATAATTTTAAAGGAAAATTTTATGTACTTTATTAAATTTAACTGTACCTAAGTATACATTAATAATAATGTATATATATAAATTGAAAGTTTAGATTTAAAACACCTTGAACCTACTTATTTGCATAAAAGCACATTAACAAAATAGCAAAAACAAAACAAAAACAAAAATTTAGTATATAGGTCATGTGCTGTACATTTTACAAAAAAAATTTATTTTTAAGGATAATCAATTAATTATTCAAAAATATCGTTATAACCAAACATTTTCACTTTAAATAATGGTAAAAAATTCTATAAAAGTGTATTGTGTATATTTATTTAAATATGTATAGGTATATATATAAAAAAGTTTGCATGTCGCAATTCAAAATCTTAAAATAGATCTAAATAAAGTGGGTATACTTTTATATAAATATATATACATGATTTATGTTTTTCTAAAATATTTTAAGCATTGCATATAATAAAATTTATGGGACTGGTATAAATAAGATCATATGCTAATACAGCCATAATGCTTTTATATCACTTTTGAATCGGATGTATATGGCCACTTTTTAATGTATGCGAAATAAAGCTGTATCACTTCCTTAAACTTTACGTATTAAAACCATTGAAAAAAAATTATATAATCTTTCTATGAGAAGTTAGAATCTTTATATGAGATTATCAAAATCTTTATAGCCTATTTATAGAGAGTCATTGTGCTCTCGTTTCGCTCTCAATACGTAGTCAACAAAGGACTATCCATAATCCACATTCCACAATTAAATATAAATGACAGCTTTTTTTGACATTGTTTTGTTTACAAATTTCATAAATACAAAAATATTCAACTGTTTTTAAAGTTTATTGTATAGCTAACGGTTTAATATAGCTAACGGTATAGCTAAAGTTTATTTGAATAACGGTTTGATATTATTTAACTAAAGATGGAAAAAAATTTAATAATTTTACTAATTTTTTAATCTGATATATTTTTTTTATTCTTCAATAAAAAATATTTTTTAAAGTTCAATTATTTGACATTTGAATACGTAGAGACAGAGAAAAAGTTAAAAGTAACAACTTTTTTAATGACTGCATAATAGCTGCGACATGGTTGCGTCTATTGTAGACACTTCCATATTTTTCAATACATTTAACTTAGTTTGACAGATAGCTACGCGTAGATAGCCAAACGAGAGTTCATTGTAGATAGGCTATTAGATTTGCATTTAAAATCACGAAGCTGTTATACAGTCTCATAAAAATGTTGCTTCATAGGCATCTTTTTATTTGACATATAACTTGATAAAGAAAAATTATTGGGGCTTTCCTAAATAATTTATATTGCTTACTTATATTTATAATAGTTAAAATGGAATATATTTCAAAATGAAAACTAATTACATGGCGATAAGGCTTCTTAATTAAAAGCGTTATAAAGTAGACTATAACAATTAATATTTAATTTTTAATACCAATTTTAAGTAATTGTTTAAGACCAGTTTTTGGAAAGTATTTTAACTAGTAATATAGTAATTTATAATAAAATAAAAATAAAATAAAATCATTACTTATGGATTTATTGCATATGATTATATATCAAAGCGCCAACATTTTATCCTCCTTAAATTTTCTCACCCCTTAAATTAGTTATAAAGTGTAAGAAAAAACAAAATGTTTTAATATTAAGTAGTAAAAAATAAAAAAAAAATTTTTATTAGCAATTGAATAAAAATTGAGTAAATTTGTGATAATTGAAAATTTAAAAAATATTAAACGTAATTTCAAAATTATATAGTAGTTATTGATACTTATAAATTAAGTATTTAATATAAACCTACCTAAAAATACTTTTTGTTTGTTTATGATTTTTTTTAAATTTTAATTAGAATAAAGAATTATAGTGTTTAACCAAAAAACTTTTTTGGAAACTGGAACATGTAAGTGTTTTTTTTTAATGTTGGAATTATACTCAAACGTGACATCAAATTAATTTAAAAAACTGGAACAAGTATAACGTTTTTAAACTAAAAATTAATCTATTACTGTTTCCCTAGTTACGAACGTCACATTCACATTGGAAGTTCTCGGTTATTTCTATTTCATATGTTTCTTTGAAATTTCGAAGCGTCAAAAGCAATAATTAGTTAACCATACCTATAATAAATTTGAGTATATGTAAAGTAACTAAAAAGAATTACAAATTTTATTTCTTATATGTCCAACTACTAGATATGATATTTAATATCATTTTATTTTACATATGCAATTGCATAAAGTTTATACATATAATAGATATGTAATATAATGTTATATAATAGACTCTAGTTACAACTTTTATTCTGCGAATTATATATTTTAATTAAAATTGATTACTTTATTGTATATATAATACTTATAATATGTTTTGTTTTTATTTTTATATATTGTGTTAATGATATATGAATATGTTGACGTATTTTGTTATTATTTGCCACGTCAGAAAATAGAAGTCCAAAAACAAGATAAAAAATTTATTGGTAATGAACATAAAAAACTATATAAGTATATATGCATGTATATATCCAAATTATTATGGAAACTCACCTCTTATTGGAAATAGATTTCTCCTTGTATTTCCCTGACCACCTTGTATTACCATAGAACTATTTTTATAATCAAATGTATTGAACTTAATTAAAATTATTATATTTATAAGTATAAAATATAATATTCAGTTTAAACGTAAATTAAAAATTCAAGAAATAAATAATAAAAGATTTCAAATTTAGAATTTTAGAAAAAAAAAGTAATGGAAAGTAAACGAGACCTGAAAAGAAAAAAATATAATTTAATTATATCTTTTATTTTAAAAATCGAATTTAATTCTAATTTCCATCTCATGTTTAAAACATATTTTGAGTTTAACCAGTTTAAACCAATACTAGTGTCACAAAGCGCTTAAACTTTAACAATTTTTGCACTCAAGTTAGTATTTACGTTTATGAACAGATAAGTGAGTCGAGATCGCCAATTTGTGACCGAATAAGCCGCTTAATATATGTTCATCTCATTGTTAAATATTTTAAGTTTAACCATTTTAAAGCAATACGTGTCACGAAGAGCTCCAATTCGAGCGATTTTCCCACTCAAATTAGTATTAATATTGAAGAACAAATAATTGAGCCGCGACTGGAAATTTTCTGACCGAATAAGCCGCTTAATATATATGACATCTTCAAACAATCATGAAGCGTAACTCAAAGCATTTAAACCCTAATAGACTTATAGTCCTTAAACAGTTGCGTTTTTTATTGGAAATTTTAAAATTAATTTTTGCAACGTTTAATAACTCAAGGACAAAAATTTAATAATGTATTAGAGTAATTCAGTATCTACTATCATATGTTATGTACATGTTAAATAATTAGTATGTACATGTTAAATAATAAGCATACATTTAAGTACTTCTCATAATAATTTCTTTTACTATTTGATTATTTACTCTCTTTATTATATTTACATATAAATATTAAAATATTTCAAAAAATCGAAATTTCATCCCAAAATCAACCTTTATTTTGATTTATAGTTCAGTTTTCAACTCTACTTTGATTAGTTAAAAAATTAACTTTATCTTTAGTATTACATAATACAAAAAAAAAATTAATCCATACTTATATAAACTCAGGTTACTTATGAACTTATAATAATAAGATACTTATCTGTAGGTTAATATTTGGTTGATTTTGACATTCGTATTATAGGTTTACAAGAAAATGATTCTTATACTATTAATTTGATGTTTTTAATAAAAATTACCAAATGTTCAAAAAGTCAACACAAGTTCAAAATTATTCAAGTTCAAAAAGTCAAAACTTATTTATATTTTAAAAAATAGTAAAAAACTGTGAAATATATCTGTCAAAGTTTTTACTATTTAAAAGGGCCTTTGTATTTAGTAATTACTAAGAAAATAGTTAAAAATATATCGTAAGCATATTCTTAAAAGGTGAATGACCAACTTAAAAGGAAAAAAAACATGTGATCCGTGTATTTCTTTTATTTCAGTTATTATTTATATATATGTTTGTATCTGACCGATAGCTCAGTGGTAAAGTAGCGGCTTTTCAATCGAAAAGTCTCGGGTTCAAACCCTGGTCGGACCGTATCTTATAATAAATAAATATAGTGTATATTAAAATAATTTAATAAGAAGTCCAAATGTCAAATAGGCAAAGGATTAATATTATCAGGCAATATTTACTATTGTCTGCTACTACAAATAAATTAATAAATATATAAATATAAATATATTTGTCGAAAAAATTGTTTCTGATTAATTAAAACATTGTGCCCTACAATCATTGTCCTTTAGCTAAAGCAAAAGTCAAAATTCAAGAATAAATTTTCTATATTGTGATTCTAAATTCTTTTACACATTTGAAAAGGGACCAGAATTATTTGCATTCACGTTACTGTATATTCAATGAAATAAAATATTTTAAATATTACAAATATTATTGATTTTTTCAAAACTCCTCCACTTCTCTTACTTATTTATAAATATAATATTTAAATGCTTTAAGAAAAAAAAAAAAAACTATGTAATAAATAAAAAAAATTTAATATAAAATTATATTCGATCTATTGTCACCCCTTTGACTCTTTACCCTTTTTCTAAACTTTTTCTATTTTTTTTTATATTATTTTAAAAGTTATTAATATTTTTAAATAATTTTGCGTACACTTCATGCGTCTCTAGCTTCCATCAAAATAAATAAAAAAAAGTAAATGTATAAAATGAAGAGAAAAAGCTTAAAAAATCATAAATATTTAAAACAACAACAACAACTTATTTTTTTGACTACATAAAAATGTAGGAGCTTAATTTTATTCTTAAAGAATCTTTCCTATTATAAAAGCACACAACACAATATACATATGCATATACGAATACGAATACGGAATAATAATAATTAAGAAAAAGTAATTAAGTATTTTTTTTTGTTCTCCTCTCATTAATCTCTAATCTAACGCTCTCTCAAAAGTCAAAAATTTACAATAAAAAAATATTTCGATTATTTTGCCAGTTGCTACTTGCTAATTGCTACTGACTGAATCATTTTGTTTGCTCATTCGTATTTAACGTGAACTAACCACGCTCTTGAAATATAAATTTCATGTTATGATGTGTATTTTACCTGTGCTTTTACTAACTCCCACATAAAAATAAAATATTTTTTAAAAAATTTAATAAAAAGTATTTTTAAAAAAAAAAAAATTAATTTTAATGAAGCTTAAAAACGCAAGTGATACTTTTTTTTTTTAATAAAAATTAGGACCGTAAATTTACACTAATTTTTACCAACCGCTATATATATATGTACAAGAAATTTGTATTCTTGTTTGTGCACAAGAAATATAATAAGCTATAGATATTGTTTTCGCATTAAAAACTGTATCCTATGATTTTTGAATTTTTGCATTTGTACGGTGCACAGAAACCCATAAATGTCTTTTATTTTTGTGATTTCCGTCTATGTATTTTTCTGTTTGTTTGTGCACACATTTAGCAGCCTGAAAGACCGAGCGGAATGTTTTCATATTTCCTATCTAAATACATATTAGTATACGTATGGGATGAGCTATTAAATAAATTATTAAACATTTTATTAACATAGAGATATTTTGTATACTTATTGGAATCTTTCAAAAATCTTGTTGGAAATTTTTGACACAATAACAAGTTATTTTTACTCTAAATATATGCCGTTAGATAAAGTTATGTACATAATATGAAAAAAAAACATATAATTATTTTTTGATAAAAATTATTATGTATGTATGTTAGTAAAAAAATCTTTCAAAAAAATTTAACGTTACGCTTTTCCTGTAATAGCGTTTGGTTCTGTGGTGGACACAACAAATTTTGCTTATTTTTTTTTGCTATTAGCTTTGACTATATAGAAAATATTAAGAAATTTTTAGTCGATTCTTTTTCCCCTCTATGAACAGTTTCTATTTTTAGGAATTCTAGTTGACTGCCACGCTTTAATTTTAGATGATGAAAAGATAAAAAAAAAACTTTTATGATTTTATTTTAGGTTCCTTACGTCTATATTAGAAATTATGTGTTGATTAGGGAAATACATACTATTTTTTTTTTATTAAATTATTTTTAACATACGGTGGTCATTTATGAAAATGTTTCAATATATCGTCATAGTTTTTTAAATATTTCTCTAATCGTAGAGAGAATTCACAAAAATTGCTAATTATTCATTTTAGATAGTTTTAGTTTCTTTAAATAATTTTTTTTTTTGTTATTTCACATTTCGCGGGTCTTTAAATCTTAATTAAATTTTGTTTTAAATCATATTAAAAGTATATAATATAAATTAATATTACTTTTAAAAAAAAATTTAAAGCTTTCACAATAATTATTAGTAATTGAATTAACTAAACATATTTTTGAATTATTTTTTTTTTTTAACAAATATTTTAGTATTATAACTACTTATATCCAAAGTAAGAGTTGATTATACTAGTATATGTTATATTAATTAAAATCCAAAGTGTTTTAAAATGAAATTATTCTATATAATTCAGAAAAATTTTTTTTTAATGACTCAGCCTCCTCTTTAGAAACTGCAAGTTTCCACAAACAAAAACTCGAAAATTTTATTTTCTTCAGTGTTATTATTTTTTGTGTAATTTAATTAAAAGTTACGGTGATAAGGTGATAAGAATGCAGGTATATGATATTAGTACGGGATTTTTTGTTATCTGATAATAAAAGTTATATAATTATTTATATATATATATATATATATATATATAATAAATTAACAGTTAAGTAGTCTTAGCAACGATTAAGTTAAAAAAAAAATTGTTACTAAACTGATTCCTAATCTTATAGAAATAAAAAGAAAATTAAATGGTTTTGTTATAAATATATATACATATATGTTTAATTGGTAATTATTTAAAAGTAATACTGTATATTGCCGGTTTTTTATGTAAGCATATTTTCTCATGAAAATTTGAATAAAGAAGTTTTTGGGTACGGAAAGAAATCGTGGGCTAAAAAAAACGCCGTCCCGACGTTTGTCCAAAAAAAAATTTTGCAAGCAAATTACGTCCAACCTTGGAAAGTAGTTAATACTTCTTTGATTACAGAAAGTTTAAAAAATCACTAGAATTCTAGAAAAATTGTTTTAAAAAAATTGCTTTAATACATTTTAAAATAAACATTTACACCATGTGTAATTTTTATGTTTACTTTTTGCAGTAACATCAACTTAAATTAAACTTTCATTGAGAGGCGCAGCAACGCGCACCGGTTGTTAGCTAGTATTAAATTTAATAAAAAGTTGATCTGATAACCATTTTACAAACAAAATTATTCGAAACTATATATATAGGTATACATATAAATTAAAACAATTCCAAAATAATAAATCACAATAAAAAAACATTTAAAATCAATATTATAAAATATAAATAAACGTATTAGTATCGTCTAAATTTAAATAACTTCATTATTTTCCATCCGATATTAAAATAATATATGAAGCTGAATATTTTTTAAAAATCTGACTTTTTTAAAATTTGCAAAAAAAAACATAAGAAACAAATTAAATTAACAGAATTCGAAAATAAATGTTAAATATGACTAAAAATCTAAATTATTTGTATATATACATATATCTAAGTATAAATATCAAAATTTCTAAAAAAGACATACATCTGTTTACATATTTTTGGAATAAATTTTATATAAAGTCAACAGCTTATTCGATTGCAAAATTATCAGTCGCGGCTCAATTGTTTGTTTATAAATAATTATTTGTGTGCGGAAATCGCTCGATTTTTGATCACTTCGCATCACTATAGTTTATATAAATTTTATGGAAATATAATTTTTACTTTTTTGAAATTTGTTCTATTAAATTAAAATCAATAATTTCTGCATTCAAACAATTCCATTAGATCTCTAGGAAGGTGGTTTCAGGTGCAGATTTTTACAATCTAATAATTTGTTGGTGATTCAAAAGTAATCATGGAAACTTATTTATTGAAGTGTTGAAAAATTCTTAAAAAAGATCTTGTATGTGCTATATAGATTATTATTCAAACCACTGCCCAACTCTAATTTATTCTTATCCCATTTACCTTCAAATTACTCTCTCTAATATTTACTTATGTCGTCAAGTTTAATATTTATAAGCAAAGGTATACTTAAAACATTTATCTGCAATACCAATATCCATTTTTCGAGTTCATCATCATCATCATTGTCCTGCAATCCCATCCGTGGGGCATAGGGCGGATTCGAGTCAATGGATAAAAACAAAATATTTTACTCATTATAAAATATATCATTAAATTAATTTTAACATTTTTTGTTTAATATTGAAACCTTTATTTAGTTTAAATGATTGATTCTCATATTGATTCATAAAATTTAAAATAAACCATTTGCTCATTCTCATAAAACACGAAAATAAATGAAATATGTATAGGTATTATACATTAAAAATAACAAATATTGTCGTCATTCTTATTTGGATGATTCAACCATATATATAACCAAAATCTGTTTATACATAATATTTAGTTTCTTTACTCTTTACTATAACCATGATCTTAAATTTAATAATGTGACGTCATCTCTTGAATGATTAAATTCAATATGGATAAAATTATATTAGTAAAATTACATTATTATAATATATATACAGCATATATACAGTAGATTATCAGCTAAGTATGTGATGTTAAATCCAATTCATATATAACCAGTTACTAATATATATTAAGAATTTTACATTTACGATTGATTTTTAGTTTTACGTGTATTATAAAAGAATTTGAAATTAGCTAATTTATTATTTTAAGCCCGTCATATTCTTAATTAAAAAATAAATATTAATAAAAACAATCTCAATAAAAAAAATCTTTACTCGTATTACCATAAACAATATGGTTAATAATCTTGTGATAATTGGAACGAATATTATTATTATTACTTATTTTTCAATATCATAAATGATATTAAAAAAAATTTTGAACCTGTTCCCGCGGGTGTGGTTCTTAATTGGAACTATTTAGAGAAAAATTATATAAATAAATAAAAACCGAAAGTTTTCATAGTTAATAAAAGATCAGTGTGCAGTGATGATTCTTATAATCAGTCATTACAGGGTTATAAAAATTTTTTTTTTTTTTTTTTCAGCGCTAACTGTTCAACTGTTAGGCTAATAAGCCTGTCTATACCATAGGTACATGTTAGAACAGGGGGTCATGTTATATTTGTGTTATTAGAATTGGTCTTATTGAATTCCACATACAATTTAAACATGAGATAGTACTAAGTAGGCCTTATAACATGTAGAAACGTCTTAGATTTTCAATATTTACAATTCTATTTTTTGTTTATATTGTATAATATTTTGTATTTGAGTTATATGTATTGTATTTTATATCTGCGAGTTATATTATTCAATTAAATTATTTGGTCATATTTAGCATTTGTTTTTATTGTTATATTAATGTATTTTTTATTCAAGATATATAATTATTAATTATTGATTATGCCATTAATTTGAACCCAATGGCGAATGGTAGTTGAGTCAAGTCGAAAACCAGAAAAGTTTTTTCACTTTCACTTGAATTTGAACCCGTGTCTTTCCGCATGAAAGGTCGGCACTCAACCACTGTGCCACCCAGCCGCAAAAATACATTATTTACTCTATTTTCAGAATTTTTCGGATTTTAAAACAATTTAAACTGGTGTATACCACCTTTCAAATTAATATTCAATACAAAAAGAAGTAAAATATTATTAAAAATATTGATTAAAAGTACTATTAAAGCAATTACAAATATATTTAATTAAATTAAATAAAAATTTATTATTTTTTTATTTAAAGTTAATTTTTTTAATGGAAATTTTGGTTAAAGGTAATATAAATACGATTTCAGATTTTTTTTTAAATTTTTTGTGCCTGAGAAAAAGAAATAGAAAACCCGGGTGAGGACCATATCCTTGATTAATCAACAACGCTTTATTGATTATGTGTTAATCAGAAATCATATACTAAATGGAATTTAAAAATCTGTTTTCCCGCGTAACACCGCAAAATTTTCTTATATAACTAAAACTAATACATAATACATATATATTTATTTACTAAAAACAGATGTAATACTTAAAAATAATGAACAATACTTTTAAAATAAATGTTAAATAGAATTGAAAGTGTGAAGATCAATTTCCAATTTTGAAGCTATTTTAGAACGTGAAAGTATCATATTTCTGAAGGTATCATATACTAATTATATATACCGACACCGAATGTAACTGTAACCAATGTATAATATAATTTTTCCAAATAATATTAAGTTTGTCTAAATCACGGTAACTTTATTTGAATTGAAGTCGTTGCTATGTAATATAAATATTTACAAATAAATTAAATTATAAGAGCTTCCCTTATAGTTACGTAATATGATGATTTAATATTTAAATCATAAAATTTCTAATATTCTAATTGGCGCTCTTTTTTAATTATGGGCGCTTACATCATACAAACAGATTACTAATTTTAGAAAAAATTTTATATTAAGTATAAACAAATAAGTACATATTAAATTATTTAAGTAAGTAAGTGCATTTAAAAAAAAATAAAACAAATCCCAACTATGAAAGGGTAATCAAAGAATTTATTTAACTTTTAGTTATTTTAAGAAATTAGGGTGTAAAGTATATAACTTCTAGTTATTTGAAGAAGTTAGGGTCTAAAGTATACCTTTAATCGAAACACTGGGTCTCTTTGTTATTTTTTTTTTAAGCACTAACTGTTCAACTGTTAGGCTAATAAGACTGTCTATAACTATAGGTTCATGTTGGAACAGGAGGTCATATTATATTCGTGTTATTAGAATTGATCTTAATGAATTCCACATACAACTTAAACATTAGATAGAACTAGGCCTTATACCATGTAGAAACGTCTTAGAATTTCAATAGATACTTACAATTCTATTTTTTGTTTATATTGTAATATTTTAAATTATTTTATATGGTATTCTTTATCTGTGAGTTATATTGTCCAATTAAATTATTTGTTTACATTGTTATATCATTGTATTTTTTATTAAAGATATATAATTATTAATTATTGATTAAGCCATTAATTTGAGCCCATTGGCGAATGATAACTGAGTCGAGTCGAAAATAAGAAAAGTTTTTTCACTTCCACTGGGATTCGAATCCGGACCTTTCGCATGAAAGGTCGGCACTCTAACCACTGTGCCACCCAGTCGTTAATTTGAGTTTGCACTTGCAATTTTATGATCTTTATTTAGAATCCCACGTAAAAATTATTACAAAACTTAAAAAAACACTACATTTAAAACAATTAAAGAAGAATGCAAATAAAATTTTGTTTTATTAAAAAAAGGGTTCTTCCTCCCATTCTCTAAAAATCTGTATTTTTTAAATATACTTACTTGTAAGTATGTATGTAAAAATAATAAAATTTAGAAAATGTATACTAAACTTTTTTAATATCTTAAAGAATTGTAATAGAACTAGTAAGTCTTAAATTAAACTTTATCAAACAAAAGAAATAAAAAGTAAATAGGTAACTAAGTAAAAAGTATATAATATATATCATACGATAATATAGAACTTTAAAAATATAAATTATAAGTATATTTATTATAAATAACGTAAAAGTTTTTTTTTTTTATTTCTTTTTGTTTTACATAGAAAACTTCAAATTTAATGAATGAAATTTTTAGTTTTGCAAAATTAAGTACTTGTACTAAAAATAGTAACCAAAATGTATTTGAACTCTTAGTATAAGTTTTTTTTTTTATTTTTAAATATAACCTATTTTGAAAAAAAAAATATATATACATTGAATATTTAATTTTTATAAATAGAACATTTTAATATGTAAGTACTTAAGTAAAAAGAGTTTATTAACTTATTTATTTACAATTACATTCATTCACTTTCTTAATATTTTTTTTATTTTTTTAAATCAATACCAAATAAATAAGTTTATATATATGTATACAAACTAATATATAATTGACTTGTACTGTTTTTTTTTTTATTTAAAAAGCTTTTTTAGCGTACAAATTAAATTATAGTGTTAAATATGAATGGATAAAAATCAAACGGAAACAATGTCAACGTATCCGTAGTATAGTTTAATTAAACCTTAATTTCCTTATACTTACACATTATGTTGTATTATATTGTATATTTATATTATAAACTTTAAATGTTAAATTTGTATAAAGAAGATGTTATAAGTAAAATAATATATACTTATTTATTTATATATAAAGAATTTCTTAATGACCCGGAAGTTTATTAAGAATAAGAAAATCAAATCAAATTATATAAGGAAACATTAACGTATTTCCAATTACTTATACATTATAAAATGTTATTATGATGTTATTAATATTAAAGTTGTATAAATTTTTTTCGTTTATAACATTTTATTATAAAAAGTACATGTAATGATTTTTAGTTAATTATTCAATTCAAAACTTTCATCTTCAATTAAATCAATTCTAAAAATTAAAGATATAAGAATATTATTTGAATTTTTAATCAGATTATATTTTATATTATGATTCGACCAAAGATAAATCAAAGCTAAAGCCTGAAATATTCGAAATCAAAACAAAAAGACAATCATGCTCTGTTTGCGGTTTTGCGGAATAAAATGGACGCATGGCACTATAATGAAAAAAAATTCCGAATGAAAAAATTTCGAATTTATATTTTGTGGAAAAATCCCGAATTTTACAAAATTCTGAAAACCAGAAATACTGAATTTAAAGAATTTCAGCTCGAATAAGTGCATACCTATGTAAACAAATTATAAAAAACGATTTTAGTATTCAAGTTGAATACAAAACCAGATTATACGCTTTTTCAAAAGAAAATATAATTCGGTGAAATTTTAAAGTTAGTTTGAAAATCAGGGTTTCAATTTTTCGATGGAAACCACAGTTTTCTGAAAAAACGAATTTTATTTTATGTTGGTTTGAGCGTTAGTTCTCAAGAAGAACTTGAATCTTTATATATTCTTCTAATGAATTGTATTAAAAAACGTAAGAGAATGAGCCTTCTATATTTTAGCATGTCTTATGATTTTCTCTTTTAAACGAAAAAAGAATTAAGTTCGTGATATCACAGATTGCTTAAATATTATATGTTAAGTATATGTATACAATCCAAACTAATCGAATTCTTAATACTCTTTACCTGAAACATTTAAATTAAATTAAAAATCCATAAGTTATCTTTGATTGGTATTTGATAATGAAATTAATACATATGTAAAACTTTTATTTTTAACACATTACTTGAACTACTTTATTTTAAAAGAATACTCTTTCACTGAAATTCAAGTTCATATCTTAGACATGTATGTTCAGCAACTGTATTTCAGCTATCCGCACTGTCAATACAATTTTTCCAAATGTCAGCGGTTTAAAGAAAACATAAAAGAAGTCTACATGTGCGTTTGTTTTTGTATACATTCGAAATTGTTCTAAATTCAAACTTATGACCGAATTTTTTTCGCATTTGTAATCTTTGCCTTTTTTTGTCTTTAGTAACCTATGCATTTCATCTAAATTAGCTTTAGTATCTTTGAATTTATCATGTGACCGAATGTTAATCGTTAAATCGACTAATAGGAGGTGTCGCTGATCAAAAGTCTTCCTTTATTTTTTGGCTACAAACAAACAAAAGTTAATATAGTAATATACCTCTATTCTAAAATCTAAAATATTCCAAAGAATTCTAAAGTACTGATTCATTTAAATTTTAAATCATAAAAAAAAAAAAAAAAAAAAAAAAAACTTCATGAGAAAGCTTTAGTTTTCGAGAAAATGAACAATAATTATATTTTGCATTTGTTTTGTTAATGACAATTTTATTTAATATACGTATATATTCGTATCAGTCATTGTGAACTTCAATTCAAATATAATATTTTAAGATTTTGTAATATATATATATATATATATACAAAAGATATTATTAAGCTATTATTCATTTTTAGCATCTTATTATTTTTTTTTGTAACAATTTCTTTTATCTTCAAGGAACAAAAACGCAGGTTCAAAAGTTCAAATTTATTTTTGTAAAAATTTTGCATTATATTTATGTTAATATATAATAATTTTTAATATTTTTACCTTAATTAAAAAATAAAATATTACAAAGATACTACTAAAATGAAAGAGTCAATAACTTACTTAAATCCAGGGCGCGAAACAGGGTGTCGACGAATTTTTAAAAAAACATAACAAACCAATATAATTACTTATGGTTAAAATTGATTTTGTATTTTATATTTACAAAATAGGATTAATGTTTATAATAGGATTAAATAGCTAAAAAATAGGATTAATATAGCTAGAATAGAAGTTGTTTAGAATTTAATTTAAAATATATTAATTATTTATATATAAAATATTTGGGTTGGTGACTAAATCCATAATGACTTTTACCCAAAAAAAAAAAAATTCACAAGGGCTAAGAGACTGAATAAAAATATCCTTTTCATGAATATTTCGGAAAAGGACCAATATATTACTTTTAATGGCAATATATTTCTTTTAATACAGTTTAAAGTCTCCTTACAATTTGAATTTCGAATTTATTCGAATTTCGATTTGTGAATTTAGTCACCAACCCAAATATATAAATAATTACCAAAATCAACTTAATCCTTTTTTAATACTTTTTTTTTATTTAATTTAAAAATTAATTTGTTTTTTTTGTTTTGTTTTTAGTATTTCAACAATAATTATTTAATAACGTATAATAATGGGACAAACATTATCAGAACCAGTTACAACAAAAGAGTCAGCATATTGTCAAAATGAAAAATTTCGTGTTGGTTCTAGTTGTATGCAAGGATGGCGTGTAAATATGGAAGATTCACATACACATATACTTTCATTGCCAGACGATCCAGAAGCTGCATTTTTTGCTGTGTATGATGGACATGGTGGTGCAAGAGTAGCTGAATATGCTGGAAAACATTTACATAAATATGTAGTTAAAAGACCAGAATATCAAAATGATATAGGATTAGCAATGCAAAGGGTATAATATTAACAAAAAATTGATTTTGATTAACTTATCGCTTATTATTTCAGGCATTTTTAGAAATTGATGATGTAATGCTTTATGATGAATCGTGGGGTGAACAGATGGCTGGTTCAACAGCTGTAACAGTTTTGATTAAAAATAATAAATTATATTGTGCAAATGCTGGTGATTCTAGGGCAGTAGCTTGCGTTAATGGAGAAGTAAATATAATTATAAAAATTCTTTTGTTTAATATAATGTAAATTGAAATTTATTTGACTCTCAGTAGCACTTAACTTGTAAACTGATATAATTACCTTAATAAAACTTGTTTATTTCTTCTGTTAATTTCATAAATTTTATGTACAATATTTTACTTTTAACATCAAATTCAATTTAAAATACGTTTTATTTATATTGTTTATAGGTTCAACCCTTATCAGTGGATCATAAACCAAATAATGAAGCTGAATCAAAACGTATCAATGATGGAGGTGGTTATGTAGAATTTAATCGTGTTAATGGAAATTTAGCTTTGTCCCGAGCATTAGGAGATTTTGTATTTAAAAGAAATAACGCTAAACCACCTGAAGATCAAATAGTAACAGGTTATTTCAGTACTAATATCATATTATTTATTCAAAATTAACATATTTTTTTTTATTTTTTAGCATTTCCTGATATTGAAACACGTGATATAACCGAAGATTATGAATTTATTGTATTAGCATGTGATGGAATTTGGGATGTTATGAGCAATGAAGAAGTAATTGAATTCTGTCGCAAACGTATTGCAATGGGATTATATCCAGAAGATATATGCGAAGATTTAATGACACATTGTTTAGCACCTGATTGTCAAATGGGTGGACTTGGTGGTGATAATATGACAGTTGTATTAGTATGTTTTTTACATAATAGTAAATCATATGACGATCTAGTCGCTAAATTAGCAGTAAATTATCAAAATACAAATATTTCATGGTTTACAGCAGATGATGATGGTGAAGATGATATTGATTTAAAATAACATAAGATATTATTATACATAAAAATACTTGTTATATTATGCTTCATTTATATATTTAATAAGATTTTAGTTGATGATACAAGGCATATTTTTATTTAAAAAAAAATTATTACAGAAAACCAAAAAAAAAAAAAAATAATGAAAATGATACTTAAAAATAAAAATCAATAACAAAAAATAAAAATATTGAGAATTGGAATAATTTTGTGGTAAAAAATAAACAGAAGAATAAAAACCGTAGATTTTTGTTTTATTTTTATTTTATAACTTAATATGTTATTATTATGAAATAATAAAATATAAGTAAAAAGAAAATTACACAAAAAAAAAAATATGTTTTAAAAAAAATATTTTCAATTTGATTTTTTAGGATAAATAAAACTTTAGATTTATTTTTTAATTTTAACAATGTTATAATTTATATTATTCTTGTATAAAATATTGGCAATAATAAGAATTTTAGATTTTCCTTTTTAAAGTAATATATAGGTATTTTTAACCCAAAATATATAAAAACAATTTTCTTCTAAACTTTGTAACTTATAAAGTCTTTAACAAATACAAAGCCTCTATATAACCTACATTTACTATGTATTAAAAATATGTTTGTAATTCTAAATAAAGCAGTGTATTTGAAATAAATTTTATACAAATACAAGAGGAAAAAAATTCTGATAATTTAAAATACATAAATGAATTTCACATTAACTGATTTTTACATTACTCTTAAAAAAATTTTAAAACTACCGTCAATTAAAAGTTCACCTTAGTGCCTTTTTATTACACTTAATATAGTTCCTCTTACCTTTAAATACAATAAATAACTCCAAAACTTAAAATAAAAAAAATATCTTATTCTTAGGGAATTAAGAAATGTAAACTTTTAACACAATAAACTGTTGAATGGCTTATCTTTTATTTATTTCAATTAATCGCTTTCTTTAAGAAAGCTAACAATACATTTTTTTTTTTTTGGAATTCTTTGGACCAAAAATACTTGCCAATATATTATATAATTTGTTATATTATTCTTAGATAATTATTAAGAAGTTTATTTTAATTTATAATTAATTATAAAATTTGAAATACCTGTATGTTAATGATTAACCAAAAAAGAAAACAAGAAAATATATTGAAAAAAAAAATATTTTCAAATTTGAAAAGGATTTCTACCACAAGTAAAACCAAAAACAAATGTTTACTTTGTAATAAATATTCTGTAGTAAACAATTATTGTAATTTGCAATATCTTATGTAGAAAAAAATAGGAAGAATATATCATTATTTTAAATAATTTGTAATTATCACAACCACATATTATATTCATTTATTAAAGGAAAATTATCTTTAATATAAAAAACAAAGATCTTTACTTGATCAACGTTTTTTTTTTATTTTAAAATAGTTAAAAGCATTTTATATAATAAAAATATTTTAATATAATATTGATAAATTAATAAACTAATTGTAAATATCTTAAAATTTTAGAAAGAAATAAATAAAATACAATATAAATATTTTTTTCTAATATGCATTTTTAATATGTTACTTGAAATATTTTTTTTATTCCTATTATAATTTTTGCCCTTATCCTATTTTTAATTACACATTTTTATGTTAATTTATAAATTTTATTTTCTCTTAATATTTTTATATTTGAACACTCTTTAAAACAACACTCAACCGTATATAAGGTAATTATTAAAATTAAAGGAATTTTAATATTTAAGCGAATAAAACTTTCGTTTATTGTTTGAGCAAAATAAAATTAATATTATATTTTTAACTCAGCGCAAATTCAGGAAGACCCAATATAAAACTTTAAAAAACATATAATAATAAATAAAGTTCAAAAGGTTAGACACAATCTTAATATAGAATTATCAATTTATATTTCATGTTATTTTAATCTGAAATATCAGTATGTAAAAAGGGGAAATATTTATATTTTTAAAATAAGTATGAATGAAACTTCCGTTTTTGATCAGTTTCAAATTAAATGTTGCATAGATTACTTAAAAATATATCATTTAGTGAATTTTAAATTATTAATTAGAAAAAGAACTGTAATAGAAATAATAATGTTTATTTTTAAAATATTTTTAAGTTTATTATTATTCTATGGTAATAAAGTTAAAACCGAAACAAATACCTTAAACTTAAGTGAAGATCAAAAGGACAGTCTTTGGAAAGCATTATTAAATCGTGATTTAAATAAAATAAAAAATCTGTATGAAGAAAATAATAATATTATTATAGAAAAAAATTCTTTAATAAAAGAACTATCAAAAAATTCAAGTATTTTACAGTTTGAAGAAAACAATAATTTAAAAAGTTTAGAAAATTTTAATGAAAATCTAGATATAGAAAGTGATGAAATAAAATTTACTTCCGAAGAAAACAATAAAGATTCAATTGAATTGATGGACCTCACTGACTCGATTCAAAATACAGAAAATACTTATAGTAACAATAGTCAAAAAATATTAACACGAAATAATCGTGAATATAATAAAACCCATGAAGAACGTATTGAGTATTTACGTGATGTTAATGAGTATTTTTGGTTAAGTTTGACGAGCACAGACAAAAATAAAGATAAATTAATGGTTCGATTTAAAAAAAATGGTGCTCAAATAATGGAATATAATTTAAATGAACAAGAAACTATAACTATTCCACCAAAATTGGGGCAAAGAAGTTTAGTAATTGTTTTTGATGGCACTGGTTCAATGTTTGATGATTTAGCTCAAATGATTGAAGCGGCTGAATTAATTACAAAAGAATTTACTGAGAGTGAAAATAATCCAATTTATAACTACATATTTGTACCATTTCGTGATCCCTGTAAGTATACTTATAATGAAAATGAACTTCAAAATAAAAAGTTATTTTCAACTGTAACCTTGTTTAGAAAGCTTAAATTTTCACATGAAAAAAAAACTCAATTATGTGCTTATAATTATGCTAAAAAGTTGATAGCCTCATTGCACAATTTATATAAAACAATTAAAACGGGAATCTATGTTGATAAGAGTTTTATTATTTTTGTTTTAATTATATATATATACTTTTGCGATTTTTTAAAGAGAGTAAAAAAAGATTACTCAATTCATAATAAGTATTTGAAAGAAGAAATCCTCCCTTTTTTTAATTTCATGTTTTTGACTGTTTATATTTTAAAAAAGTTTGAAACCATTTGATTAAAGCACTTCGAAGATACGAGCTTTAAGATTTGAATATATAATATAATTAGGAAAGAAGTTTTTTTTTCGTAGAAGAACTATTTTTAATTTGTTAAAGATTATGAAACCAAGCTTAATTTTTAACATTATCTTTACAACTGAAAAGGCTTCATTTCAAATCTTAAAATTCATTATCATGTCAATCAAAAAGATTATTATCTTTGCAAAAATAACATTTATAAAATTATAAACTATAGATAATAAAAAAATAAAGCTACTAATATGAATATAATAGTGGCAGGATATTAGCATTTTATTAGCATATAAAAGTTGAGATATTGGAACGGTTTCAATTTTGCTTCAAAAAAAATAATCTTTTTTTTAGCTTAGATTAGAAGGTGGTAAAATTCTACAAACACAATTTTTCTGTGATGCCATAAATAACATTTAATCCTTTGATTTTAAACAATGCCAGAGTTGGTTATAATTAATATTTGGTTTAATTGTAGTGAGTTATTGTTCTTTTTCCTTTAATTTAATTATATTATTTAGGGAAATGTATTTGCTGAATATTTCAATCACACATTAATTAAGGATACCACTGAAAAATGAATACTAAAAAGTTTTTTTTTTTTGGTTTTGTAGATATTGGGCCAAAATTGGTAACTCAAGATGTTCATAAATTTTTGGAAGAAATTCGACAAGTTTATCTTTTTGGTGGAGGAGATTGTCCAGAATCCTCAATTGGTGCAATTAATTTAGCTCTTGAGTCAGCACTTCCTAAATCTGATATTTTTATATTTACTGATGCAACTGCTAAGGATTATAAATTAGATCAGTACACTATGGAATTAATTCAAAAACATCAAGCGACAGTATTTTTTCTCTAGAATTAAAATATTTACAATTCATATACGCTTCTTTATTTTATATTTTAGTTAACATTTCTTTTAACGGGACACTGTAAAGCAAAACATTCTGAAGGCTACCGTGTTTATGAAAATTTAGCTTTGTTAAGCAATGGTGAAGTATATAATTTACAAAAAATTAATATTCGTGAAGTTTTACTTGGAATTCGTTCAAATTTACAAAACAACAAAGTGCCGTTACGTTATTTACATTCAAAAGAACCGGGACAACATAATTTTAATGTCCCTGTTGATTCAAATTTAAAACAGTTTAGTATCAGTGTTGCCGGCCTTAATCCCACAATAGATATTTTAGATCCGAATTTAGAAAAATTTAATAATGTTGAAGAAGTTTTAAATTTAAACGAATTAAAAATTTTGAATGTTCCAAATCCCGAACCAGGAAATTGGAATGTAAAAACTGATTCGAACTCAGAACATTCTGTTAAGCTAACTGGTCTTAGTGATTTGAATTTTAACTTCGAATTTGCGACAAATGAACATTCAAACTTAAATTTTAGTAGTGCGAATATAAATCCAGTGTTGCGTAAAATTTTTCTACAAAATTCAAAAGAATATATAATATTATTTATTTTTTTCTAGAACGAAACAATATATTAAACATAAGTCCATCAAACCCACAATTTTTACATAATCTTACCTCAGTCGAATTGGAAGTAATTCCAATTGAAGATGAAGAAACCGTATCTTCCGATCAAAATGTTGTACCGCAAAATATTATTTTACCTCTTCATAAATTAAAGCCTGAATTGAATTCTGAGCTGATTATTTTTGGCACTGATGAATTTAAACCTCCTGATATGTTCAAAATTTATGTAAATGGTTTTGATTTTGATGGAAATCCTTTACAACATTTATTATCAACAGCAATAAAAGCTATTAAAGGAGGTTAGATTAAAAAGTATTGCACTACAATTAAACAGAAAAACTAATTTTTTTTTTCCTAGATGCACCACGTATTTTAAGTTTTGATAATTTCGTTCAGAGTCAAGAAGGTGATAGCACTGTTTTAGAGTGCAAAGTCTTATCGCAAAATTCTGTTGAAATCTTTTGGTTGCGAAAAAATAATGAAATTGAATCTGAAGATATTACTCTAGAAAAATATAATGATTTTTATATATCATCTTTGATAATTCGTAATCTAACTGTAAAGGATTCAGGACCCTATACTTGTGTAGCTGAAAATGAATATGGATACGATACAAAATACAATCAATTAGTTGGTATTAATATAAAATTCTGATATTCTTCAGTGAATTCTAATAAAATAATATTATTCTAATTTAATATTTAAATATATATGCACAATTTTTGCTTTTAGTTAAAGAAAGAGAAGTACCACTTAATGTTCATATGATACAAGACCACTTAAATGGACTGAATGAAGGCGATGTTAATTATCAATTAAGCTGTATTGGCACACCAAGTCAAAATTTAAATTTTCAATGGTATTTTAACAACCAACCAATTCAACATAATGATTTAGAAGTGAGTTATACTAATGACTATATTCATATTCTTTCGATAAACCCTATACTTATACAATAGATTTAAATTTATTATTAATCTTGCCTTAAACCCATCATATTTTAGATCGATAATGGAAATTTACTATTTAAATATATTGATCGTACAATGGCTGGAGATTATACATGCATAGCATCAAATGGAATATCTCAAGCTTCAGACTCATCATATATTGATATTAAATACGGCCCCGAAATTTTAAGACCATTAGAAGAAGGTTTTAAATTATAAATTGATTATATAATTTTTATTACTTTACTAAATTTTAAATAACTTTGTAGAAGTTTTTGTAAATTACGGAGAATATTATGAATTGGATTGTGAATCTGTTGGAAATCCACAACCTCAAAAAATATGGGAAAACTTGAATAACTCAAAAGTGAATTTAGAAAGCGGTTTAATTCAAAAATTTGGTCCAAGTGATGCATCAACATACAAATGTATAGCTTTCAATAATGTTGGACCGCCTAAGGAAAAAGTTTTCAAAGTTAAAGGAAAAGCAGCTGGTAAATTTATTTTAAATAATAATATATTGAAATTTAATGTTTAAATAATTTTCAAAGGTCCACCAAAAATTCAAAAAGATTTTATAGTATTGGAAGTAAATATTTCTGAAACATTAAATTTATCTTGTAAATGTGATTTATGCGATCCGATAATTAATAGTGTATGGACAAGGGAAGATTTTAATCAAAATGACGAACCAGAAACTTTGCAAACATTTGAATTAATTGAGTTATCAGCACCAAAACAAAAATATGAAAAACTTTCCAGCTTTAATATAGTTTTAGATAATATAACAAGAGAAGATCAAGGAATTTATACTTGTAGATTAGATAATGAGCATGGTGCAGACACATGGAGTTTCGATATCATAGTTCTAGGTTTTTTAAAAAAATTTGTTTTAAAGAAACATTATTTTTTATATTTTTTTAATTATAATAGAGCCATCTAAAATTTTTGATATTACCTCAAACTCAATAAAAATTAATGAAGGCAAGTTCAAAGCATTTGAATCAGAAAATTATGAATTTATTTGTGAAGCAGATGGTAATCCTGCACCCGAAATAAAATGGTTTAAATATAATGAATTTTTGGAAAAAGAGGAAATCATTCATGAAACTAATGATATTGAAGAAAACCACATTTTTCAAATATCTAACACTAATAGAACACATGGTGGAAAATATGCTTGTCAAGCCCAAAATTCAATAGGATTTGATTCAAAAGATTTTTCAATTGAGGTTCTTTGTAAGCAAGTTTCTATTATTAAAAAATTTAATGTTACAATATCAATTTTTAAATCAACATACAGTTGGCCCAAAATTAAAATCAACTGAAGAAACTGTAATTATAACTGAAAGCGGTAAAGAAGTAACAATGCAATGTAATATAGAAGGGAACCCATTACCTGAGATTTCATGGAAATATAATAATCAAAGTCTTCAAGCAACTAATAATAATAGTAACATAAACAATGAATTTCTTTGGTAACCATTTATAATATAAAACTATATTTATTAATATTTATATAACGTTTATTATTTAATCTGGGATATTTGTTTCATATATAGGTTTACTGCATCCCTTCAAAATAGTGGAATATATGAATGTGAGGCAACTAACGAACTTGGTTTTGTCAAGAAAAATATAATATTAATTGTTTTTGGTAATTTATTTTTTATATGATTTTATAAAATCAAAACATTAAATTAAACATTATTTACTTAAATTAAAAAGCTGCCCCAAGAATTGAACCCCCAATAAAAGAAATAATAACAACAAATGTTGGAGATAATACTTTTTTACCATGCAAGTATACGGGATACCCAATGGTACGTTATTAATTTAATTTTTTAATTTATAACTCCCTTTCATATCTTTAAATTAATTTATTTTTAGCCAGATATCAAATGGAGATTTAACAATTCACCGCAAGATTCAGATTTTATTGTAATTAAAGATTCAGAAATTCAAAAATATGGAGAAAATGAACTATTTATTAAAAATGTTAGCCGAGCTATGGAAGGAATATATTTATGTGAAGCTGAAAATGAACATGGCATAGTTAGAAAATCTTTTTTTCTTGAAGTAAACTGTAAGAAACGACAATTTTTTGTTGAAGCTTTACTATATAGATGTTTGTATTTATAGATCCACCACATATTATATCAAATATTAAACCAACCTATAAATTAAAACCAAATGAAGAACTTGAAATAATTTGTGGTGCCGAAGGTAAACCTGAACCCGAAATTGGTTGGGAAAAATCTACAACGAAAACTAAATCAAATTTAGGAGCTATCTTAAAACTTACTAATACAGATAAATCTACATCCGGTGTTTATACGTGTATTGCAAAAAATTCTGCAGGAACTGATGTCAAGGAAACTGAAATTATAGCTTTGGGTATAATTTTATAAGAGAATATAAATATTTATATTTTTTCAATATTTTTCTAATTTAATCTTCTGCAGCAAAGCCAAAATTTACACGACGTGATATTAATAATTTAATTCCAAACATAACTGCTGAAAATGGACAAGATTTAACGTTATATTGCCCAGTAGAATATGCAGATTATTTTATTTGGTATAAAGATAACATAATTTTAAATAATTATGATAACAGTATTGGACAATTTTTAAACTTGAAAAATGTTACATATAAGGAATCTGGAAATTACACATGTTCTGGAATAAATGAAGTTGGTTTAAAGAATTACACACAAATATTATATGTAAATTCACCACCTTACATTCATGCAATATATTCTAGTGGTGAAAATTTTGTTGAACCTAATTTTAAAGAAATTGTTGCGCAAAGAAGTGATAATAAAATTTTAAAATGTTTAACAAATGGTTTTCCGTTGCCAAAGGTAAATTGATTATCTATAATTCATTTAAAATTTAAAATATATAAAATTTATTCCAATCTACAGGTAAAATGGTTTAAAGATAAAACCCTTATATCAAATGATTGGGAATTAAATTTAATTAATGTGAATGTTGCCCATTCTGGAGAATATATCTGTTCAGCATATAATCAATATGGATCTGATGAAATGGTGTTTAACGTTCGAGTAATAGGTAATTCTTAAAAATAAAATAAAATAATTTTGAATTTAAATTAATAAATCTTTCAGTTCCACCATCAAGTGAACTTCCGAAAAAAAACTGGATTGAAATAAGAGAAGGAAACGATTTAATATTAGAATGTATAGTTTATGGTAATCCATGGCCTAAATTTAATTGGATAAAAGATGGGTATACTATATCAGTATATTATACTGTATAATTTTAAAAAAAAATATATATATACTTTATTTTAAAATTATTAGAAAACATTTAACTGACGAATTACAAGAAGCTTTAATTGTTCCTCATTCCGGTTTAAAAGATAATGGAGTGTACAAATGTATAGCTGAAAATAAACTTGGTAGTGAAGAAATTGAATTTAATGTTAACATTATGGGTATATTATTAATTTTATTTGAAATTAAATAACTTTTAATTTTGTGAATTTTATATTTTTTCCTTATAGCTCCTCCAACATTTAATATTAATCCGAATAAAAATGAATTAGTATTTAACATTAAAGATAAAATTGAACTAGAATGTTCAGTATACGGCAATCCAAAACCAATTTTAACATGGACATTTAATAATAAAATTATTTTAAGTACTTCACGTATTTCTGAATTTAATTTAATAGATGAAACTAAATCAAAACAAATTGAATATGTACTTATCGACAAATTTGGTAATGCATTTACATATTATGATCCAAATGAAATATTCGGTTCTCAATTATGGGAAAATCACAAAAACGAACTTTATGGAAAAGTAATTCGTACAGATTATGAAACAAATTTAACTTTAATAATTGATAATGAAAAAATGAAAAAAAATGGTATTTATACATGTTATGCTATTAACGCAATCGGAACTAATAGTTTAGATACCAAAGTTGAAATATATTGTAAGTAAAAAATTAAACGAAAAGTTATTAATGAATTAGAAATTTTTTTTTTTTTTATTGCAGACAAGCCAACTTTAGATAAGAATAATAATTCTTCTGAATCAATAAAAATATTAAAAGGTCTTCCCTTGATATTTTCTTGTTCTCTACATGGTAATCCAAGACCTAAAATTATTTGGACAAAGGTATTTTAATATAAGTTTTTATGAAAATTTGTAAAATATTTAAATTTATAAATTTTAAAGGATAATTCTTACATATCAACAAATGATTCTAATCATCAAATATTATTTTCTCATGATAACAAAACTTTAGCAATATTGAGTACTAATGATTTTGATTCAGGAATCTGGACATGTATCGGAAAAAATTTACTTGGAGAAGAGCAAAAATCATTTAATGTTGAAATTTTAAGTATTTAAAATTGAAAAACTAAAATTTTTATTTAAGAAATTTCCACCATTCATTTTTATGTTATTTATTGTTATATTCTAGGTGCACCAGAATTAGTAAATGAAAGCTCAGAAAATAATATAGACGTCGAACCGTCAAAATTGAAAATAATTAGTGGTAGTAAAATTCTTTTAAAATGTCCTGTTATTGGTAATCCATTACCAGAAATATTCTGGCTTAAAGAAAATAATGAAACTAGTATTTTTGGCTATCCATCAGACAAATATGAGAATTTATTTGCGGAGAATTCTCCTGAATTAGTCAGTTATAAAATTTTATTCTTAATTAATAAATACTAAAAATAATAGTTTTGATTCACAGGTTATAAATAATATTCAAGAATCTGGCCTATACAGCTGCTTTGCAAATAACTCATTAGGTTCTATTGAAAAAAAATTTACAGTAGAAATATTAAAAATGCCCGACATTATATTAACCGAACCAAATGAATTAATTGTTACTGAGTTTAATCCAGTTAAAATAAGATGTCAAGTTGAGGGTAATCCTAAGCCAGAGATATATTGGTACAAGGTAATAAAAATTAGTTTTAAAAATTCAATTTATATTTTATATAAATTACAAATATTTATTTAAAATTTTTAAGGATGATCATATAATAAATTTAATAGAAGATAAATCTTTAGTTTTGGATTCAGAAAATCAAACTTTAAAAATTTCTTCAGCGCAATTAAAACATGAAGGGATGTATGCTTGTTTTGCGAAAAATGAACTGGGTGATAAACTCAAATATGTTAAATTAAATGTCAAAGGTAAAATAAATTATGCATAAAATAAGTATTGAAAATAATATTGAATATTATATATAACGTGTTTCAAAATTACAAAATAATCACAGAATCAGCAATATGGTCACCGTGGGATTCTTGGAATCAATGTAATGTTACATGTGGATCAGGCGTAAAATACCGTAAAAGACGCTGTATAAGACTTAACGGAGAGCCAGCTATCAATTTAGAAAACTGTAATGGAAATGATTTTGAATCGAAACTGTGTGAAATGCCACCATGTCCGGTATTTACTTTATTTTTGAATCAAAGAAATTAGAATCTTCTTATTGAAAATTGTTAGATTGATGGTGGTTGGAGTTATTGGTCTCAATGGCAAGAATGTTCTATGGATTGTTGGAATGGAATAGATAAAATACCAATTAGAAAACGTTTTCGAGTTTGTAATAATCCACCACCTAGATATGGTGGAGAAATATGCTACGGAATAGATGTACAAGAAGAGGAATGTGATTTAAAACTATGTACAACCAATGGAGGATGGTATTGTAGAATAAATAGATAATTTTTTAATGTTAACTAAATTTATTTTCAAGGTCAGCATGGTCTTCATGGTCGGCTTGTTCAGTTTCTTGTGGTATAGGTGTTAAAGAACGTTTTAGATTTTGTAATAACCCTAGCCCGATAAATGGTGGTCAATATTGTGAAGGCTTAGACAAATCAGTTCAAAGTTGTACATTGAATCCTTGTCCTAGTAATATTATACAATTAAATATTGGTTTATAACAAAAATAAACAAAATCAAAATTTGTTTTTTAGTTGATGGTAATTGGTCAGAATGGTCTTCATGGTCTGAATGTAGTCAAACTTGTGGAACAGGACTCAGAAAACGAATTCGACAATGTAATAATCCTAAGCCAGAATATGGTGGAGCGATTTGTGATGGTTCTAATATTGAAATAGCAAAATGTAAGAAGCGTAAATGTGATAACAAAAATTTACTTTTAAAGAGCTTTCCTAAAACGCAACAAACAAAATTCACTCCTACAAATATTTTTGAAATGCCATTTATAAATACGGAATATGAAAATGAAGAAAGTGATGGTGAAAATGATTCGGAAGAAAGAAGTGAAAATGAATACGCATTTGCTACAGGTTTGATGTTATTAACTGTTTCAATTTCTTTACATAAATTACTTAAAATTGAAATTTTAGGGAGTAAACAAATTATTTCTAAAGAATTTGATTATTCTAATTCAAACAATAATATTACTGATAATAGTACAAATTTTAATGTAGAAGATGGAAAATTTAAAGTTATTGTAGAGTTTAAAAGTTTCAAGTCATTAGATAAAGATTTAAAAGAAGTATGTGTAGGATTTTGCTTCAAATTAAAAAATCTATTTCTTAAAATGAATTATTTATTATCTATTTTAGGTGAGTTTATATCCTGGAAAAGCACCATTTTTTATGTATGTAAAAATAAATTATTTTAAAAAACGTTTTTTGAAATTTTGCAATATATTTTTCTAACAGACAAAGGGTAAATCCATGTCCTTTCGGTAAAGAACTTAACACTAACAACGAATGTATAGGTTTGAATCTTTACTTTACATAAAAATAATGATTATGTAATACAATACATGATTTTCAGATATTGATCAGTGTAAAATTAAAAATATTTGTAAAGAAAATGAAGTTTGCGAAAATCAAAGTGATGGTTATAAGTGTGTATGCCTTAACGGTTTTGATTTAAATAAAGATAATGGTTTATGCGAAGGTAATTATATTTAAATAAAATATATGGACGTCAGTGTTCCCTATTTAATATATAATTCCCTATAATAATACATATTTAAAATTTAGATTTAGATGAATGTTTAATTTTCCCCATATAGATTGCTCCCATAATTGTACGAACACACAAGGAAGTTATATTTGTTCATGTCCTAATGGTTTCGTACTTAAATCTAATAACAAAGAGTGCGAATCAATTTTACAATCGGCAGAAGAATTAGGTAATGAATTTATGGCCGATCACGCCAGTATAATGTTAAAGGATCCTTATGTAGTAATTCAATCATCAGAGCTTATTAAAAAAGAATGTCCAAATGGATTTGAAGAAAGTAATGAAAAATGTGAAGGTTAAAAAAATATATTATCGTTTCGTCTGCTTATTCAAAAAAAAAACTAAATACTTTTAGATGTTAATGAATGTGAGGTTGATGAGAGCGATTGTGATGAAAATTATTCTTGTCTAAATACTTTTGGTTCATATAAATGTATTGAAACACTTTGCCCTCCAGAATATAAAAAAACTGAAATTGTTGGGTAGCATTATTAAAATAATTATAAACAAAATTTGTAAGCATTTTTTTTTATTTTAGCCAGTGCATTTTAATGTGTAATGAAACCTTCAATTGTAACAACAATGCACAAATAGCAGAAATCATTAGTCACACATTACTGTCAGTAAAACAAATTTCAAAAATAGAACCATTCCTAAAAATTGTTAATTACGGAATAAATAGAAAAGCATTACCGTACACCAAATTTATTATAGATGAAACAATATCAGATGGAAACCTCTTTAAATTGGAAAGTGTGGAAGTAGAAAAGGGAATAACTTATTTGTACACAAGAGAAAACTTGCAACAAAGGAAATTATATAAATTAATTGTTGAAGCTGAATCATACGATGAAAAAACTGGAACTTTAAATTACTTAACAAAGTTTATTATATTTTTGTATATAATATAAAAACAGTGTTTACATTAATTAATCTAATATTTAAAAAAATAAGTAGTACCATTTTTTTTTAATTTAACTATTTATAAAATAATAAATGTACAAAAAGTCTCCAGTTCTACATAGAAATTAAATTTTAAAATTTATATTTTATTTTAAAATACAAAATCACTCGCATCTGTTGCGTAATTTTACCCACCCTAAAGAAAACTAGTTACAATCTCTTTGATAATAAAGTATATATATTTTTTACATATTGTGTTAAATAAATTGTATTTTCATTTATAAAATTTAAATATTTGTCTCAAGAGTACAAAAAAACGTCTGACAAAAATGTAATTCTTTGATTTTGTTTTGCCTTAATATTTTCAATTTTTTCAATTAATTTTTTTAATCAAATACTTACAGTTTACTGAAACCTTACCAAAATGTTGGGTGGTTGAACTTAATTTTTAAAAAATTTATTAAACAGTTTATATTTACTTCTGCTTTATATTTCATAAGACTTCAATTTTTTTTACAATGGTTCTTTATTTAAAATTAGATTTTGTCAGATTTAAATCGAAATAGTATTAATAAAATAGTATGAGAATGGAAATTTCGAGTAATGCATAAAATTACATTTCAGTTCCGACGTTTAAAACTCCAATAAAAGTTTACTTACAATATTTAATATTTAATAATATAAAAATATGTCTCAAAATAGCTCGTACTGCTACAGCGTTCAGTTTAGCCAATTCATCCTTTGAAGAGCTGAATTGCGTTCCTTGGTTGAACCTTTTAATTTTTGTGAAAGCTTCTTATTATTTAACCTATTACCTCATGTCATAGTTAACTCAAGCTTTCAGTTGCTTTTCATTTTATCTTATAATTTCATCTAGTTCTGAGTCCAGAATAGATTTCGTTAATTACTTTCAGTACATTAATTAAATAAAATTGCAGTTTTTTAAATTAAATAATAAATTTTATTGCTTTATAAATGCCTCTTACATTTTGATTTAAGCATAATATCCAATTAAACGCATTACTTTACTTAATTTAATATTCAACATGTCTCTTAAGAAAACTTATTTATAATTTCAAATTTTTATGTAAATATAATTGAGGTACATAAATGAAAAATGCAAAAATTTTTAATGAACTAATCCGAAGAAATAATAATTGGATTTAGCTTTACTTCAAATTAATAAGCTATTTCTAAATATTACATATTACATAACGATTTCGTTAATACAGTTAAATTGTTTTATAAATCAATTCAGTAATTTTCAACGTTAACAAAAATTATTAAATTAAATAATTTAAGTTTTTTACAAAATTAAATTTTCCGTTTTGTATTTTATATGATTTTATAACTTTTTGTTTTTTTTTTTTTGATAGAAAACTATTATTTTTCAAAATTGGTACTTTATTTGTAAAATTTTATTGAAAACTTATTTTATTGAATTGTTATTACAGCTTCGTTTATCGCCTTAGCAAAACGTTCCACGTTATTTGCATTTAATCCACACATATTAATACGTCCAGTTGACAACATATACATGTGATGTTTTACAATCAAAAATTTAACTTGGTTTTCTAAAAAAAAAAATTAAACTAGTGGATGTTTTAAATAATTTGTTTTTACAAAACCTGTTAAACCAGTATAAGAGAACATTCCAATTTGCTCTTTAATATGGTTCCAAGATCCTGGGGTTTTTAATTCTACTAAGTGATTGAAAAGAGCTTCACGCATTTCAATAATTCTTGATGACATTAATTTAATACAATCCATCCATTCACTTTTTAATGTTGCATCGTTCAATATAGTACCTACAATTCGACTACCAAATGCCGGTGGATTCGAATACATTGCACGCACAATTAATGTGAATTGAGATTGAACAGCAGCAGTTGTTTCTTTATTTTTTTGTACTACAGTTAAATTTCCAATACGTTCACCTTAAATAAAAGTTATTTAAATACAAAAATCATAAAATTTGCAAATAAAGATAAAATTTAACTAACAATATAATCCAAAATTTTTTGCATAAGATTGTGCAGTAAATAACTCGAAACCTTTTTCTACAAAGTATTGTACTGCCCAAGCATCTTTATCAGGTTGTCCACTTGCAAATCCTTGATATGCAGCATCAAAAAATGTGAATAATTTTTTTGCTTCCATAACTTCAGCTATTTTTTTCCATTGCTCTTGTGTAGGATCACAACCGGTTGGATTATGAGCACATGCATGTAATATAATAACAGCTCCTTCTGGAGCGTTTTCTAAATCTTCGATTAAGCCATTAAAATCTATTCCACGGGTTTTAGGATCCCAATAACGATAAGTTTTAGCTGTTTCAAAACCAGCCGCCATAAAAACTTTATGATGATTTTCCCATGTTGGTTCAGAATAATAAAATACTTTGCGACCAAGTTTTTTTGCAAGAAATTCAGCTCCTAAACGTAAGGCACCAGTTCCAGATATAGTTTGAACACCAAAAGCCTGGGAGCAAAAATATCAACTAAATACAATAATAACTAAAGACATAACAAACATATTTTACTTACACGGCCTTCCTTAATAGCGGATGAATCAGCTCCTAAAAGCAAGGAAGTTGCAGCTTTTGTAAATGATTCGTTGCCTGTAACTGGTAAATATTCGTGATTTAAAGTCTCATCAGATGCGATTTTTATTTCGGTCTTGCGAACAACAGGTAATACCCATGGTTTTCCATCCTCGGTGCGATAAGCTAGAATTTTAAAATCATACAAATGTGAGGTACTTAATTGGTAATTAATAATATGAAAAATTATAAGGTTTATTCTAAAAGTTGTTCTCTAATTTTTATGTTGCCAACTTTAAGCGATTGACAGGATAACATGATTTAAAGCCAATGAACTCAAGTACATGAACTTTATAAATATTTTTTTTATTGTGTAACAAACTATGTAAAATTTTTACGAATTTAAAATCAAGGGTATACATATTAAATATGAATGTACATAGGTACTAGAAAAATGGAATACTCTGATTTTGAGTCCAGCTCTAAAATCAGAATTTTGTATATATACATATTTATATATTTTTGAAAAAAGGCAATATTCAAAAATCTTAAGATTTGTAAACCGTCCGGAGAAATAATATAATATGTTCATAGACTTATATACCTTTTAAAGGAGTTCATGAACTTTAATTCACGTAATCGTTTCACAGATACGGCTTTATATTACAATAAATTTAAATAAGAAATTCAAATATACATAATAATTAATATAGTCAATAATTTATTTCTCTTATTAAGTTAACGTTTTTAGTTTAACTTTATTTAAATATCTAATACCTTTAAGTAAATTAATGTAGCAACAAACAAGTATGAAAAATTAAAGTTTTTTTAAAATAAATATTCACTTTTTGTGATAATTAATTTATCTATATGACTGTTGATAAGATTAAATAAGAAATGCATTTCATAAGTTTTAATAATTCAATGTCATTGATATAAATTATAAGAACTAATTATCAATGGTGTACAAAATGTTAAAATTTTTATAATTTTAAACTAAGTATAATAATTGTTATTTTTTTAATGCTTAAATATCTTTATTACGCACAAGATTAAAATAAATGAAAACTAATAAAGTTTTTATCATTAGTTATTAACTGTATATAATTAAATGAGGTCAATAATCAATGATTAGAAAAAAACAATTACCTTATATTGAGCTTAAAATCAAAATATCTTTGTATATTTAAATACAATTTCTTCAAAAATATTTGCAAAATTTCAATTTTTAATTTTTAACAAATCATTTTTTTTTTATATAAAAAATAATTTAAAAATCCTAGAATATACAGTTTCAAATTACGATTCTACATTTATATACTTTCACATTAAACTTAAAATAAGTAAGATTATATTGAAAATTGAAAGAGTATATAAAGTGAGAAATGAGAATGAGTAATAAAAAATATTGATATATATTCATATATATCATACTTTCAAAAAAAAAATTTCAAAGTTACAAAATTCCAGATTGAAATAGATTATCATATTTTTTTAACCTTTGGTTATAAAATCCCAAACCGATTGGAATAATATATTAGGGCTCAAGATTTTGGCAGAAAATGATTTTAGCATAACAGGAAATCATATTATAGTACCTATGGCAACTTTATGCAATTTTGTTAAATACATTTATAAAATTTATAACAGGATGGTGACATAATTCCAAAAAAAAATTTCAAAATTACAAAATTCCAAATGGAAAATCCCAAAAAAAAAAAATCCCTCGTGAGATACTGAATTAGCAGCGGTTTTAGAGTTGGATTCAAAATCAGGGATAAACTCCTTTTATAGAATATTTATTTACACGTGAAATGTGAGATTCTCAATTAAGAGAAATTTTAAAGTTGGATTCAAAATCAGAATTAAATATTTATTTTTTTGGTTTTTTTTTTGTAGAATTTTTATTTTTTTGGAATTTGGTACCCAACCCGTTTAAAACAGTTATCGTTCGGAATTTCTTATCAGTATTTAAAATTTCATTTCTTTATTCCAAATTGTTTAAAAGCTCTGTTAACACTCGGATGGAGAAACGGGCAAAGAAAAAATCTATTAAATAAAATTTCTTTTAGATTTTTCTTTTGCAAATGTGCTGAAAATTAAAATAAATATTAAAAAAAAAGTTGTAATTTATAAATTCTATTAACCATATCATGAGTATAATAACTATGAAAATCATTATTATTTATGAAATATTAAAAAATTTAATAAGTATAAAATCTTAAATCTTTGGATATTCCTTAAAAAATACTTTTTTTGCAAATAAATTAAATTATTGGCGTCATTTTAATAACAATTTAATAGTTTACTTTTAAATTGTTATTAGAGAAAACCGACGTCAATGTTTAATAGCGAAATAAAACATATATACGATATAGAGACCTGACTTAATAATTCGTGGATTGTTTCCACAAAGGTTAAGAAATTTTTTTGCATAAGGTAGGGAACCTATCTTTTAACAAACACATAATGAAGTCTATTAGTCTTAGTTAACCTTGTTAATATTAAATTAGCAGCAAGTAAAAATATTTTTTTTTAGAAAATAATAGTACCAAAAAAAAACAGTTGCAAACATTTTATACAAACAATTTATCGCTTTATGAAATTTTGTTTTATTTAATATTTAAGCTAATGCAGAAGTTTTATTATTGTAAAATTATAATTACATATTTTAATTTTATTAAACAATTTTCTTGGGAACTAGAGATCTATAGTTAACCATTAAAGCTGAGTCAGTGACAGAGCGATTATAGAGTGTCGACTTATCGTTCGGGAGGACAGGGTTCGAATCCCAGAAAAAAAACTCTAATCTAGTTTTTCGACTCGACTCAGCTACTATTTGCCAATGGTATCAAATTAATGACATAGTTAACAAGTAATTATTCTATATTTTTTATAAAAAAAAAATATATCAATTTAAACAATCAACAAATAATTTATTGAAAAATATAACTCGCAAAGACAGAAATATTTTTTATGTTATAAGGCCTCATTTTCAAATTGTATGTGTGGAGTTCATTAAGATCAATTTTAATAATTAGAAGATAAAATATTTCCCTAGTTCTAATATGTACCTGTAGTATAGACAGATTTATTAGACTAACAGTTGAACAGTTAGCAAAAAATTATAATAACTAATTACATTTAAAAGAATTAGTAAATAAATAACGAGTATTAGCAAGACTTTGATAAAGTTTATATATTACCCAGCTACTAAAAAATAAAGCTACTAAAAATAAACAATATTCTATACAAACAGTATATAAAAATATAAATCTGTTGAGATTGATTAGGAAAAATAAACAAATATTTTATTTTATTTAAATTAAAAATAATACTTTTATGTACAAATTAATTATAGTTTTTTTTATTAAAAAAAAAAATATTTACGAAAGTTTATTTACTTTCGATTGTTATCAGTATCACATCTTGTTATTTCATTAAAAGGAAATTTCAGCATATCGGATTATTATTTACGTAAACAAATTTACTTATTTGCTTTATTACTTATGTTTCATATTTTTAATTCTTTTATAAAAAATTGCTTACTGATGAAATTATCAAAATGTTAAAGAAACGAAACTAAATGTTTAACCAGAGTTTTTTTTAAACAAATATTTGAAATTAAAATTCTAAGAAATATTAAAAAACGGAAATAAATGTTAATTTTTTTAAAAAATTAAGAATAGATAATATAGGTACTTAACATCTTTTATAACTTAAAGCTATATGAATTTTACTTTTTTTCTACATTTTTATTTGCTTCTAATCTATTTAATATATAGTAACCGTGGCATATAAGGACTAGTTGTCGTATATTTAAAAATATTAATTCTTTTTGATTTTGTAAATTTTTAATTTCGGTCTACTTTTTTATTCCGCATAAAAAATTTAAATAAAGTATATATAGTTCAACAAAAATATTAAACTGAAAAAATGAAACTTAATAAACTTAATATTATTGATGTTATAAAATTAATATCTCTAGGAATAGAGTAACACTAATATAATATATCTATTTAAATTGTTAGTTTGTAATATGTATATATTTTTCAGTTAATTAAAATAACCTTAATACTTATATTATTAGTTATTATCGTATAGTGCCTTATTTTTTTGTTTGTTACTAATTAATTTTTGTATTTCGTATAATTACATTCAATTTGAGTAAAAATATGAATTTTGCATTTAAAAAAATTTGAAATATTAAAAATATATTTTATTTATCATTTTACTGCCACACCAGAAAAGGGCAGGCAGGCATAATTCCCTTACTGCAATGAGTACGTTGTATATGGTAAGGAGTTAAATATATAAATAAATTTAAAATTTTTATTTGTAATTTAGTTTAAAATACATAATTACACATATTTGAAGGTTGTTGAGAATCATAATTAAATATACCTAGATATGAAGTAACCATATTATTTTAACTAAAAATTAAATAAATATTTTTCTTGTCGTTTATTGCGCTACTAAAATCAATTCTTGCAAAAAATTAAGTGCAAAGCTGATTAGTTTATTTATTAGCAATATAACTTGATTCGATAAAGGGTTTTTATATGTAAATGTATGTATGTTCAAAAAATTATTTGCAGTCCGGTGCATTAGATTACTAGTACTTACTTGTATTATATAAAATGTTTATCAGCTTAATTTTCATGACAAAATACTTAAATTATAATTTCTAATATAGCAATTAAAAACATATAGAAAGAAAAATTTGAATTTATGATTGGTACTCATATAATAAATCGTCATAGATATTATATTAATTTAATTAATTTTTTTCTTTTTGGATTGAGAAAAAACTTTCAATGAATTTATAATAATAATAATAATAAAACACTCGCTTTTAATTTCTTTTTAATATTTCAATATTATATACCAAAATATTTTCTAAATTTGATAATTTCATTTAAAGATCTTTAACTTGAAAAGCAAGATAAAAATACTTAACTGTAGGAATGGAATGATAATTGATAGTACCCTAACTAATATTTTCCACCTACCACTGTAGCGTATTAAGATAAATATTTATTAAGATGTTTATAAAGTGATAAGAAATTGAACAAATATTGAATTGAAGACATATTTTATTTTTTATTTCTAAACTAAAGTAAACTGTTGGTACCAACATATAAAAAATATATGATTGAAACAACTTATTAATACAATTTACGATATGTATTACGCAATTTAAATATTTTATTTCTTAAAATTATGATGAATTAGAAATATCAATACTTATTTAATATAGTACATAATAATAATCAAAAACTTAAATATTTTTTTAAGTTAAAAGCTATTACAATCATCCCTCGTCTCTTGTTTTGTAAATTATAATAAATTGATACATATATAAAAACTTAACAGATATAAAACGTAAAAGTTTAAAAGAACTTTTACAAATGACCTTCATTTGACCTCAAAATAATTTTCATTCATTAACTTTTCGCATCCCTCAAAATATTCTAATTCTTAAAAAATAAATAATGCATAATTATAAGTTATGTTCTACATATTTTAATACATTATTTGTGTATAATTTTGTAATTTACTTGTAATGTGTAAAATAAATTAACTCACCTCCAACACTTAAATTAATTTTATCGGGACATTTATCTTCAGTGCATTGCTTATTTAAGGCAAAAACTTCTATAGGTGCACCTTTTTCAATATTTTCAAATAAGCTGGCCATAATTTTTGTTTTTTTTTTAATTAGAAACTTTAAAAATGATTTACAACCAATCAAATTATAAAGTTTTGCAAACACAAATAATTTTTTTTATTTAATGAAACAAATAATTAAGGAAATATTAAAAGCTTAAGACCGGCTTAAACTTATCTACTAGACAACATACAAAACCGTACACTACAACACCACACAATTTCTTTACACACCTCGAATGTGAACTCAAGTCTTCTCAGCAGAACAGAGCTAGGAAAATAATAACTAAAAATAAATTTACATACATCATATTTTACTATTTTAGACGTTTTGACGTTTTATTTTTGTTGTTTTTTCCTTTTTGTTGATAAGTCATATCGATCAAATAAAAACATCATTATCATATGTTTTAATTTATGAAATTTTTCGAAATATGGAAATTGGAATTGAACTATTCAAAAAGGTGATTACAGAATATAGATTACTAATTGATTACTTATACTGTTTACTTTTTACTATAAAAAATAAAAACAGTTTTACAATGAAAATATTTTATGCACATACGTATGAAAAATTTAGAAAATATTCTTATTAATATAATTTTTGTTTTAATCATTTTAAAAGAAATAAATTATTTTTTTTACTAAGTTTTTAATGTATGTAATAAAACTTAGTGTGTAATATAATTTAATCTGGCATTATTTTATATCATTAAATCAGGTATTATTATATAATAACTTTCTGCATAATTATAATTTTTGGCATGTGCTTAAATATATCAAGTATATATATATATAATATATTATATGTATTAAATTTTTTAATTTATTTTGATTTTGAAATTAGAATTTCTAAATTGCTCTTTTAAATATTTTATCAAAATTCAAAGCAAAATATTGTAATAAGTTCTATTAAACACTACCTAAAATCTAACAATAATATTATGTGTTTAGAGAATTTATCTGTTACTATTTAATTTATAAGTCTGATTTGCAATTGCGTTTAAAATTTAAATAAATAATTGAGTTTAATTAATATATATAAGTAAAATAAAATAGAAAAAGAATTCATTAAAACTAGGACTAAATGGAGGATGAAAATGACTTTCTGAATGTAATTCAATATCTTATGATTGCTAAAATAACTTCTTTTTTATTCTGGCTCTGGCAACACTTAAATCAATACAGAAAACTAATGTCAATTGTCATGTCAAGACTTAAGAAGAGTGAAATGACTCAAGTCTGTTTTTAAAAAAGTTATTGAAAATTAAAAATTTGCGATTTCTTTGTTGAAAATTAAAAAATTAAATTTTCTCAATTGATTTTAATTTAAAAAATTTTATCCTCGAAATATTAATATAAAAATTTAAAAAAAATTGTATCAAAATGGGAGCTGTAATGGGGGCTTTGTCTGCGGCTCAGGTACTAAAATTCATAAAAACTAAATATGTACATAATAAATATTTGTTTTAGCTTTTTTATATAACTTTTATAACATTTCATAAAAATTTCATTTAAGTTTTTTAAAAAAAACTATAATAAAAATTAAAAATAATAAAATATGAACTGACAAAGAAAAATAATACGCAATTACATATTAAAATACTTTTTTTCCCGTCCAATTAAGTTATTTACTACTTTTTGCATTATATGTTGTGTATATACCTACATATGCATATGTATAATTAAATAAGTACCTATACACTATTAATTTAATATTTATTTTAATTTAATTAAACTGAAATTTGAATTAAAAAAAATCTTAATTAAATATTTATTTTGTTGATAAAATGAACTAATAAAAACAAAATATTTTGTATTTGAAAAAATGTTTTTAGATGGCTTGTTGCTGCACAGGCACAGCAGTATCACTTTGTTGTCAAGCATGTCCATCATGCAAAAACTCAACTTCATCTAGATTAATGTATGCATTTATGCTCCTTCTAGGCGCCATTCTCGGTGCCATTGCACTTTCACCCGGCTTACAGTCTACTTTACAAAAACTACCATTTTGTGAAGATGTAAATAAGGCAAACCATTCTAGTCGGTTTGGAGATGTTTATTTAAATATAAAGGAAAAAACTAATCCTATTCCGCAAACAGATTGTACGAATGCATTAGGTTATATGGCAGTTTATCGAATATGTTTCGGTTTTGCTTGTTTCTTTACTCTAATGGCTTTAATAATGATTGGTGTAAAAAGCTCAAGGGATCCACGATCTGGAATTCAAAATGGTTTTTGGGGACTAAAGTTTTTAATTTGTATTGGTATAATGATTGGTGCTTGTTTTATTCCTGATAGTGATTTTAGTGTTGCAATGATGTGGATTGGACTGATTGGTGGATTCATATTTATTTTGGTACAACTTGTACTGATAATAGATTTTGCCCATACTTGGGCTGAAACATGGGTTGGTAAGTTAAAATAAAAATTATTATTGTTCTTTGAAATAAAAAAATTCGTTTTCCAAGGATATTATGAAGAAGAAGATTCCAGAGCTTGGTATTGCGCTCTTTTTTCAGTAACTTTTGTTCAATACGCTTTGTCCATAACAGGAATAAGTCTGCTTTTCGTTTATTTTACTCAGGTAAGAATGAATTTTCTATCTTCCTTTAAGTATAAACTATAAATAATTTATGTATTTATAGTCTCTAGAAAGTGCCTGTTCGCTTAACAAATTCTTTATTTCATTCAATTTGATACTATGTGTAATAGTAAGTGTAATATCAGTTTTGCCCTTAGTTCAAGAGAAGCTTCCTAGATCTGGACTTTTACAAAGTTCTATGGTGACACTCTATACAATATATTTAACTTGGTCTGCTATCGCAAATAATCCAGGTAGTTTTCTAAATTAAATTCTTTATATTTTTTAATGGCATAAATATAACAATTATATTATAAGATAACAATGAGTGCGGTTCTTTTAATAATCATCATAATCAAGGATCGAGAGTTACTTTTGACACAACAAGTATTATTGGATTAGTTATTTGGATGTTATGTGTTTTGTATAGTTCTCTGCGCTCTGCGTCAGCTGTAGCTCAGGTTACTATTCCAGATGCTGAAAGACAAGGTATTATATTTTAAAAGATAGATATACAAAGAGAAGTCATTTGTTGTAAGTTGTTATTCATTGTACTGCTCGATATCACTAGTTTTTATTTATTGTTCCGTGTCATATTAAATCATTAGAAATTTATTAAAATTCTTATTGTAATTTAGAAAAATGAGAGTTCTAAATAATTTATTATACCTACAATATACTTCAATATATTTTTAAAGAATTGTATCATAAAGTTTACTTAAAAAGGGACAAAATTTAGCTTACGCAAATGTTTTCTTAATTATTGTTTTTTTTTTATTTTTATAATAAATATAGTTTTGACAGCTCCACTTACTGATGAAGAGTCAAACAGACCAACTGACGACAAACACCAAGTTTGGGATAATGAGGAAAATACTGTTTTTTATTCTTGGTCCTTGTTTCATGTTGTTTTTGTAACCGCTACCTTATATGTTATGATGACTCTCACAAATTGGTACCAGTAAGTATTAAGAAATTTATATTAAAATAATATTTTGCTAATTAATTTATTTCTTTTTTAGACCAAACTCAGAAATAACTTATTTAAACTCTAATAAAGCATCAATGTGGATAAAAATTATATCTAGTTGGTTATGCATTGGTCTCTATGGATGGAGTTTAACTGCTCCAATCATTTTGCCTGATCGTGATTTCAGTTAAGTTTAAAAATTTAAATCGGGATGGATTTTAAATAGTATTAAAGCATATGAACTTATAAGGAGAGGACATAAAAATTATTAGAAAAGAAGTGAAGAATAAATATTTATAAAATATATTAATTAATCTTTGAAGTAATTTTATGAAATATAAAATTTAAATCTTAAAACTTAATTTTAATAATTATAAATATTGTTGAATAAACTTATGTGAAAAATTTCAAACTTAAAATAAATTTATATTGTGTACTTCTTTTTTTTTATGTATTACATATAATTTTTTATAATTTTGTGCATTTATTTTTTTAATTTTTATTTGTGATGAAATTATTTAAATGCAATAAACCTATAAAATAATTGTTTTATTTTATATTCTTATTTATTTTTAAAAATTTAATTTTTATTTTTCTTATTTTTTATTATTTACTTTATTCATTATTTTTATTAATTTTTCTAATTTTAAAACACGCAAACATAAAACATCAAGTCCTACATTTTTTTACGTGGGATGGTCACCAAACGTTTATTTGATTGACTTTGCAATTGCATTGAAGCAAAGATCATATTAACTATAAAGATGTCCCACGTAGAACAAAAAAAAAATCATGAAATTTGAAAGTTTATCAATTTTATTTTTCATAACAAAAAAAAAATGAAAGCTATAATAAAAGCAAAGATCATATTAACTATAATAGTTAATATGATCTTTGATTGAAGGCTCCATTAAATATAAAAAGCTTTGTAAAATAGAAAAACCTCTTCAAGATTTACTCGTGAATTAAATGAAAATAGATAAATTAGATTTTGTATTAACAAATTTTTCGAATACGATTGCTCTTGTGTCTGAAAAAAAAATGTTGCTAACTTCAAGTTTTTAATAGCAGTTATGTCATAAATCCTGAAATTTTTGAATGCAGTCTACACTCAACACTGCATTTGCTGATTACATAACTTAAAACTTCATTTTTGACGTTTAGCAATTGAAGTTAAACAAAATAATACAAATTTAATTTGTTTATTTGAGATAAAACATATTGACATTTGAATTAAACGACGTCTGTCATTTCATCTAACCGTTATACAAAGCGGAAACTGGGAATCCTCATAAACGATGCAACATTACAATAAAATATATTTTCATTTACTATTAAATAAAGATTACAGTATTGAATTTTAATACTAATTACTTATTCAACTAGATAAAGATATTACACTTTTTAATAATATACCATATTATTTCTCTAGCTTTAATTGATTTGAATATAATACACGCGTCATTTGAAGCAAATTTAACTCACCCCTTTATTTATACCGTTTGACATTTGTAAATGTCATTTTTCTAGTAAAACTTGCGCATAAACATAAATGTAAAAGTATTTTGGAAATGAAAGAATTTTATTAAATGTGAGATAAAAGTAAACACAATTGTAGCGGGAAAAATCCTTAATTATTTAATTATTAATTATATTTTACATAAAAATATAATATATATCATAAAAAAGAAAGTATGGATTCCGAATTTAATGCCGAAGCATTTGAAAAGAAGCTGACAACATTAAAAGACACTCAAGATGGAATCCAGCAAATGTCTTCGTGGTGTTTACAACGACGAATTCATCATAAAAAAATTGTAAGCAGTTGGTTAAATGTTTTGAAACAAGTACGAGTGGAACACAGATTAATCCTCTTCTATTTAGCCAATGATGTTATTCAAAATAGCAAACGAAAACATTATGAATTTGTTGACAGTTGGGTAACTGCTTTACAGAAAGCAACAACAATGGTTCGTGATGAAAAAGTTCGAGACAAAATTTATAGGATATTTAATATATGGCTCCAAAGAGATATTTATTCAGAAGAATATTTAAGTGATCTCAAAGGATTACTAAATATAAAAAAGCCAAGTAATAATAGTCAGAGTCACAGTCACAATCAAAATCGTATTCAAACACAATCTAATCAACATGATAGCAATAATAGTAGTAAAGTTGAAATAAATAATGAATTTCAAAGTTCTGTTTTGATTAAAAAAATTCATGATTGTGTTAAACATGGTGTTGAAACAGATAAAACATTTAAAAAGTTGCCTCGCTCGAATAAATCTTACTTGGACTCTATTAAAAGTAATATGATTAAAGATAAGAGCCATTCTGAAGATATTGAAAAAGATATAGAGCAATATGTAACGGCGCTTGAAGCGTATATTAAAACGTTAAAAACAGAAATAAAATATCGCCATTCTTTAATTAGAAATATAGAAGATGCAAAAGAGTTTTATGGTAATCAGCGGGAAGAAGTTAAAGTTGTAGTTAACGCTTACAAAAATTTTGGTTTGAGAATAAAATCAGTTAAAAAAAAAATAGATGAAGTTATACCTAATTTACCTAGTCCTATTCCATCTCCAGATATTGATGCTCCAAGTCCGGAGCCAGATGCCGATATTGCCTTACCTGATGATGACAACACATTAAATTTAAATCTTTTAAGTGCCACTGGTTCGACAAGTTACGTTAGTTATATGGATGGTAATTTACCGTTTGACATTAATGATTTCAAAAGTGAAAGTAGTACAAATAAAAATAATGCAATAATACGTTCAGATTTAAATGCTCAAGCAATTGAAGTTATTAGCACAAGAAAAGAAGAGAATCCAACGCAACGAATCAGTTATGAGTTGAATTCGTTTAATTCTCCAATATCAAAGTTATACTCAAACGATTATAGTCAAACGGTAAATACGTTTAATACAACTACACCATTTAATATTGGCGTAGCAGCACAACAATCTTCACCAAATGTATCAAAAACTACATTAATACCTCCACCGCCTATACCACCTATGTTAAATGATCACACATTAGATTTTGGTGTAGATTGGAATACATCATGGAATCCAGGGAATTCTTCATTTACTAACATTATTGATACCCCTGTTTCTCCTCCACATTTTGAAAAGGAAGGAAACAATTTAAGAGTGCTTGAATATGACGAAGAATTGGATGATTTGGCTTTATTTTCAGAAGATATTGATAATAGAAATCTTTCTTTGTTACAAAAAGATAAAAATAGACTAACAGATGTTGATCATAGAAATCTAATATCTTTAACTGGGTCACCAGGACTGAGTAATTCCAAAGCAGAAGAGTTTGCGAACTCTTTTCTCAATGATACAGATGATTTATTTCAACAAAAAGATGTTGATTACCGTACACAAGGTTTTAATAATTCAATAACTAATAGTTCTGACGTAAATATTATGCCACTGAAACCTCCTACATCACTAATTGAAATTGAACAAACATGTGCTGAGTCTGAATTACCTATAACTTTATTATCATCACAAAGTTCGATTGACCAAACGCAAACCAGTTTTGGTAATATGGGTAGCACGAAATGTGATGAAGGCGGAGGAAAAATAAATGATTTAGGAAATAATAAAAAAGATAATACAGAAAGTGTAGACATGGATGTTTCTGATGATGATATTGAAAATTATCTCAAAGATGTTGATCAACAAAGTATTCAGCAGAATGAACTACATAATTTAAATATACATGATGCACAAATCGACCTTAATGATGACCAATCAGATTTTCAATTACAATTTAATGATCTGGATTCTCAAGAAGATCAACAAAATCATTTGGATGATAATGATACAAATAATGCATTATGGGATAATAACTGGAAGCAGCATCAAATGAATTCGACAAATCGTGTAAATCATCCACTTCCACCACATAGTATGAATCCAAAACAAAGATTTAACTCACCAAGATATCGTGGTGGCAATAGTGGAGGTCCCAGACTTCAAATTTTTCAAAATAAATTTTATAACAGTCCAGCAAATGCAAAATCTCATAGAGGTTCACCATTTTATTTTAATAGAGGAAATGGACAAAGAGGTACTTCTAACCAGCAAAGAGGTGGTACAACACTAGGTTTTCAAAGGGGAAATTTCAGAGGAAGACCTTGGTAATGATAATATATTTTCTGTAAGAAAATATTTTAGTTTTACTTCATTAAAATTAGATATAATATTAAATTCATCAAAATTAATAATAAAATATAAATAAGTTTTAGTTTGCAATTTTTAAGTAATTAGATTAAAATATTTTTCTCTGTAAAACCAGACCAGAAAAATGTTAATAAAAATTGTCCCATAACTCTCTACTTTCATTTAGCAATACAAAATATATTTCGATTTATATTATTTACTTTTGAACAAGGAAATACGTTCTATAGATGTTTTCTTGCCTAATATTTCCATCATTTCCGACACACCAGGACCATCCTTAAAAGGAAAAAGTTAAGTATGAGTAAAATGTTGCTGTTTAAAAACTGATTAATACTTACACTTAATCCTGTTAAACTTGTCCGTAACATTCTCATGAGCTTCGGAAACTTAATATCATTTTCTTTTGAAAATTGCTTCAATACTTCATAAATTTTCTCTTTCTCAAAACGAACATTTTCTAATACAACAATTAATTGGTCTAATTTTTCTATTGAAAAATAAAGGAATATTGATTTTTGAAAAACAATATTAAATAAAAAGATATTCAAAAGGTATACCTTTGTTAACATCTATTCCTACAGTTTTATTTGGTTTTATCCATAAAAAAGCAAAATCATCCTTAAGTAAATCTTGTAATTTTGTAATACGGTTACTACACCAATTTATAACTTTTTCAATGTGAGTAGGATCAACGTCTAAACTGTTGCTCCTAAAAACTAAATATATATATTTTACATTTTTATTTATCGTTAGTTGTACTTACATATCAGGATATCTTTCCAAAATAGCTTTTTTAACACTTTCTATTACCTCATTTTTGGTAACATCATTTCCCATTAAACGAACTATTTCTAAACGATTACAATCTGGTAATAAATCGGGATTTAATTTACTTGGATGTGAATTTATTTTACTAATGTTAAACTATAAATATATTTATAATTTAAATTAAATTTTAAAGCAACTTTAAAAAATGTTAGTTATTTACTTGCTCAATAAGTTCTGTCATTGTATATGAAGACAAAGTAGAACTATGTGGTCGAAGAAATCCCCCACCAGCAAGTGAGACATAATTAAGTAAAGCCAATGGTAATATTCCTGTTTCTCTATAATTTTTTTTTTTTTTAATTATATATAAATTATTCAATAATCTTACCGATATTGGCTAATTTGTATATCGCCCTGCCGTTTGCTTAATTTTGTTCCATTAGAATTGATTAACAAAGGTAAATGACCAAATTTAGGAGGTTTCCATTCAAAAGCCCTTTAAATCAAATATTAATTTTAACTTGATTGTAATAACTCTAATATGATCATACTTGTATAAAAGTAAATGTTTAGTTGTTGATATTTGCCATTCTACACCACGAAAGACGTGCGTAATTTTCATATGAAAATCATCAACTACATTAGCCAAATGATATGTTGGATATCCATCAGATTTAACAATAATCGGATCTCCCTCATTCTCGGCTACGTTATAAGAAATATCACCATATATAATATCTTCAAAAGGTTTAGTATATGGTTCAAGTTTAAATCTTATGCAAAACGTATTTCCATTTGTGAGTTTTTCTGCAATTTGTAATGGTGTTAGATGACGACACTTATTATCATATTTTGCAATTTGTCTATTTCGTATAGCATCTTTCCGCAATAAATCCAACCGCTTCTCTGTACAAAAACAATAATATGCATGACCTCTTTCTAAAAGGGTTTTGACTTCTTTTCTGTAGAGATTCAAACGTTCACTTTGTATGTATGGGCCATATGGACCTCCCAAGAAAGGACCTTCGTCTATTTTAATTCCACACCAACTTAAATCATCCAAGAGCTTTTCGGTTGCTCCTTTAATAAGTCTACTTTGATCGGTATCTTCGATTCTTACGATAAATTTTCCATTATGTTTTCTTGCAAATAAATAATTGTACAAAGCAGTTCTTAACCCACCCAAATGTAAGTATCCTATAAAAAAATATACAAAAAATTTTTAATATCCTAATTTGAGGAAATTATTTTACCTGTTGGACTAGGTGCAAATCTTACACGAACTTCTTGTTTTGTATGATACTTTTTTATTAAATTTAAATAAAATGATTTCTTTCTGAATAACATTTGTACCACTTAAATATATCATTCAAAAAAAACTTAATTCGCTTTGATAACACATAACTTTATAAAAGGTGGTGGAAAATAGTAAATAAATAAATGAATGACAGAAAGTTGTTTCAGTGACAACTGAAAACAGGCAAAACAACATAACTACATATGACACGATCCACGAGTCACAAAACATATGGGCCTAATGAAGGGAGTGCCTCATGAATTTCCAAATGCTTATATCAAATATTTGTTTGCATTTCATATTTTATATTGTGGTATATTAAATTAATTAAATGTGCATACATATTCCACTTAATATTGAATTTTACTTAACTTTAGTTAATTTTGTTATGCTTACGCATGAAACTATTTCTGGTATTTATTTTTAAACTATACTTTTAGTCATAAATATAAATTCAATTTGTTTATGTATATATATCTCACTTTTTTGTTCGTAAAAATAAATTTCTAATTTTCATTTTAAAATGACATGTTATTTTTAAAAAATGAAGATTATTATTAAATTTATGCTCTTCAAATCTGCTAAGCTCTTTTTCATATCACTAATTGCGATCACTACTTTTTAAAAAAAATCAAAATTAATGAAAATGTCTATATTGGAATTGGGGAATGGCAGTTATAACAATTATTTCATTGAAAATAAAAAAAGATTCAACCCCAAAAAGTTTTACTATAGTTTTATAGAAATGTTTAAAATATTATTTTAATATGGCGTTTTCCGAATCTTTTGAAATAGGACACAGCATATTACAACATTTAGAAGGTGCTATTGAAAGTCATCAATTTCCAAAACTACATCATGAATCACAATCAATATCCAATGAAATTGCAGAGGTGGTTGATGAATCTCCTACATCTAACATTAAAATAAACAAAACGAGGTCAGGACTCCGTAGTCTTAAAAAGGTTTTAACGAATAACACAAAGGAAAAATCTTTAAAGAGCAAAAAAGAAGACGTTGATGTAATTCCGAAAATTTCAAACATTTTCTCTGAATCCATTGACAGGGATATCAGTGTTAAAGAAAATTTTGAAAATAATAGTAAATTCGATACCTTTAGTTTTTGTTCTGTAGATTTTAATCAATATTGTGATAAGGATTTGAAGTATTCTTTTATAAGTAAAGAATCAAAAAATATTCCAAAAAACGAAATATGTGATGAAATTTCTAAAGACGGAAATAAAAGTATGGAAACTAAAATGCATAATGATTTAAAAACAGGATTAAGTGAGATAAATGATGGAACGTTTGATTTGAACATTATGAATGCGACACAAAATCCAAGTTTTCTTTATATTCCTCTCAATTCAGAAGATAAGATTGATCTGACTGAGGAATTAAGGAAAAGTAAAAAAGAGATATCATTTTTAAACAATGCAGAAGAACAAAGTTTTTTAAATCTTACAGCAAAATTGGAGAATCTAAGTACGTCAGAAAAACCTTTATTACATTTTTCTATTAGCTCTGATGATAGTACAGAAACAGATATAGATAAAAATCAAACTTTCCAAAAAAAATTTAAATTGAAATCTCAAAAGGACGGAAACATCAATAACTCTTTTAATTCCTCAACAGAAGTTAGAGAAAAAAAATTTGAACATATAACTTCCATTAAACATATTAATTTAGAAGAGCTAGAAAAAATAACCGACATGGCCAGATGGAATTTGCCTACGACTATTCTAAACGAATATAAAAAGAAAGGAATTACAACTATGTTTGATTGGCAAGCCGAGTGCTTAAGTAATGCTAAGGTGATATATAAAATTATAATTAAATTAACCAACCATTACCATAAAATTTATATAAACTAATTATTTTAGGTAGTTTTGGAAAATAAAAACTTGGTTTACAGTGCTCCAACTTCTGCCGGAAAAACATTGATAAGTGAAATTTTATCTATTAAGAATATTATAGAAAGAAATAAAAAAGTGATTTTTATTTTGCCATTCGTATCTGTTGTAAGAGAAAAAATGTTTTACTTACAGGTAACTTTTAATTTACTTTATTCTATTATTATTTGAATTATATTTTTAGGATCTTTTGTCATCTTCAGGCTGCAGAGTTGAAGGATTTTTCGGGGGCTATTCACCTCCAGGGGGATTCGATACTGTTAATTTGGCTATTTGTACTATTGAAAAAGCAAATTCCATTATAAACCGACTTTTAGAACAAGGAAAAATAGAACATCTAGGTTGTGTCATTATTGATGAAATACATCTTATATCAGATCCGGGAAGGGGATATATTTTAGAACTTCTTTTAGCAAAAATATTATATATGTCAAAGAAATTGAATTGTAATATACAGATAATTACTATGTCAGCAACTTTACCGAACTGTGAAATTTTAACCAAATGGCTAAACGCTGAAATGTATTTAACAGATTTTCGACCTGTGGAACTAAAAGAAATGATTAAGATTGGGAAAAAAATTTTCGATAAAGAATTTAATTTGATTAGAGTTATTGATTCTTTGATTCCAGAAATACAAAATGATCAGGATGATATTACTTTCTTATCTATTGAGACTATTTTACAAGGTTGCTCAGTAATTATATTTTGTCCTTCAAAGGGTAATTCTGTTGTTCTATTATCTCCAAATCTTTATTTAGAATATATTTTTAGAATGGTGTGAAAATCTTTCACAAAACTTAGTTAAAACTATCAAAAGTTTATGTAACTCTAATAGTGAAATTGGTTTAAAAATGCTGCAAATAATTAATAAAGATATGTTATTAGATGTAATTAAAAGACTGAAAACCCTAGTAACTGGTTGTGATAAAATTTTAAAAAGTACTTTTGAGTATGGTTGTGCTTTTCATCATGCTGGATTAACAGTAGAGGAACGTGATGTTGTAGAAAATACTTTTAAAAGTGGTTTGTTAAAAATAATAGTTGCAACGAGCACTTTAAGTTCTGGTAAAGTTTTAAAAATAATATTGAATACGATTCAAATATTTTTTATTTAGGAGTTAATTTGCCAGCACGCAGAGTTATTATAAGAACTCCTTTGTTTGGACGATTGCCAATGGATTCTTTAACGTATAAGCAAATGATTGGAAGAGCTGGTCGAACAGGAAAAGTAAATTCTAAAATATTTATTGGAAATATAAAATTTTATTTTCTTTTATTCTTTAAGGACACCCTTGGAGAATCTATTTTGATTTGCAATGAAAGTAATGCAAAAATAGGAAAAGAACTAGTTAGCGCAGTTTTAAAACCAATTTCATCTTGTTTAGGCTTCGATAATGGAGTATTATAATTTTTTTTTTTCTTAAATAAAAAAATATAAACAATTTTCTTCTAGATGCATTTAAAAAGGGCAATTTTAGAAATAATATCTTCTGGAGTTGCAAAAACACATTCAGATTTACTTTGTTTTTTTAATTGTACATTGTATAATATATCAAATACATATACAAATCTTGATTATGAAATTGAAGAAGAAAATCCTATTCAGCAGTGTATCAATTTTTTGAAGGAATATGAATTTATTCGGATACAACATAACGAATTAGAGGAAGCATATTATATTCCAAGTCGATTAGGAAAAGCTTGTTTAGGTATAATTTTATAAATACGATAACATGTTCGGTGTACTTCGGTTAGCTAATCTGCTTATTTCATTTTCAAGCTTCTTCACTTCCTCCAACTGACGGAATAATGCTATTTTCCGAATTACAGCGCTCGCGTAGATGTTTTGTTCTGGAATCAGAATTGCATGCAGTCTATTTAGTTACTCCATATTCAGTTTGTTATCAATTACAAAATATAGATTGGTTACACTTTTTGGATGTATGGGAACAGTTATCTCCAGGAAATAAAAAAGTTGCGGAAATAGTAGGTGTTAAAGAATCGTTCCTTGTTCGAGCTATGCGTTGCCAAAATAAATTAGATTTGAAATTGTTACAAATACATAAAAGGTATAGGTATTAATATTTATATTTAAAACTTTTTTAATCAAAATATTTGTTGAAGATTTTATTCAGCCCTTGCGCTTCAAGAACTTGTAAACGAAGTTCCCATCAGTACAGTAGCAACAAAATTTAAGTGTAATCGTGGTTTGTTACAAAGTTTACAACAAATGTCTTCGACTTTTGCAAGTATCGTAACAGCTTTCTGTGATGCACTCAATTGGAAAACATTATCGCTAATTGTGTCTCAGTTTAAAGAACGCTTGTATTTCGGAGTACATCGGGAATTGATAGATTTAATGAGATTACCAGACATAAATTCTCAAAGAGCTAGATCTCTTTTCAAAGCTGGTATAGAAAACTTAGCTATCTTAGCAAATTCACAAGTTTTTCAAATTGAGAAGATTCTTTATGACAGTTTGAGTTTTGAGTCTAGTAAAAAGCAGGATGGGGAAGATGATTATGAAGTAGAAAAACGTAATTTTATACGAAAAGTTTATGTAACGGGAAAAGTTGATTTGTCTATCAAAGATGCCGCTAAAATGCTTATTAATAACGCCAGAACGTTTTTACAATATGAAATAGGAGTAAAATGTATTTGGGCAAATGAAAATGCAAACGATGAAAGTAAGATTTTCATACAAAGTAGCAACAACTCTGAAAATATTGTAAACAACGATTATGTGAATCAATCACAAGATAAACATAAATCCTCGGTTGAAATTGGGGAGTTCAGTGATAATATAAAACGATGTGTTTTAAAGAAATTGAAAGATTCTGAAGAGGGAGAAATGGAAATTGACTATCTTCAACTGGTAACAGGAAATGATGGTTCAGTCATTTTGAATTCTCCATTAACGAAAAAATCAAAAGTTCATTCGCAATTTTTATGCATAAATGAAGAAAAGAAATCAGAATGTTGGGAGAATGAAAAATTAAAAAGCTCTATTAAAGAAAATAAAAAAACAGACGAAGAATCAATCCAAATCTCAGTTTTATCAAATGGTTCCATTATTAGAGAACCAAATCTACTTAATAATTTAAGTAACAAAAAAGTCGATTTAATGTCTATCGCGAAAAGTGAGAGCATTAGCATTATTGATACAGATGAAGACTTTGAAATGTATCAAAACTATTTAACAAAAATTTTAGAAGCTAAGCATGTAGGATTTTCTGTTGGAATTGAGAAATTAGTATCGGCAAATCAATGTCATGGTGTTATTGGAGCAAATATCTTTTCAAAACAAACTGAAACAAAAAATTTAAATGAAAAACAATTTATGATCGATAGCATGTATTATATTACAGGAGTTTCATTTTCTTTAGAAGAGAATATATCAATATTCATTGATTTGCAAAATATAAAACAAAAATATTCTAATATCCCCAATCATAAATTAGAATTTATCCACACAATATTTAGTAATAAAGAAGTTACATTGAGAATCTATGACGCGAAAGAACAAATTAAAATATTAGAAAAATTTCTAGCGCGTAGTTGTAAATTACAAAATGATATTGAAGATCCTAAAATTGCTAGTTGGTTATTGGAGCCAGATGTGGAAATGAATTTATCTAAAATGGTAATTTTATATTTTATAATTTGTTTTCTATTAAAAAATTTTATTCCAAGGTTTCTAAATACGCTCCAAAGTATAAAACATTATTAGAAGAATTGAACCATAAAGGGTTTCAAGGTCTCAGTTCAAATTGTAGCCTTCCATGCACAGGAAGAATTAGAGCTTGTTATGAAGCTTGCATAACAAATTCTGTTTTGAAAAATCAACTTGAAAGTTTAAAGAATTTTGCAGACGGTCAAATGAAAAAATTTTTTCATGGTAAAAATTTTATTTTATTTCTTTTGGTCTATTATTTAATTTTGATCATATATATTTTATTCAGAATTGGAAATGCCAATTCAAAAAATTTTGGCGCATTGTGAAGTTGTAGGATTTTCTATTAATGCTGATAAAATTCAGGAACTAACTCAAACAATGTTTGGTTTAATGAAAAAATTAGAGACAAAAATTTATCAATTACATGGGTCACACTTTAATTTAGGTTCTACTGCGGCTGTTGCAAGAGTAAAATATAAATTAAAATGATTTATGCATCTTAAATTATTATATTCATTATTCTTTAGGTATTAGGTTTACACCGGCAGCCAAATAGAAAACTTAGCACGTCTAAACAAATTTTAGAAAGAATTGATTCTCCTATATCAAATTTAATATTAAACTATCGAAAAATTAGTACCATTTTCACAAAAAACATAAAACCTTTGCAGAAAGTTATTCAAAATGATAGGTAACTTAATCAATAAATTTTTTTGCAAATTTTTATATTACTTTTTTCTAATATAGTACGTAATTTTGCAGAATTCATGGTAATAGCTTTACTATTACAAGCACAGGGCGAATTTCAATGTATGAACCGAATGTTCAAAATGTTGCTAAAAACTTCAATATTGAGTTCGATGGTAAGTGCAGCAGTTTTTTAGCAAAATAATTTTGAATAATATTTATTAAAAAAATAAATTATTTTAGATGAGATAATTAAAATTTCTTGTCGATCAATTTTTTTATGTCCAACCGGCCGAGTTTTATTATCAGCAGACTTTTGTCAACTTGAAATGAGAATTCTTACACATTTATCGCAAGATAAAACCTTACAAACTGTTATACATTCCAATAAGGATATATTTACAGCCATAGCAGCTAAATGGAATAAAATTTCGGAAAATGATGTTTCGGAGGAACTACGTAATGGTACAAAACAAATATGTTATGGTATAATTTATGGCATGGGTATTAAGACTTTATCAGAAAACTTGAAATGCACTGAACAAGAAGCTCTTTCAATATGTGAACAATTTCATTCTACTTATCCTGGTATAAGGTACAATTCAAATTATCAAAAAAAATTAAAGTAATATTAATTAATTTCTTAAAACAGAGCCTATATCCAAAAAATTATAAGATTTGCCAAACAAAATGGTTTTGTGGAAACAATAACTGGTCGCCGGCGATATCTCGAGCATATTAACAGTGTTGAAAATTCTTTAAGAAGTATGTTGTAGATTAAATTTTATATTGATACACATTTATGTTTTTTTTTTTATTAGACCAATCTGAAAGACAATCTGTTAATACAACAATACAAGGATCTGCTGCTGATATTGTGAAAAGTGCCATTCTTCGAATGGAAAAAAATATAATGAAATATAATTTGAAATTAGGTATTAATATTCCAAATAATTTAATAACTCAGGTAGAATTCGTATTACATTTACATGACGAGTTAATATATGAAGTGCCTGAAAACAAAGCTCGCAACATAGCAAAAGTTTTAAAGGCTACAATGGAAAATTGTGTAAAATTATCTGTGCCTTTAAAAGTAAAACTTAAAAGTGGAAAGTCTTGGGGCGAAATGGTAGATTTAAATATATAACTGCTTGAATAGTTAAATTTATATTTTTAAAATTACTACTACACTTTTTTAGTTGAAATTTAAATTATATTTTGTATTTTTGATTATAAAAAAATTATTATAAATATATAAATAGATATTAAAAAGTGGGATTATAATTGAAACATGTGGAGACTTTTATTTAGCCCTTTCATTCCACGAACCTTTATAACATTTAACACTAAATAAAATTTTAATATTAACAGAAACAAAAATAATTATATTTTACTATTTAAAGCAAAAAACGAGCTTGTCTGTTGCTGTTTGTGTTCCCGAATTACAATTAAAAATAATTACTATATTTTTATTGAGTTTTCTAATTACTTTTTCTAAATTGTTCTAAATCCAGTTTTAAAGCATTTTGAAATTCCGATTTTAAAAACAAATTGTTTTCAATTAAAAAAAGGTTCAAAAAGTATATTTTTTAGTTATATTTTTTGAACAAAAAACAACTCTTGATTCACAGCTATAAAGAAGTTCCATAACAGTTATAACATAAAGAAACAAAAATTTGGTGAAAATAAAAGGTTTGTTTAACAATTAAACTAAATAAATTAATACACAAAACTATTGACTTCAACCTCCTAAAACTCGGCTGATTCACAGTTATTAGAAGATACAGGCTATTTATTTTTACTATGCTGACATTGTTTTTGTGCAAATAAAGAAAATTTCTTAAAAAAATATATTGATCTAAATATAATAATTTAAATTCTCATTTCCTATTTTTATGTTAGAAACATAAAGTTTATTGATTTTGCTTTGCAGCCCATTCTGTCCATGATCCTTTATAGCATTTAGCACTAAAATGAAAATTAATGCGAATCATAAAAATTAAATAATTTATATATTACTTTTTGAAACCTAAGGACTGAGCTGTTTCAGTTGCCTTTTGGGCTCTGCCCCCCAGTTTACAGCTAAAAATAATTTCTTTACTTTCATCTGGTTTGTCAATTCCATATGATTTTTTGAATTCTTCTGGACCCAATTTTAATGCATTTTCTAATTCCGGTACTAAAAAATAAATTTTTTTTCTAATTAATCAATGAATAATTAAAGTGACAATGTCTTCAATTTGATGTTCCGAAAATCGTTTAACTATTTGCTAAATTACATGCTAAATTTTTAATTCGAGTATTAGAAAATAATTAACTTGAAAAAAGTGCGAATCATCACACAATTATAAATTTAAAGTTATGTGAGCAAAATAAAAAAGAAAAACCAGATAAGCAAGTTTTTTAAATATACAATAATCGCATGTCGTTAACCATATTTTTTAAATATATAAATATAATTCTTCAATTCCTGCTAAAAGTAAAATAACTATTAAATACTAACATGGAATATTTATACTAGCCGGAATTGTTCCTGTTTCTTGAAGTTCAGTTTGATTTCGAACATCAATCAAAATTTTTTCTGGTGTATTAATTAAATTTTTAACTTCTTCATATGTTGCCATAGTTTTATTTTGGTCAAAACGAAATATGCAGATAAAACTAGTTAATTAATTAATTTATTATATTTATTTTAGTTTATTTATTGCAAAATGTAATGTATTTGTTGTATTGTATTCGCCGGTTGAAGTTAAACTAACCAAAAACATCACATTATAAAATATGAATAAAAAAGAAAGAATTTTCAAGTTTCAGTTTCATTCAACTAAAAATTGAAATTGAATATGCGACGCCGACACTATAGTTGGAGGGAAATTGAAATTGAATAATTCATTTTTCAACAATTGCACTAAGAGGGTACATTTAGACGATGTTGCAGTTGTTATTAGCCACCACCTACATTAATTCTTTCAGAAGGCCTGGACATCGAAAATATTTGAATGTATTAGTACACATTGTTAAAGTGTGTGAAAAAAAGCTCTTCCAAATGACGTTTCTTAAAAAAATTTTTGTACTTTTATGTTTATGTTTTTTTTTTAGTTAAAATTAAAATTTTCATCAATTTTCTTTTAGAGTTTTCCCTATGAAATAATTGTCCAAATATTTTAATTTTTATATTAAAATAAAATTTGAAATTTTTTCTTTAACATATCAAAATTTCAGCTTTCAACTCGAAATTTTTAATATATTTACAGCAAAATATATTCAATGATTTTTTAAGTATTAAAAATCACCGCCATTTTGACACTCTCAAAAAATATTTGAATAGACATTTATCATGTTTTTTAGTGAACATAACCTTCAAATTAAAAGCTATAATTTCAAATTTTTTCAACGATTTCGGTAAGTAGTTCAAATTCAATCTAAGTTTTAATATATATAAATTTAATAAAAAATTATGAAATTTATATATAAATAAAGCTTAAAGAATTCTCTTTTCACTCGTAAAAAAATTAAATTTGAAATCATTTTTTTCAGCACATTTCCAAGCAAGAATTGGAAAAGGAGTACCACATTCTGGGTAAGAAAGTTTTTTCTAATAAGTACAGTTTCAAATAAAAAGTAGTTGCGTAGTGTAAAATTGTGTAGAGTAGTATTTTACAAGTACCTTAATAAAATAAAATAATATTTTTGATCTCAATTTAATATTATTTTAAAAATAATATTTAAATATTTTTTGTTAATAAAGAATTAAATAATTTTTATAAATAAAAGATTTTTTTTTTTAAATATACTTCAATAATATTTTATTTTATATACAATACAAAGGTACTTGTAGTTTAGTTATCAAATTTCTAATTTAAGTTTTTTAATTGAATTAACTTTCTTAAACATTATATTTGAAATTTAACAAAGTTAATTCAATTATTAAGTGCCTTTTTTAATAATTTATTTAAAATGGGTCGTAAATGCTCGGTTGTTGGATGTAAATCCAATTATAACAGTAGCACGAATTACAACTTATAAATTTCCGGTAAAAGAAAATTTAAAAAAATTATGGGTAAACGCTGTTGGAAGAACGAACTGGCAACCAACAGCCTATAGTACCGTTTGTAAATTACATTTTGAAGATTCGTGTTTAACTGTAGATAAATCCCAAAGGACGCAATTATTGCCAGATGCAGTTCCAAGTATTTTCCCCAAGAACTCGGTAGAATTACTTTCTGTTAATAAAAATTCAAATATAGATGAAGATCTAATTTTAAATTTTGGTAATTTAGTTTTAAATATTAATAAAAACGTAAATTTAAATAACTGGGCCTTATATACTGGCCAAACTAATTTAGTTTTGTACATTTTAAATGAGAACGAAAACTTTGGTTGTTCTTTTAGATTCATTCTGGGGATACCACTTTAAAAAAAACGAGCCATATTCTCTACCTCTACGGTGGTGTGGAAACGAGAATTATTAAATATCTATAATATATATATATTAATTTTTTTTATTTAATTACTTATTTTTTATTTCCATTTATTTATGATTTATATTTTTCAATTTTTAATATTCTAATGAAATAATTAAACTCATTCAAATTCCCACTGAACACAACTTTTTTTTTGACCATTAATGTACGACATTAATAATCTTTTTGAAAGCTTCTAAGAAGCTTTTTCCAATAAAAATTTTTTTTGAAGCAATTTTTTGAAATCCATACTTATGAATGAAAAAATTAAAGTTAAAATTTTTTTTTTTTACTAAATGATGTAAAAAAGATGATATTTCAATTTACTCTTTTAACATAATTAAAAAAAATCAGTAGTTTTTGAGTTATTTTAACATTTTTAACAGGACTCCCGCGTTTTCCCATAAGACTACGTGTAAATTTCATTTGCGGGAGTCCTATTTTGAGCTTTTTTTCTTTAGATGTCCAGGCCTTTTGAATTATTGTAGGTTATGTATTAGCACATCTTGTTGTTATACTGCTCAAAAGCTCTTTACGTTTACACTATTGTTGAATGGTGTTACAACTTTATATGTGTGCGTTAATATTATCATTTCATTTTTTTTTGGAAGGGTAAGCTTTGGATTTTTATTTTTCTTAAGCGCGGACTTCGAAATTAAAAATAAAAAAATTATTTTTGTTTATTTTATCATTTTTTATTTATTATTATTTTAAGAACAAGGAATTTAAAGAATTGGTTAAGTTTAAATTAAAAATTACTAGGTATGTGAATATTTTCAAAAATTGTTTTTAAGGTTTGTAGATATTTATTTACAAAGGTATAATGTTGAAAAAAGATAATTAAACAAAAAAACATACATACGCTTGAGTTTTTACCACTAGTACATCACTCTTTAATTTTAAAAATAAGAATGAGGTGTAGTATATCTTAACAAATCTTTAACCTAAACCTTTTTTTATTATTATTTTTAACCTAAACCTTTTTTTATTACTATTATTATTTATTACTCGTAAAGCAGCTAAATTTTAGTTAACAAAAATGTTAACAATGTTTTCGGGTGTTAACCCCGTTCTCGTCGTTCTTAATCGTTTTAAAGCTTTTTTTTTTAGGAGAAATGTGGAATTGAGAAAGAAAAAGAAGAAATATCAACTGACGACATCAACGACGTGTGAACGCATACATATAATATGAAATATTCTGTGTTGTCTACAATTTATTTACATATGTATTTATAAAAATTGTATAAAGTAAAACTTTTTGTACACGTGAATATGACACCTCTTTCATTTATTATGTTAAATGGTGCAACTGAAGCGCAAACTGGTTTTGAGGTGAAATTTTAAACGGCTTCTTTTTTATGTGCCACTTATTTACTGAAAGTGATTTGATAGAACTGGTCGCTTTGTTTTATTCAGACTTACCCAAACTCCCTGACTGAGTCAGAATTACTAAGCTAGAAATACTGGCTACTTTTATGTAGCCAATTGGATGTCATGCATTATGGTTAAGGATTCTTGTTGAACCCCATATTCCCAAACAGCCATAGCGTTCTATTTGTGTCAATTATTTAATATGTCTTGTCTTTTCTTTTTTATGGCTGTCTACCAAATTAGAAGACTGTATGTTAACACTGATGGTATTCTACACGTATATATCTATATCTTAATAATCGGCGATAGACACCATTTTTTGCTAATTGCATTTCTGCAGCCTCATAATATAACCCTTTTGGCCTTTTCTTTCTTTTCGCTCACTCATATGTTTTTTCTATCTGAGTTTCTCATCGAGGTATACTCCTAGATATTTTACATTTGTGGAAAAAAGCAGCTGGTTCTAATCTCGGTGCTTGAACAATTTTGCTGAATCCCGTCTCCCTGTAAATTCTCTAAGTGTCGTACCTGTACAGAGATTCAATGGCTTTCGTTAGTAAATTTTGACAAGTGTAGCAGAGCACGATGACTAATTAATTAAATAAAATATGATATGGGATAAGAAATGCGCGTTAATCAGTATTCAGTTCAATAATGAGATTCAATCTTTTATCACCCCAATTAAATCATCATCATCAACTGGCGTTACAGCTCGGGGTGAGCTTGAGCCTCTTGCACAACTAGTCTCCAGATATTTCTGTCTCTTGCTTTTATCTTCCAGTTTTGTACATTTAGTGTTAGTAAATCCTTTTCTACACTGTCCAGCCATCTCAGACGAGGTCTTCCCTGTGGTCGATTTATAAGTGGGCGATACTGAAGTATTTGTTTCTGGGGCCGTGTTTCTTCCATCCTCATTATATGTCCAGCCCACCGAATGCGTTGCGCTTTGTAGAACCTGACTACATCTTTCCCCTCGATTATACGGTCCAGCTCTTCATTTGACCTTTGAAAATATTACCCCAATTAAATGCTCAACATATTTTTCTTGGAGCTGCTTGCCGATTATTAATTGTAGGTGTTTGGGTGTTGGAACCTCTTCCAACTCAATATTATTTATAACTATTATCTTTAAACCATTTAATCTTTATTAATTTTTTCATCCAAATTCTGTTTTTTGCTGTTAGAGAAGAGACTTAATTAATACACCAGATTATAGTTTACCATTGTTATCACCTCTCTATTTGTAAGATAACATTATATGAGGCCGTAGGAGGGTTCTATAATACCCAATTCATATAATCTTTTGTATAATTATGTTTACGGTATCAAATACTTTTTGCAAGACAACGTAGGTAAATCTAATTTACATAATAACCTCTGCTAAAGCTGCTTCCGTGTTAGTTCTAACAATGAAAACTATTTTACTTTTAAGTAAATTACCTATTTACTCAGTAAACTAAGAAAAACATACGTATACATATTTTTCATAAATTAATTTGAAAAAAATTTAAGTATTTTTTTTATCAAAAAACTTTTATGCTTTATAAATTGTAAAATTTAAAGTAAATTTTAATAAATTTTATAAACAAAAATATGAAGGTTTCGACAAAAAGAAAAAACGTTTCAAGTCCGAAAAATGGGAAGAAAAAAGAAATTGCAAATCTTAAAAAGACAATTAACAAATATGAAATTAAAAATAATTTAGCAAATGTTTCAAAAATAAATATAAATAATTTACCATTAGAAATATTAGAAAAAATTATTAGTAACATACACATTTGGCATCGAAATCGTATAAGATTAGCATGTAAAACTTTTAAGTATGCTTCAGATACTTTACTATTACATGAACTTAAAAGTAAAATTGAAAAATTTAAAAAGAATAAACGTTCAAATAATGAATTGATTACAATGCAGGTTTTTTCGTTTTGTTATGTGTACCAAAAAAAAAATATATTGTAAATTTTTTAGGCAATTCATCAAGGAACATGGGCATTTGTGAAAAAAGGATTTGGTTCAATCTTCTTAGGCAAGATGTTAGTTTTACTGAGATGCCATTATGATAATCCATTTGCACCAACTTTAGAAAATTGTAAAAAATTTTTAAAACAGTTTTATGGTCTAATAAGTGAAAAATTTGAAAAATTATCAAATCATGAAGCTCGTGTATTGTACACATTAATATTGTTAGGATACTTCCATGTAAATCTTAAAAGGGCTTTGAAAAGAAAAAAATCAATATATAAAAAAATTTTTGTAGAATATAAACAGATGTGAAAAATTATTCTCAGAATATGAAAGTTTAGGACATTGGCAAGTAATGTATATATTACATGGTTCTTGGTTTGACATATATACATTTAATCATTCTTTATTAACTTCAAACTTAAACTATTTAAAAGATGGTTTCGATATCTTAATAGTTTTATTTTGCTTAATGATAGCATCACACAAGGGTGAATCATTTAAGTGAGTCTTTAAAGTTAGAATTAAATTTTAAATATTTATTCAGATTTAAAATTAACAGAAATTTTAAAATTCACAGAATATTTTTTTAAAAATTTTGTTTATGAACTTAGTTTATGTTATATATATTAATGCAGAAAGTTTTACCTTTTAAGAAATGTTCATGAAGGTGATTATAAGGCATATTTAATCGGCTATGATTCAAGATTTGAAACAAGAGTTAAAACATTTATTATTTTCAACGTTTTCAGCTCAAAAAATATGTTTAATTTTTTATTATCTGCATCAAAATCTGAAAAATTAACTGATTTTCCTCAAGAAGAATTTCAAATAGATGTTGAATTTTTTTGCAAACAAGGTTCTCGGAAAAATTCCGTTACATATCGGTTAGATATCAGTCCTTAGTTTTGAAAATTTGTAAATATGTTTATATGCCAATAAATTAATTGTAAATAATAATTCAAATAAATTATTTTACACTAAAAAATATTAAAATTTATGCAAAACATATATTTTTAGAAATAGTTGTAATTAGCTCTTTCAAACTGCTCCTTATTAATTTGAATTCCTATTTAGAACCTATAGACATTTTTTTTTTAAATCAGAGCATAGATCTAAGCACGCTCTGAACAAAATGAGCACGCTTTGAACAGAGCACGCTCACAGCGTTCAGCATAATAAAAAAAACACGATTTGAAAAAACTGTAATTTTTATTTTAGTTTAATTTTAAATTGTCAAAAATTTAAATTAAATTAAAAAATAACTAACATAAAATAAACAAAACATTTTGACTATTATTTTACAAGGTAAAATTTTAAACAAACGTCAAAATGTCTGTATTTTATTTTGTTAAGCTGTGCTGCTCTTTAATTTAAAAAAAAAAAAACACGAATATTACGCTCAGGGCTAAAAATAAAACGATTTTTTTTTGACAGTTCATTCTCTGCTCAGATTAAAAAAAACAACAAAACTTGAAAAACGCTTGCAAAATTTTCATTTAGGTTAAAACACAGTTCCGACCAACGACGAAATATTTGCGTCGGAAATTTTAAAACATATGGGTTCTAATGTATTTGCACAAAATTGGGATGATCGTCGTCGTCAAAATAGTTTTATTTTCTAATTTTTTAGCTGTAGTAGAGTTTGACAACATTTTTAAATGTTTTTATAAACAAAGAACAAGCTCTTTTTTAACCAAAACAAAAAATGTGATTTAACCAGGTCAAAGAAATCATCTTAAAATCCAGTCGTTAATCTATAATTTCTCGATTTTTGTATTGATTATTAAAAATTTTTTTTCAATTTTTTGAAATTCGCCATATTATTTAAAATTTTTTTTTAAATATGTCAAATATGCTTTACGCACTGGACTTTTACGAAAGGTTTATAAGCCCTTGACAATTTGGTGGATTTTGTACAAGGTAATTAATCAATTTCGGAATTCATGAACGTACAATTAGCATATTAATGAATTTTTTTGCTGTTGTACTAATAGTACGTGAAAATGGTATGAAATTCATAGGAAGCCACAAGGGTCGGCGAAACTATGCATTGGATTGGAGGTTATATAAAGAAGGTTATGAAGCAAATGAAAAAAAAGTTATTGAAATAATGGAATAAGTATTTTTTAGAACTATGATAGTGATTCCGTCAGGATCGGCTGAGTTATTTTTGTCAAGATTCTTCAATATTTTCATTCCTGTTTTCATAAAAGTTGGGCCATAAGTCTTATAAATATTAAGGATGTTGAAAATAATGTAATTTTTAATGAGGGTAGCGATGCCTCTTTTAGCAACAATGTGTAAAACAAGCGAGTAGCCTGAAATGTTAAAATGATCGCTTTGACTATCGCGTTAAAAATAAAAAGTACCTTGCTTAAACCTATGTGTGCGAGTACATCGTTAAACGCATAAGAAACTAAATATGTTGAACTTATGAGTAGAGGTCCATAAGCAAATCCCAATACTCATTTACAAAACTATGCTTTCGAACTCATTCCTATAAATACTTTAAATAAACCCAAAAAAAAAATATTTTCTTTTTCGATGCTTTTAAAAAAAAATCCAACAGGTAGCGCTTGGTTGGATGAAAAAGTAGGAAATCTTTTTTAAAATTGACATTTGAAATTTATCAGGTTAGGTAACATAAATGAGGATAGCGATTTATTTTGAAAAACGAGGTGTACTTATTAACATAGCTTGTTGTTCAATTCTTTTCATTTCCGTCGTTGAAAGAGAGTAGACGTTATTTATTGCTGAAAATGGTAATTTTAAATTTTAACTAAAATTTAATTTATTTTAAATTTTTTTTTTATCGAAATTTAAATTTATTTGAAATATTTTGTGTTGTTTCAAAATTAGTCTCATCGTAAGTTTTCTGCACCCCGTCATGGGTCAATGGCATTTTACCCAAAAAAGCGTGCTCAAAGGCATCGTGGTAAAGTAAAGGCTTTTCCAAAAGATGATCCCAAAAAACCGGTTCATTTAACTTGTTTCCTTGGTTATAAAGCTGGTATGAGTCACATCGTCAGAGAAGCAAATAGACCTGGCTCAAGTAAGTATTTTAACCTCATTTTTAAGTGGCTAATTTAATATGATGATAATCCGAATAAATTAATGGTTAGAACACAATGAAAATCAATGATTCTAGTCTAGGGCGGACTGATTAAAACTAAATATAAACTGTACTTCATAGTAAATATATGTTCGGTGTATATGAATTTCTAATTTTTCTTTACAGAAATAAACAAAAAAGAAGTTGTCGAAGCAGTTACCGTCTTGGAAACTCCACCAATGATTGTTGTTGGAGCTGTCGGCTACATTGAAACACCATTTGGCTTAAGAGCTCTTGTTAATGTTTGGGCTCAACATTTATCTGAAGAATGTCGTCGTCGTTTCTATAAAAATTGGTAAGTTTTTATATCTATTTTGCAAAATTAGCAACATTTTAAAGAACTACAATGATGATATGGTGGTAACAGATTAATTATGATCGATATTTTTTTTTACCATCACATGCTGCCTTCCTTCTGAAGTTCTTTAAATAAATTAAAAAAAAAAAATATTTAATTTTATAAATAACTAACCAAAAAAACAGCTCTTCGATCATTATTATTATGAGAGAGCTTTTAAAATATGTCGTGTGAGCTATGAGTAAATACTGTACTCAAGTGGTAAGCACGATACGAAGTTTAATCTCCGCTCACTTGATTTATATCAATGTGATGAGGTTTTCTTCGAGATTTTCATTTTAGGAATGTTTGTCGTTCATCCAAATGGAGAATTATCACATACAAAAAAAAAATAAAACTTGGCTCTTCAAATTTGTAAAAAAAAAATTATTTTCCTATAATCAAAAATTAGGTATAAGAGTAAGAAGAAGGCTTTCACAAAAGCAAACAAAAAATGGAGCGATGATTTTGGCAAAAAAAGCATTGAAAACGATTTTAAAAAAATGTTACGTTACTGTAAAGTAATTCGTGTTATTGCTCATACTCAGGTAATTTTAATGAATTACATTATTTAATTAAATGCGAAGTCCTGGATCGTTAGGCTGAAAGAAGTCGATAATTTTTATTGGTAACTTTTAGCTAGACTGTCCAAAACGCTGTAACCATCGTATTTTTCAATATACGGTTGCCTGCAGCAACGTCGCATACTAAAAAGCCAAAATGGTTTAATATGCTATATTCCATAAACTATGCGGAGCCTTTCTGGCAATTACCGTTCAGTTAAACCATAGCAGATACATTAAATTATTTATCTGTTAGGTTCAGAGTGAATTTTATTTTTAATATTTAACTTTTATTTAAAGATAAGATTGATCAAACAACGCCAAAAGAAAGCTCATATTATGGAAATTCAATTAAATGGTGGAACAATTGAAGATAAGGTTAAATGGGTTAAAGAACATTTGGAAAAACCAGTTCCAGTTAGTCAAGTATTTTCTCAAGATGAAATGATTGATTGTATTGCTGTTACAAAGGGAAAAGGTTTTAAGGGTGTAACAAGTCGTTGGCATACAAAAAAATTACCACGTAAAACGCACAAGGGCTTGAGAAAGGTAGCTTGTATTGGAGCATGGCATCCAAGTCGTGTTTCATTTACTGTCGCACGTGCAGGTCAAAAAGGTTATCACCATCGTACTGAAATCAATAAAAAAATATACCGCATTGGTGCTGGCATTCATACTAGAGATGGCAAGGTATAAAATTTTAATAGATTCTTAATATTTAAAATAAAGTGATGATTTTTTGTACGCTTGAAAAAATTATGATATTGTCAATGATAGGCCTGATATTGTTACAATTTATTTTTTTTTTTTTTTATTAATTTCTTTAATATATATATATTTTTTTTGGTAGATTGTCAAAAATAACGCTGCAACTGAGTACGATTTAACAGATAAATCAATTACACCAATGGGCGGTTTTCCTCATTATGGTGAGGTTAATAATGATTTTGTAATGCTTAAAGGATGTTGCATTGGCTCCAAAAAACGTGTCATTACATTACGTAAATCATTATTGGTTCATACCAAACGCTCAGCATTGGAAGAAATCAATCTTAAATTCATTGATACATCTTCAAAAATGGGTCATGGTCGTTTCCAAACACCAGCCGACAAATTGGCATTTATGGGACCACTCAAAAAAGATCGCATCAAAGAAGAACAAGCAGCAGCAACTACAAGTGCTTGAACAAAATGTTAGGAAGAAATATACGTTTAGCAATTATATTTTGTTTAAAATAGAAAAATAAAGCACTAAATAAAACAATTTTGTACTTTTTTTGTAAATTGTTAAAAAAAATTAATGTCCTGTACTAATACCAGCATAAATTGAACATTCATTATGTTGGTTTCGCTTAGGACAATAGTAAATGAAATACTTAATATCCTGGTTAGAAGCTATTTGTAATATTCCGCTTTTTACCGTGAAATTAAGTATACATAAATTTAATGAATGAATTTTTTTACCCCTTTTCAGTACTTTATTGCTTTATATCATTTTCACTTTTTATCTGATGCAAAGTCGTAACATTCTAGGTTAGTGGTTAGGTAGTAGTATGACTTAAAATAGATTTGAAACCCAGAAATTCTGAAAATAAGTAAAAAATAACAAGTGCTTTGATCTTTTTTAAAAATTTAATTATCTTTAAAATTTAATATATACAAGTATGGTCTTGTCAATTTTGTCTAAATCTAGCTCAAATACTTTATCAAACATAAAAATTATTTCAAAAAAAATATGAATAACAAGTACATATTCAAATTAGTGATAATACAGTACATACTAAAAATTTAACATGCAATAAAATGTTATTCTGAAATAAAACAGTGATACCCCATATATATTATATACATCTAAAAAATTTTCTCAAATTTCTATTTTTGTCCACAATTATAAAAAAAAAAAATACAAATTTAAAATTGAAGACAAAAATTTAAAATCTCGAGTTACGAATTTTCTTTTTATGCTTAATAGTTATTGAATCAAATCCTCTACGTTTCTTCTTTAATTTAGAATTTTCAATTGTCGCACAAAAATAATTTTGAATAATTTTTTTATTTACACCATCTTTTCGCATTTTTCTACTCTTGTATATCATTGGCTCTGATTTTGATGATTTCATTTTACAGCGACCCGATACTGTTGGAAATGATGATACTGATGAAGTTGGCGAAATTTCTTCACAAGGATTTTCACTTCCAACTGAATTTTTGTCATAAAAGTAATAACTACTTTCTTCACAATTCTTTTTGTTTATATCTTCAATATTATTATTAATATTACTATCACTAATTGTTGTTGGTGGGTTGCCTTCATTTGTTTTTGAATTGGTTGATGAACTTTTTGTTGAACAACTTGGAATTAAAAAATTGCTTAAATTATTAATATTAAAATTTTCAGGTTTTATTAATTCGGTGGTATTTGTTTCGATTAAATCATTTTCATCTAGATCAGATGTTAAATATTGAATGGAACTGCTTCTATATAAAGAATTTTTGTAAAGAGCACAAAGTCCAGAATCTGTTGAAGAAGATTTTTTTATTATTTCGTATGGAACAGTTAAAACTTCTTTTATTTTACAATCTTCAAAATCATTTATCAGCAAGTCTGATAACTGTTTTTCTTTATTTTCCTCAAAATTATTTTTAACTCCATCAACTTGCTGCGACAGCCCTATATCCGATGATGAAGATGCATTTGAACCAACTAATAAAAAACATGACCTTTCTGACATATTATAAGGAAAACTATTTGTTAAAGAAGATTGTGATGGTATATTTATTGTTTGCAAAATTTGTTGTGACTGTTGGGGAATAACTGCTGGGATACCAGATAATGAATCAATTTGATTACCATATACGGATGAATTTAAAATATTATTTTGCTCTGATAATTTTTGATTTAATTGTTGTGAATTTTTTTGCATTTTAAAATAACGTTGCGCTGATTTTTTGTCTTTATTATTTGTAACAGTTGTTAAAGATTTCAGTGTTACTTTTACTCTTTTTTTTGGAACATTTGCTGAAAATGAATTAGATATTTGTATTGAATGTTGATGATGGTCCTTTTTTATATTTGAACTTGCACCAGAACTACTTGAATTCGATGTCTCAACAAGAATTTTAGCTTTTTTTTTTGTAATTGAATTTGGTGAATCTTTTTTACCATAAAGACTGGATGAACGAATTTTGTATGAAGTAGGTTTTTTTAATGTTTTTGATATCGATTTCGTACTGGATAAGGTTACTTTTGTTACAGGGACTGATGATGACGATAATGTTGATGTCTCTGCTATTAATTTGGATGATTTACTACATTGAGGTTGCTGCAAATGTGTATTTATACAACTATTGTTAAGAGATGATGAACATGCAGGAGCATCATTACCTGCATTCCATCTGCTTAAAACTTCTCGGTAATTTTCTTTAGCAGTTTCTTTATTTGATGACAAAGCCGTCGAGTTAGATGATGATGAAAAATTACTGCGTCGTTTAGAAACCTAAAGATTTAGTTTATTGTTTGTCATGAATTTTTTATTGGGAAATCATAAGCGAAAAAAAAGAAAACATATTAAGGTCGTCGTAATGATTTTTTTTTTTAAATTATGATACACTAAATGAAACCTTTATTTTAGTAATTCAGAAAACTTTTATGTCTAAAATGCAGATGGAAGGATTTTCTTGTTGTTTCCAAATTACTAACATAAATACAAACATACATAAAAGGGAAATTTGTAGAAAAAAGATTAAAAAAAAAATTTAATTGTTAAATGAGAAATGAAAGGTGTTTTTTCATATTAAACAATTTATTTAAATTATGATTATATTGTACACCAATTTTCAATAGTGATGATAATGTTTTCAATAATAATCTATTTTTAAAAATGAACAAACAGATTGGCTTGAAAGACAAAGAACATAACAAAAAAAAAAAGATTTGTTTTTAAACAGAAATGTAAAAAAAAGTACAGAAATGTAAAAAAAAATTAAGATTGCTTTAATAGTAATTAAAATAAATTTTATGATAATATGCAATATCCAATTTTAAATTTATTTTCTTTTATTGTCATATTTAACATAAAAGGAAGATAAATTTTAGACGAAAAAATATTAATTTTTTTAATTAGTTCATAAATAGAAACAGATACTTTTACATATAACACCACAAAATTTTATTTGGAGGAATAGAAAATTTTTCGAACTTTTTTCTAATTTGAAATTTGTAACTAATTATTTTTAAAAATTTAATTTATAATGAATTTTATTATATACATAAACATAAAAAATAAAACAAAAGACTGATGATTTTGGATTCATTAAAACATTGGATCGTCGTCAAAACTTTTTCTTTAATCTTCGTTTAACAATAATTCGAATCACTTTACGGAATTTCTTAATCTATAAAATTCAAAATATAGAAAAAAAATTTCGAAAAAAAAAAAAAACAAAAGAAAAAAAATTAAGAAAATTTCAAAACTAAAAAGATAAAAAAAAAACCTTAAATTAAGTTGAAATGATAATTTGTCCCTATTTGCTAATCGATGTTGAAATTATTAAAGTATAAAATGAATGAGAATTATTGGAATAGTTTTAAAAATTGTTTGTATGTATGTTTATAAATTTATGTTGTGTTTAATGCTTTTTTTTTAATTTGTTAAGAAAGAATTAAATTTTATATCATTTTATATACCTTTGACGATACATTAGCCGTATTTGATTTGCTATGACTTGTTATAGTTCTGTCTACATCATACCGTAATGATGAACGAACTCCTTGCAGGGTTCGATAATCTGAGTTTGGTAATCGAGAAGCGAGATTTGAATTAGTTAAATCCAATATTGATGGTCCTAAAGCTCGTCCAACCTTAAAAATATATATTTTTAAATACATTAATATGAAAAGGTACCTAAAATATATTAAACTGAAATTTCATTTTATGAATAAATTTGTCTTTTTATTTGTTTTTCAACAGTACCTATCTTCTTATCTAGATAATTTTTTTATTATATTTACCTCTTCATATATAGATGGTGTATATTTTGGGGGCAATGTATTCATTATTTGTTTCGAATACACATTATTCCTTGATGGTAGAACATTAACATATTTCCCACAATTATAATTACATTCTAATGTATAACATTTAACGAGACCAGTCATTTTATAAATTGTAACACGACCTGAACCTTCCTTTGATAAACCATCACGTTTTTCTCTAAAAAATACATTTTCAAATTAAAATGTACTATCAAAAAAATTACATATATTAGGAAATTACTTTTTATACATATTTTTTTCAGAAAAATTACAAGCATCAAAATGAAAATGCTGACTATTAATTGTCATTAATTTTGGTAACAACATACATTCAACGGCTTGCCCTAAATTAGTAAAATGATTTCCATACATAAAAACTCCTTTTTTTGATGCATGACCATGCATGTCTATATATAAAAATAAGTTATTTGCACCATTGACAAGATTATGGGAAATAGAACTAGATTCTCCACACGTATTTGTTTTAATATGTGATTTTAATTTCCCTTTATTCTGGTTCATAGATATGATCTTATGAAGAGGTACTGTTGAAGAATTGCAACCACTTCCAACATTTGAATTTTTTGAATCCATTCTTCGTGTAATACTTTTTTTAACAATAGTTCGAGTATGAATTGTGTTATCCTTAAGTTTATTTTCATTATTACGCAGTGATGATAAATTTGAAGTACCATTAATTGTTTTAACCAAGCCTTTTTTTACTATTTTAGGTTCAGTATTTTTTTTTGTGCAGAGTTGAGTTGAGATTTTTTTTGCTGATATGGTTTCTTCGGCTCCTGCCCGCATATTAATTGTTGATAAATTTTCAGAACTCATACTACTATCAGAATTACAACGTAATTTTAAATGTTTTCGCAATTGTATATTATCGTACTCTATAAACAAAATTAATATAAATTATAATTCATAGTTAATATATTTAACAATTTATATTTTAAAACAAATAAAATGCAAACCTTCAATTAATTCTATTGAATTTTTTTCATTATATTTGATTTGTTCTTTGGCATCTAATGTTGAATTTTTAATATCACATACGATGTCGTCAACATCTGGGTAAGCACTAGCACCATGTTGATAGAATCTAATAAAAAAGTTATTCAATTAAAATATTAATGTATTTTAGTTCAGATTTTTAAGAAGGAAAACACACTTTATAAGTTTTTTTACTGCATATATAGACGGATGATAATCAAGTTTTGTCTCCATATACATTCTATTTAAATTTTGTCCTAATGTATCAGTTCTGTAATATCCATGATATACACCATCTGGGTTTAAAATAGGCACAATTTTGAAAACGTACATACGTCTGAAATATTTTTGGAAAATTTAATTTTTGCAATAAAAAAAAAAAAGATATTTCAACCTTAAAGTTAGTGAAACCGGATTTTTCCTATCTAAAATAAGATTTAAAAAACCATTTAAAACAAAACTAGCAGGCGTTTCACCAGGATGTACTCTTGAAGATAAAAATATAACTTGTTTATTTTTAAAAATATGAGAACGTAAAGTTGGTTCTGGAAATAAATTATCTAATTTTTTTTCCAGTCCTTCTTGAATTCCATGATAAGATGTAATAGTTATTAAATCAACTCTCCTTCCTTCTAGTGACCTAATTAAAAGTTCCCGGTTGTAATAGATTTCGTTTTGCAATTCCTTTCGAGCTAGAGTTTCAAAATCTTTAATACAGTGTGTACTTGAGGTATAGGCTGTGATATATAAATGGAAATTTTAAAACATATAATTTAGTAAAATTTATTTAATTATTGAAAAAAAAAAAAACTTTAATTTTAACTTACAATATAAACTTCCACTTGATAATTGTTTATTAACTAAATCTTCTATGTTTGGTAAAACAGCTTCTATGGGAATCTTGTTATATATTTGTTTTATTATAATATCAATCTGTTCTTTAGTTTTTAAATGTTTTTCGTCAAATTTATTCAATAAGTTTAAACAATCTTTATACGAAAATGGATAAGTAAATGCATAAAAAATTTCGGTCTCAGGATGATTATGAACTTTATGTATAAAACTTATTACAAAATGTTCTTCTTCATTCTAGATTATATACAATAGTAGTTAAATTTTTTAAACTTTTTATTTAAATGCTCAAAAAATACCTGATATTCCGGAGAATCTCTAATTCGATGCCAATGACCGCTTTGTCCAATTTTCGTAACCGGAGTCATTCCTTGAGAAAATAATTTAGCTTGCCTATTTAAATTTTTTACCGTGATTTTGACATTTTGATAACAATTTCCTCCTTAAAAAAAACATGTATTAATGCCAAGTATATTAATTTATTTATTTTACTCAATGCCTTGCGGATTTAATGTTATTTTAGATTTTATAAGAGGAATTCAAATTATGTTTTATTTACCTCGAATAGAAAAGTAAAACCAAGTCCTATTTGGAGTTTCATTAGGTGTCCCAAAACAATCGGGTACAGTCCAAACATGAAATTCTGCATGTATCGCATTTTCTGGTAAATCGATTCCTATCAAAATTATTCACGTTTAATTTAATACAAAAAATTTTAATATTAATACAAATTTTTTCTTTAATAAAATTAATTAATTTTTGAATCAAAAATTTTCTTTCTATTACACTATAGTTTTTATTGTTTATTTTAATACAAAAATATTAAATAAATACAAAATAATAAAGTAATCATATGTCTTGTAAAATATAATCGTTCTGATGAATTGAAATTAAAATTTTCAAGAACATTATGCTAGTGAACTGTTTTAATATGTCGATATAAAACGGAACTTTGCGCAAATTCCTTTTCACAAAACTTGCATTTAAATTCTTTAATTTCTGCATGAGTTTTTAAATGTGATGAAAGGCCTTCCTTTCTAAAATTTAATGTTTTTATAAGATATCAACACATTTACTTTTTTTAATTGTTACCTAGTAAATCGAGCTGAACATTTACTACAACTAAAAGGTTTATCTGTCATGTGAACGACTTTGTGCCTCTTTAAGTTTTTGTTGGAAGAAAATGCTTTTTCACACTGATCACATTTAAAATTGTATGTTTTTAATTCGTCATGATTTTTTTTATGAGCGTTCATTGCTCCAGCGTTAATAAAGGATTTTCCACATAATTCACAAATACAAGGTCGTTCTCCATTATGGTATCGTTCGTGAATTATTAGTTCAGTTGACGAGAAAAACCTTTTTTCACATCTGTCACAGGGATATTTAGCGTCACCAGTATGTCGCTTTTCATGAGCTAATTTAGTCTGTCTGCAAATCCATTTTGAAAAAAAATAATTGAAAACATTACAGAAAAATAGTTTACCGGCATTTAAAACTTTTTGGACAAAAATTACAAATATGCGGCCGATGACCAGTATGTGTGTTTATATGATCATTAAGAGCTACTTGAGAATTACAAAATTTTCCACAATGTTGGCATTTAAATTTAGTTTCTTCTATTGCTCCAATATGAATTTTCAAATGACGTGTTAAATTAGTTTTTGATGTAAACAGTTTACTACATTCAATGCATTTATAATCATTTGATCTTTCGGAATTATGAGTTATTTTATGCTGAGATAACGTCGATTTGGATTTAAATCCCATTCCACAAATATCACAAACACAAGGTCCTAAAATAATTAATTTACGATCTAAAACTATACTTTTTAGATAAAAGTCTTAAACGATCTTACTTTCACCAGTATGAATTCGTTCATGGATAGTTTTTTCTCCTCTAGAATATAGTTTTTTACTGCAAAAACTACATGGATAGTTTGCTTCACCCTTATGACGACGTTCATGATCTTTTAAATTTTGCTTACACCGAAAGTTTTTAAAACACATTTCACAAGAATAAGGCTTTTCACCGGTATGAGTATTTAAATGGTCATTCAATGCAGTTGCACTACTGAAGGTTTTACTACAGTATTTGCATACATTACTTTTATTGCTAATTTGGGTATTTTTGATTTCATTTTTATTTTCAAATTTTCTTTTCTTATTTTGTCTTAATTTTTTTTTAGAAGTAGGCTGCAATTTATTTTCTAACATATTCACCGAATTATCTGATTCTGATGAGTTATTACTTAGAAATATTTCAGTATTTATACTTGATTGAAACGAAATAAATTCATTTTCCTTAATTTTCTCAGACTCTTGATCATGCGATATTTCATGTGTCTCCATATAGCTTATCTTTTCTGTAAAAAACTCCTGTCCATCAACTTCATCAATATTAATACTTTTTTTTGCATTGTTATAATGCATTTTAAATTGATGTTTCTTAAATAAATCAAATTCACAAAATTCATTTTTACAAAATTTACAGCTAAGTAAAATTATTTTATTTAACTTCGATATAAATATATCACCACACTTTTCATTTAAGTTTTCGTTTAAAATTATGTCTAAATTATTTATCTCAATTTTTTCTTTACAATCTTCAACACCTTGCATTTTAATTGGTAAATTTCCTACTTTTCCTAGAGTTTGTATTTAATCATAATAACAAAACGACATTATTGACAAAATAAAAGAAAAACTAACAGTTTCCCTATATATGAATAATGTCATTTGTTCCGCATAAGACAACCTATAGACATCCTTGATTATTTGCGACATCTTTAATATATTTATAAAAACTACAAGTGTCATAAAGTTATCTTTACAAATCTCCATGGTGTTCAGCTATATACATATATATGGTCTCTTCACGAACTTAAACTTAATTGAATTAATTTATTATTTTTGACTTTTCAATTCCGTTCGTTTGTATGATTAGTTTGCTTTTTGAACCAATCAAAAAATAAAATTAGAAAAATGACATTGCCATGTAAAAACTTTTGCTATACTTTGCGAACAAATGGAATAAACGAACGGAATGTTTTAATTCAATTATTTCAGAAATAATAAGCCTCAGGTCTACCTACCTAGTTTTTAAATAATTCAATTAAAGTTAATTGAGTTATTTTACTTTTGTTTATAAACAAAAGGTAAATATTTACATTTTTCATGTTAATAAATAAAAGTTAAATTTTTAATTAAAATTATTTATAACTTTTTTGTTTTTTTTTAATCAATTAAAAATTAATTCACTTTTTTTTTACTTATTACATACATATATATTTATTATTATTTATTAGTAATAAAAAAAAGTGTGAAATATCAACATTTTTCTAATATAAACAAAATATAATTCATTTTTTTATATTAAAATAATGTTCTAATATAAACAAATGAAATTTCAAAATCAGCTGTTTCCCAACTAATATAACTCAATTAATTTTTTGACGATTTTAATTGAATTAAGTTTAATTATTTGTTCGTCAAGAGACCTATAGTAAAGTACTTCTGTTGTGGTTACATTATCAGGCAAAGGCGTAGAGAGAAAAATTTTGCTTTAAATATGTAAGCACACTGAGTTTTTTTTAACAGTCCTTCTAATTTTTGATATACATAGTTCTGATTAGAAATTTTAGGAATTTTATCTTGCAAAGAAAAATATGGACTAATTTTTATTTTTCATTCATAAAATTAAGCTTTAAAGCAAAACCCTTATTGTTAAAGAAAGCGATATGAATCCATCTCCGTTGACATGCTATCGCATACCTACTACTATTACTGTACTAAGTAAAATTTCGATAAGAATTCCAAAATCCTTACCTCGACGTACCTATGCAATATATGTACATAAAAAAAATTAATTTTTTTTAAATTTGAAAAAACTAAAAAATCTGAAAGAATTAAAGATTTAATATGAATCTGGATCAATGCCTAATCATTCGAAAGGAAAAGGACATGTCAATTTGCAAAGGCATTATAGGCCCTTGTAAATACTTTAATAATTACTCATCAACATTTTGTACTGAATTTTTAAATATTGGATTAACACTTGTGCACCTCTGCTTAATTTCTCACCAATTACAACTTTTTATTGTGCTGAACTACTTCTGTGAAGAATAATAATTATTCTTTGGCTTGATTATTATATCGATATAATAAACAAAAACCTCAAATTCGATCTATACTAATTAGTGGTTACTGTGTTGTTTTATCAGTCATTTAAGAATTAAGAGTCATTTAAATAAAATTGTTCCACAACTGTTGCATATGCATTCCATAAACTGTTTCTATATTTTATACATATGTACTAATATTAAAAAATGAACTATGATAGCATTTAGTATATTATTTTAAAATCAATGTTCTGTTTACTAATTACTGTAGGTAGACTCCATTAATTAGTCTACCGTTCTGTTGTTTCTTTTTTATTATGTATTATGTCATAACTAATTAATAAAAAACAAAATTTTTTATATCTATTATTAATAATTTAAGTAGAAACTTTAGATATATGTACATATTTTTAATTTTGGTATAATCCATTTATTAATTATTTTAAAACTACAATTTTTTATGAACTTGTAGTATTACGTATATAACATATATATGTATACATTTTAAATCTATGGAGAAAACGTTATTTCTAAAATACAAGTAGATTAATAGAAATTTATTGATAGATACGAAATACGAATACAATACTTATTTCATATATCTACAAACACATTTTTGTACGAATAAAACTTTAAAATGTATGTATGGATATGCGTATGTACATATTCAATATAATATTAAACAATGTCTAATAAGTACTTGTACTTTTACATCAACAAGAATTTATTGATGAATCTTTAAGGTTATACATACATTCCTACAAATTTATAAATATTTTTATATTATCAAAAAAATTAGAAACTAACATTATTTACGGTTTTTTATTTATTTCAAATTATTTATATTTCATATTTCACAATGTAAAATGGATTATTGGAATAAGGAATTATAATTTGAAGAATAATTATTTGTGTGGTTTTGGTATTACAATATATATATACATATTAAAAACACATACATATTACAAATTTTTTCATTTTTGTTTCCATGAATATAAAAAAGTATACTTGAGTGTGTAAATTTTATTTGTACCTATATATTTCTCTATCTATCGAATGTAATGCATAAATAACCATAATAACATATTTAGTAATCTTGTTTTTTTTTTTTTTGGCACATACAATCGATGATCACTTTTTTTTCTACTTTTTTGTTTATTTAGATCAGCTGAGATTAAAATAAAATGTATTTATAGAAATTTTCTTAATGATATTATTATAAAATACATATTAATGACATTAAATGTTTATAAAAATGAAATAATTATTGAAAACTTACCTGTAAAATCTTGAGCAAGTTCAACTCTACCCAAATTTCCAGAATCAAAATTTGAAGAAAAATAAAAATCTCCACATTTATAATTACTTAATGCAAATCTTTTGTTTTCAATATAGCAATTATTTGTATTAGATTGCTTTAAAGAAGTTTCAAGTTCCATAATAAATGAAATTTTTTTTTTGTTGGCCAATTTTTTTTTTTTTTATATTGATTTACACCATTAGGATTTTTTTTAACTTTATTTTCAAAAAAAATTTTTTATTTTACCAATAAATTTTAAACCTTTTCTACTGATTCAGTAGTTATACAATTTGTTGAAAAATTATTTAAATTTTTTGATGTATTTTCCAAGAAAGAAAAATTTTAATTTTAATTTTTAAAAATTTATAGATTTTATAAAAATTTTTCCATGAAAATGTAAATAATTAGGTCGAAATTTTTCTATATTTTGATAACTAGAAAAAAAGTAAATACGCACACATATAAAATAAAAATTAATAAGCACTCAAAGTTTTTATTAATTATACTCAGGTTTGACATTTTAAACGAGTTATTGCCATATTATAATGGTTAAAAAAAGAAATTTTTAAAATTAAAATTTGTTAATTGATAATTTAGTGTAACAGAAATAAAAATAAATAAATCTCTAATCTCTTTTAATAAAAAAAAAAAATTTATTCATTCACATTAATTTATTTTTAATCTCTTATACATATAAAATATTTTTCTAACTTTTTCCCACTCAAATTCATTTTATACATTTCTTTGTTTACATTATACAATTCGCAAAAAAATTGTTAAATGTCATCGATAAAGACTCATTTTTATTTTGATCCAAAATCATATGTATATATTTGACATTTGTTATATAAACAAGATTTCTGGCAACAAATATTTGGATACTCGTACTGCCCAAAATTTTATATTTCATAGTAATTCAATAGTAAATTGTTTTTAAAAAATATTAATAACATTAGAAATATATTCTTTTTCTAGTTTTAAAATTATTGGAAAAATTATTTAAGTATGGGAGATGCAAATTCACAAAACCAGAAACCGTTACCAAATGAATCTAAGCCTGGAGATGGAATACGTTCTTTAAGAACCTCAATGGCTTTTCGGGCTTTAAACTTTGAATTATATGCCAAACCGGTATCAAAAAATATTAAATATTAAAAATCAAATTTTTAATACAATATTTTACATAAAAATTCTTTGTAGAATGCAGTAATAATGGCAATAGGTTGTGTTTGTTTTGCTTCTGCTGTGGGATATATAGCGTATATGAGATCGAAATATGAAGGTTAGAAATTGTTTAATAGTTTTGTTTTTATCTGTTTAGTTTTTTTAAGGTATGGGCTACTATGCCGCAGTTCAGCCTGACGGCACTGAAGTTTATACTAAGAAAAAATCTAGATGGGAGACGTAAATTCTAATTTAAAATATTAAAAAATTTTGTTTGTATAAAATATCTATTATTTGAAATTTTTATTTATTTATAATTAATTCCAAATAATTAAAAAAAAAAAAAATTAGAAAATAAAGTTTATAATTAATTGATAATAAAAGATACAAAGGGAAAACTTAATAACAATTTTTCTAAAAACATGTTTATAATTGTCTTATATTTAACAATTTAAAAATTAAGAGGAATTTAGCATTAGGATATATATTTTAAAGAACCCAAATTAAATTATATTAAAAAAAAAAAAAAAAAAAAAAAAAAAATCTATAATCTATAAGCTTTTCATTGTTTTAAATCTTGAATTCTTATAAATAAAAATATATATATAGATTAAAAATTATATTTTATGTGGTCGCACTAAATATTTACTTTTCCGAAATTTTATAATAATTAGGCAGAAAACAGAAAACAATTAAAATTGGACTTTAAACGAAATATCTTAAAATTCTTTTGGATTACTTTAATCAGACGTTAAATTTATAAATAATTTAAAACTAACGAATAGCTTATTTTTATTTTTTTTTTATTTTAAATTATATAAACTATTTGTACGACCCATTGATCAATTTAATCGAATTCATTTTTTTTTGTTTTAAATGTAACACAAAAAAAAACATGATGGAAATATTTTGTATTTATATTATGGTATAAATGCTATAAGAATCTTACGATGAAACTTTAAGTGCTTTTAATTCCTCAACAATAGCATGTTCTCCTGCAATTTTGGTTAACTGATTTGCTTCTAAATGTTCACCCTTGCTTTGTTTTGTTTTTAATTTTGAAATATCTGATAATTTCTTATATAAATTTTTTATTCTCTTATCCTTTTCCGGATCTCCAGTACAAGATACGGAGTTATGGTGTGATCTACGATGTATTCTTCTTGTTTGTTGTTGTTGCCCACCATTATTATTTCCCATATTTTGTCCGTTATTTGAATTATTACAGTCGTTATTAAAACTGTTCTTGTTATCATTCGACGCGCCTGTGGTAATACCGTTTGATGTTGTTTCATTAATGCTTACACTTTTGGTAGACTGTCTTCTACGTTGTTGATATTGGGTATTAGCAGCTGATGATCTTCTCCTTTGCTGTTGACTATTTTGCGAATAATTTTGATTTTGTTGATCATTTGGGATTTGTTGATTATTATCTGCATTACTATTTTCATTTTTGTTTACAGCACTGTCACGTCTTTGATTTTTTGTTGAATGTTTACGTTGTCGATTAGAATTTGACTGGTTTTTCTTATTTGTAGTTCCTACAACAAAAAAATAAAAATCCATATCAGTCTTAATATTTTATTTGTTAAATTTATTCTTACAATTCTAATTGGAATAGGAATTTAAAAGTTAATTTTATATTAAATAGAGCTACGTTGAAATAAATTTTCAAAATAAATTGATTAATTTTACTATTTTATATACTTTTTTACTTTCGTCTCCAATTTGTTGGAGGCTTTTTATTGTATGGATTATACCGACTTCTTTTGCGGTTTTCCCAATACAATTCGGTTCTTCGATCATTACCTGGTGCTAATCCTGGTATAATTGAAGGTTGAGGAATTGAATCACTTGATTTTCCTTCTAACATTAAACGAACATTAGGTGGCTGATAGACTTGTTTTGACGCCTCTGGTTGACTAGATTTGATTCCTTCAATTTTTTCATTAGTAATAACTGGTTCTTTAAATACGTTATCACTAAATTTTCGCCACTCAACTGCAAGCAATTCCTGACCTTGAGGCCACAAGGTTTCATATAATAAAGCTCCAGAATAATGCCATACTTTAAAACTATAAAAAAATAATATAAACAATAAAACTATTTTTAATTATGGTAAATAAGATAATTTCAATACCCATTTCCAATTCTTAAACGAGGAGCTGTTGTTGCGGTTACAAAAATATCCCCAGAAGGACACCATTCTAAGTAGGTTGAATCAGGAGCAATCATCTCGGATATTTTTGTTCTCTTTAAAACATCCCAAATTTCAATGTAACCCCTTAAGTTACCGAAACCTGCTAATAAAAGCAGGTTTCCAAAAGGATTGAAGTAAGCTGAATTTCTGGAAGCATCTCCAAAATCAAAAACAATATCACATTTTAAATTAAATAAAGCTGCTTTTGCTGGCATATAACCATAAACTACAACAAATTCATTTGATTTTGGACTCCACTGAACTGCGTGCAGAGGACCATCTTTTGCTAAAAAAAAAATTTAAATTCACTACTAAATTAATATTTCAATAGAAATTCTTACACAACGGTACAGAACATGATTCTCCTTTAGTTGTCATAAAATGTAAAGCTTGTTTTCCGTAATAAGAAGCACCCGACTGATCCACTTCTGTGCTTGTTAAAAGCAAAACACCTGTACCCTTTTTGTTCCACATGATTTCAACACGATCCGCCTGTTCTTAAATGTATTAATTATATTTATAATCATACAAAATAATACACATTTTACCTGGAAGAAACTTTTACATGCAATATTTTGTTGTTGTTGCAAAGCTGGATATTTATAAATTTTACACATCGAAGGGGACCCCTTTGCTCCTGGTGTATAAAATATTACATTTGGTGGAGTATGACCAGGTGCAATTGATAATATGCCACGACTTCCGCTGCCCAATTTCTTAGCGTACCGCTCAAAACCTTCAATACCTTTGTCTAATTCATAAAATAAAGCTTCTCCACCAGCCATTAAAGCAAACAATGTTTCATCAGAAGACCATGCAGGCTCCCAGTCAGTTTGTTTTTTTTGTACAGTAGAAAATACAGATTCTCCACTCTCGCAACTATAAACGAATAAATTTGGTGTTCCTTCTGGCGTATCTTTTGTTATGCTATATTGCTCCCATGTACATAAGTACTTGCCGTGTGGAGAGAATTTTAGATGAAAGGCTTTTGGACGAGGCAAAATCCATTTTTCTTTCCAAGTAGAAACGTCAATTATTTTAACAGCATTACCATTGGTATAAGCAAAATATGAGCCATCGGGACTGAATATCATGCTTCTGCAATTTTTCGTTTCTTCTCGTGGAAATCTTGAATCTTGCTGATAAGGACATTTTAAATCTGTCGAACTCCATAGCTCAACTCCCAAATTAGAGCGAACTAAATAAAATTTTAAAATAAATTTTACAATTCAAAGTTGAAGATTGACTAAAAATATTCATTCAGTTTTAATAAACATTTCTTTATATTTTAAGAATCTAACTGGATAAAACTTTAAAAAACTTCAAAATCGACGTACATACATATATGTACATATGTAACAATAGTACATGTATGTGTAAGATCGTTCCACGTAATTTTTTTATAAATTAAAAAATATTTTAATTAATACAAATAAGCAAACATGTTGTTTAAATGTGATCATTTACTATTTAAAAATACAATATAAATTTTGTTTAAAAAATTTGCGTGATTAAAATTTACAGCGCAATTTTTTCATTTGCAACCGCATGATTGTATAGAATTTGGTTCTGTCCATATTAAATAAATTTCATATTATATTGCTTATTATTAATACCTTAGATCCAATTTTTATATCAAAATGTCTATTTGTGAAACAATTTTATGTATTTTTAAATATTTACCTGCAAGGGGAACTTTCTCGTCCACAGCCATTTTGTCAAATTCTAACCTCAACATAAAAATCCTATTAAAATCAAGCAACACTCAAATGAAACGAGTTTACTTTTATACTCAATTGACATTTTAAAATTAGATTATGTGTGACCATCTACCTACAACCTATCTACTCATTTAGTTTAAATTTTATTGAATTAAATTAAAATTAAAAAAAAAAATTATTTTTATATCTATTTGGATCATTTTATTTATGAGGGTAAGAAATTTAGGAATGATAATATTACAAATACTCATTAGCCTAATTATAAGTATTGCTTTGCTGTATTAAAGTTCATAAATTATAATTAAAATTGCTAATTTTATCAACAGACTGCTACAGATTTTAAAATAATTACTTTTTAAGTAAAATAATTAACAATTAATTAATTTTAATTAGGTTAATTAACATCAAAATTCAAATAAAATTCAGTACGGACAGTTATATTCATTTTTCTTTAAATTTTTGTACAACATATAATCGAAATTTATTGCGGTAGTAAGAATTTTCAACATAAATTAATATATTTTAAATTTCCCAAAGGAAAAAGAATCTTATAAAAATTTTGAGAAAATATTTGCTTCATACTAAATGAATAGTCACCTGGCAAATCAAAATTCGCAAATTGTTTTCAAACGCAACCAGAATTTTACTGACTTTACTATTACTATATTTTTGATAGGTTACGTCAATCTAGAAGAATGGCGTCTTGAGCTCTAATCTTTTTCATTTAAAATAAAAGTGATATAATTATATAGAAACTTACAATTTAAATCAAAAATATAATAAAAGCATTATTTAAAGCAAAAAAGTCTAAGTATGGAACCTCCAACTCCTCCTCGAGGTAATTGATTAAATAAAAAATAAAAATGTTTTAAGGTATCATTTTATATAGGTTATTAAATTATATTTTCAGATATAAGTTTAAAAAACTTAATTGATAAATTAGCTGAATTTGTAGCCAGAAATGGCCCAGAATTTGAACAAATAACAAAGCAAAAACAAAATGGAAATCCAAAATTTGAGTTCTTATTTGGCGGAAAATATTTTACGTATTATCAACATAGGGTATCTGCGGAGCAATCAAGTAAGTTGTTAATTTATACTATGTTTAATGGTTTAATCAAATTATTTTGAATGATTTATATAGTACTTAATCAACAATCAGCAAATCCCCAGAATACAAATATTCAACCAAATGTTCGTCAAATAAACTCATCAAACTTGGTTAATAATCCAGCAGCTTTTTCACCCCAACAAATCATGACAAATATAACGCAACAATTACCGTCAGTTAATTGGCCTTCGAATAATACAAATGGAAATAGTGCTCCAAATATAGCAAGTCAGATAGAAGCAATTAATTTACAACAAATGGCATTAAGAGAACAAATACATCAATCTGAAAAGAATTTAACAGCTCAACATTCGGTAATTTTTATTGAAAATTATTTGATTTAAGTAGTTTTGAGAATCTGGACAACTAATTCTCGTTTTTCTCAAATGACTATGTACATACATATGTTATTAATTTTCGAACCAAACATTTATTGAGTTTAAAGTTGTTTCATGTTGTGTTCATCAAATATTTTAAAAGGTGCAATGACAAACACTTGAAAGAAATCTTGAAAACTTTTGTTAAGTGGAAACATAATTTTTAATATCTGTAACTTAAGTCTACTAAGTTTTGAATTACAGGTTTAGAAAAAAAATTATTTAATGTTTTTGTGTTACCGCGTTTTAATAAATTCATTTTGTTAGAACTTTTTACTTCTTTTTCACAAATCTTGATTCATTTTTTAAAAGGTGTATATTACCAAATTTATAAAACACATCAAATTTTTTTCAAATATATTTAGTACAAAATCAGAAATGGTAAAATTAGTTAAATTTTTGTACTCCAAATACAGTATTTGATAGATAGAGAGTATTAAAAAATTAAATATTTGAATTGTGTTGTAAATTATTTGTTAGTTTTATTACAATGTTTTGTCTTCAATGAAAACATTAGGCGTTACGACAGCAACAAGATAATCAAATTGATGATGCAATTGAAAAGGCTCAAAATGAATCCATAGAATTACAAGCGGATGATAACAATATTCGCTTGCCTGATTTTGATGCAGTGTTACAACCAATTATTGAGTCTTGCACGAAGGATAGTATTTCTGCAGGTAAATGTCTATAATTTACGTATAATTATTTTTTTTGTCTCAAAATAGGATTATATTATTTTGATTTGAATAAAAGAATAAAGTAAAATTATTAAATAAGAAACTTATGCTATCAGCTGTTAAGAAGTGATCAGTTTTTTCTCCTTTAATTGCAAAAAAAGTTTTTTAATCTTTGAATTGTTTCAATTAAATAGTAGATCTTCTTATATCTATTCCCTTATTAAAAGCAAAAATACTATAATTTAAATAAATGTAAAAATTTAAAGAAATTTTTGCATATTTCTCAGATGAGAAATTCCTTAAAACTGATCAGTTAAAATATTTTTTTTTAAATAATTTAAATAAGAATTTCTATTTTTTAGTTAAAGTTACTTATTTTATAATTTTATTCTATTACTCATTGTAATATTCACGAAATATTTTTTAACAATTTCATAAAAATCTATTTAATTTCTTAAAATATATTTGTAAAGTTAAAAAACAAATAATTTATTATTGACAATGAATGATTAAGAGTTTTTTGTAATTGCAATTTTAGGCAAAAACTGGATTTTACAGCATACAACCGACACAGCAAAATGCAATGTTGTATTACAATATCTTTTAAAGAAGTACGCGTCCCTATATTTGTTATTAAAAAAGACAAGGGTTTTGTTTAGTATTGTTTTTGTTTTAACAAAAAAAAAATGTTTTCTTTAATGTTTTTTTTTTTAAAATTCACGAGTTAGGGCTGATAAATCTATCGCGTGTTTCTTTTCTATTTTTTTTTTAATTTCTTTTAGAACTAGATATGTGTAAATTAAAAAAAAAAATATTGATTAAAATTATATAGGATTTAAAAAAATAAATTACTTGGAAAAAATTAATTAAATTTAAAGTAGTAAAAAGAAACATTTAGTAATTAGAAAATCAAAAAAAAAAAAAAGAGGAAAAGAAAAAAAAAACACTTTTGTTAATTTATTTTTAGGGCATTACTTAAAGGATCTACATTTTCTCAAAAATTACATCTTATTTATTTAGTAAACGATGTACTTCATCATTGGTAAGAATTTTTTTTTATATATTATTTTGTCTTTTAAATGCTAAAATAGTTTCGTATTCTTGCACAAACTATAGAAATTTAAAAAACAAAAACTAAAAAAAAAGGTGTAATAATTTTCATAATAATTTATTCCCTAGTGTGAGGAAAAATGCCAATGAGTTAAAATCTGAATTGGAAAATGTTGTGATTCCAATGTTTTGCAGTGCTGATTTAAGTAACAAGAAGACATAAATTGATTGAACATAAGGCTTAATTTAGTTTTTTTTTTTTAGTTGCTACTGTAGAACAAAAAGCAAAATTAACTAAACTCTTGTCCCTATGGGAATCTAAGGCAAAATTTTTTGATGCATGTGTGATTTCAAAATTAGAGTCACCAGAATCATCAATGCAGGAATATAAAACCAATTTAAGAAATAAATATAATGAATATGTTAAAATGTGCATCCAAAAAGTTCAGTCAACTTTGGAAAAGTAAATTAAATAGTAAAAAATGTTTCAATTTTATGATTTTTAATTTTTTTAGTTATCAGCAACAACATAAAATTTTTATTCAACATACAACAAATCAAATTGCTGCACTTGAAAATCAAAAGCAAATCATAGAAGCGCAAATAATTGCCGGAACGATTCCGAATTCGTCAATAATTTCGTCGCAAAATCCACAACAGACCCATCAGTTTACGCAAAATCAACAATATTCTCAAAATCAACCACAATTTCCTTTATCAAACCAAGCACAATTTTCACAGAGTCAAAAAGCACAACCAACTGGTCATAACATACTTCCGTCTTTAATTCCTTCTTCTGCAACGTCATATCAGAGCAACAACCTATCAGACCAAACTCCTTACGACCCATATATGCCCCACAACAATTTTGATGAGTCTCGCAATATATTACAAAAACAACAACAACAACAACCAATACAACAGCAACCAATACAACAACAACCAATACAAAAACCACTACAACAAACACAACAGCAGCAAGTAATTCAACAGCAATCACAACAACAATTGTCTCAACCACTACAACAGCAACATTCACAACCGACACAACAACAACCGCATTTATATGATCAAGCTACCTTGCAATCTTTTTCACATATTGCCGCAATTTACTCAATAGTTGGAACCAATCAACAACCACATCCTCATCAACATCTTCAGCCAGCACATGCCCAGGGACCTCCACAACAAACTAATCGTCATCCTCCACCATCATTAATGGCGCAAGAATATCAAAAACCTCCTGCAGATCCAGATATTTCATTTGGTGCCTTTATTGAAGCTAATGTCAAACAAGTTTCACAACCATTACAAGGACCAAATGAATATTATTATAATAATTTTGCCAATTCAGAAAATAATTCATTTTCACAGCAGCAACCTCATTTACAACCACAACAACAACCACTTTTAACAGTGCAACCAAAACCTCCAACTATAAGTTATCCTCTCCACTTTATGCAGACAAGTCAATCAAGTAATTTTTCTGCACCACCACCAAATTTCTTAATACCAGATCTTTCGAAACCACCACCAAATCTAGATAATCAATTTAATGTAGCACAAAACGAAATTACTGGTTTGGAAGATGAAAATAAGGCAGAAGTTATAGAAAAAATGTCTGAAGAAAGTATTAAACCATCGGTGCCATACTATGAGTTACCGGCAGGATTAATGGTGCCCCTAATTCGTCTTGAAGATTATAACTATAAATCCTTAGATCCTGAAGAAATTCGCTTACCTGCACCACAACCTCAAAGTGAAAGATTGACCAGTGCTTTAGCAGCTTTTTATTCTCTACCATCTCATGATCGCCCTCGTGACGTGTAAGTTGAAATAGAAAATTCATTATTTTTATTTTTGAATTAAATTAAATTGTAGTGAAGGCTGGGAGAAATTAGGACTTTACGAATACTATAAGGTTAAAAATGCAGCGAAAAAACAAAAAGAAGAAGAAATACAACAAGGAACTAGAGAAAAATCTAGATCACCAACACCTGTTATTTTAGAAGCCCCAAAACAAAAACGCAATAATAAAAGACGTTACAGGTAGATATTATAGCAAGTTATGACATTTTTCTCAATTTACATTTTAATTTAAGGTCAAAAAGTCGAGGAAAATCAAAATCTAGATCCAAAACACCGCCCCGTAGACCAAGATCAAGATCTTTAACGCCACCAGAAAAAATTAAACCAAGAAATAGAAAATCTCCAAAGAGAAATAGAGAAAGAGAAAGAGATAGGGAACAAAATAGAGAAAGAAAAGAAAGAGAAAGAGATCGATCGATTTCTCCTCCAAGTTTTTTGTAAGAAATATATTATTATTCATAGTTAATTTAGTTCATTTTAATATATTTTTAGTGGAAGTAATTATGCGAAATCAAATGATTTTATTGAAGAATCTAACAAAGGTCATCAAATGTTAATGAAAATGGGATGGGGTGGTTCCGGGACAGGTCTCGGTTCAAAACAACAAGGTATTGACTCTCCAATTCAAAGTGGTGAAGTTCGTGATAAAAAAGATATGTATAAGGTAAATATGAATATTTATTAATAATATTTAATTAATATTTTAAATTAAATTTATTAAAAATATAAAACAATATGAAATTTTAGGGTGTTGGGTTAAATATGAATGATCCATTTGAAAACTTCCGTAAAAATAAGGGTGCTGCCTTTATTCATAGAATGAGAACGAGAGCTGAAGAAAAAAGTTAAAGACTAAAACATATTTTACATTCTAATATTATTTGAGATTTAATTTCTTTGATTTAAAATATAATAAAAAAAACATATTAAACTTTTTAGTATAAATTTAATGATTTAAATGTTTTACTAAAAACAGATTTAAACAAATAAAAAATTTTGTTTGAAAAATAGAAATTAGTTTACCTTTTGAATATGGACTAAAAACAAGTAAAACCAATACTGATTATGTATCTATTTTCTTACATATCAATTTACTAGTTAACAAAAACCACAACGAAAAATTATAACATTTATACAAATTAATTTTCAAACATCTAATAAAAACGTTTTAGTATTACTATTAAACCTTAATTTTTGATATTTTTGTTTAATATCATTAAACGTTAATTTGGATTTTTTACTGTAAACATTTAAAGCAATTCCAAGTATAACAATTATACCAGATAATAAATACTGTACTGTAAAAGGTTTCGCAAAAAAAACAAACGATAAACTTATAGTGACTGCCTTCCTCGCTGTTGTTATAGTAGCAGCTAATGGAGCTCCAGCTGTACGAACTAATGACAGAACAAACTGCATTCCTAAATATCCTGATAAACTGAATAAAAATGCATAGCCATACGTTTCTTTGGGATACTGAAACATTATTTATATTTAAAAATTAAAGTTTTTCTGCTACTTTCAATATTTACTTACGTTATTACAAAATTTAATGCTAGGTATAAGGTTTTGGGTAATCATCATGATTATTAATAAATAAAAAAAACCTAATCCGTATGAGTACAAAACAACTTCGTTGCTAGGTGCTTTATATTCTCTCATTGCTTTTTCTTGTACATTTCCAATTGCAGCATCACAAAGTAAAGCTCCAGATATCATCATTACACCGTACATATTAAAATTAGGCGATACTTTTGAATCAGCTAAAGTAAACCATGCTAAGCCAATGCACATTGTCATTGCAGCTAAAAAGTCAAAAGGTCCATGTTTTTTGCCTTGTATTAATATACTACCAATTAAAACTGGAATAAGTTTACAACATTTAAATATTACTTGTGTTGGATAATTTAAATATCCTAAGCTAGAGTTTGATAATCCCATGGTGCCTAGTGTTAATATGGCTAAAACTATGTATGTTCTCATTGGAATATGCCTAGGTTTTCGAAATGTTCCATCAATACGACGTTCTACTAAAGCAAATAAGATATAATATAGAAATTGAACTAATGTTAAAAACCAGCCATAAGACTTGAACTCGTCTAAAGAGAATATTAACTCTTGCAAATATCCATAAATTATGTAAAGACTAAATACTCCTAATATGCATAGCAAAAATTGAGTTGTCTTATTATAATATGTCATATCAAAGCATAATACTTTGAATTTTTCTGGTTCATGTTCATCATGTTTTTTATTTCTACTTTCTATTAAAATTCGTTCTTCTTTCATTTTTTATATATTTCGAAAAAATTTTAAAGTTACTTCTTATCAAAGCATCTAAATGGCCTTCACTTTTTAGTTTTCGTAATGTGAATAAAGCATTTTAAATTTTATGTCACAAAATCATTTTGTTTTGAAAATAAAAACTTTTTTCTTTGAATTGGAAAACGTTAACACTGTCTACTGACTGATAGCGTAGTGGCACAGTGCGTGCCAGCCACATCAAACAATTAATTACCAACTGTCAACTACCAAAGTACCATTACAAGTCAAAACTAATTAATATGTAATGTTTTAGAATTAAGAATTTAATTAGAATTTTCAATTGTTTTTTCTCGGCTTGATGAAACTCATATGTCATTAACGAACTTCAATTATACGATTTTTTCGGTTATAAGTTAAAGTGTTTAAGTTCTTAGATGTAAGTTTGATTTGATTTTTTAAAATCCATAGAATAGCTTATGGTAATACCGAAATTTGCATTGCGAAAATAAAATCATATTTAGATATACTTCAAATTCGTTGACAGCTTTAGAAATATTTTTGCCAGTTGGATTTTAGTTGAATGTGTATTGTATATTAAGGTATTGTATTTTTATCAGTGATTAAAAAATAAAATAACTAAAAGTTTTATACGATTTGAAATAATTTTAAAAGGTAAGGCGAAATTTATTATAAATATTCAATTTTCAATACTTTATAATATGGTTCAATTGAAAATACAAAATTGTAAAGTTTTTAAATTATTATTTTTAAGTTTAATAAACGTCGTAGAATTTCTGACCTCCAAGGTAATGAAGATTTTAATTGGTAGACATATTGTTATTAAAAGTAAAAAAAATAAGTTTCAAATGAAATTATAAAAATGTGTTTATAATTTTCAATATCAATTTTAGTTATTAAAAATCTAAATAATTAAAAATTTCCCAAAAACTTTTTTAAAAATTTTGAACATCTTTTCTTTATTTGCTTTAAATTATTTGGAAAACGACATATTTAAATCAAAGTCCCTCATATAATCAAATTATTTTTTATAATTTTCGATTTGGTTTTCTTTTTTTAAGTTTCAAAAAACTATTAATTAATTTTATCCAGATAATAACTGTAAAAAATGAGTTGAATTTTTTGAAAAAATAAAATAAAATTGAAAAAAAAAAACTGTTTAGTAACCCTAAAGTGACGTCAGAAACTATTACTAAAGATTTTATTCAAATTTAATTCCGGATCTTTTAACGAATATGTATTGACAATATTTATTGTTTACCAATATTATAAAAAATGTATTTTATTTAAAAAGTCTTGTTTTGATATTTAATAAAAAAAAAAACCATAATTTTTGATTAAAATTTTTATAGAAAATAGCTTAACAATTTTTGTAATCTTGAATTGTAATCTTGTTAATAAGATAAAGGCAAATCGATTTGTTTATCTAATTAGTTAATAAAATATTAGTGTAAGTTACATATATGTTTAAATTACTGATATAAAAATTAGTTTTATAAACTTTGTAAAATTAAATTATCTGGTTCTTATAGATGAATGCGACGAACAGCAGCGCTGTTACAACTGAAAAATCAAATTTTGTTGTTGTGACATCGGAAACACGAACATCTGAAATTGATCCTTTAAGTCACGTAGGTGATGGTATATTTTTACAAACAAAAACTGCGCAAGGGCTTGCTGGTGCTTTTGTTTGGGTGGCTTTATTTTTAACATGTCAACAGGTTATTTTTCGTTATTATTAAAAAATATAACTTTAATTTTAAAGTAGATAATTTTTTTTTTTTAGATATATCAACATTTAAGATGGTATACAAATCCGCAAGAACAAAGGTGGATAGTAAGAATACTTTTTATTGTACCGATATATGCCACATATTCTTGGATAAGTCTCCTATTTTTTAATTCAGAAAGTGTATATGTGTATTTCTTCACAGTGAGAGATTGCTATGAAGGTAAATTACATAAAAACAGTAATCTTTTCTTTATATTTTAAATAAACTTAAATTTTTTTTAAGCTTTTGTAATTTACAACTTTTTATCGTTATGTTATGAATATTTGGGTGGAGAAAGTAATATAATGTCTGAAATTCGTGGTAAACCTATTAAAACATCATGTCTTTATGGAACATGCTGTTTAACCGGAAAAACTTATACAATTGGTTTTCTTCGCTTTTGTAAACAAGCAACTTTGCAATTTTGTTTGGTAAAACCGCTGATGGCTTTTGTTATAATTTTTTTACAGGCTTTTGGTCACTATCATGATGGTGATTGGAGGTAAACAATTTGTATTTTATTAAAATCAAACCTGTATATGACATATTTATCTTTTAGTGCCGATGGGGGTTACATTTACATTACTGTCATTTATAATATATCGGTATCGCTAGCTCTTTACGGACTTTATTTGTTTTACTTTGCAACTAGAGATCTTTTAACTCCTTTTGAACCTGTTCTTAAATTTTGTACTGTTAAATCTGTAATATTTTTATCGTTTTGGCAAGGTGAGTGATTATTTTTCTAATATACGTATACATTTTTCTTTAATATTATTTTATTTTTACTAGGTGTTGGGTTAGCTATTCTTGAAAAGGCTCAAGTAATTTCACCAATTGTTGATAGTAATGGTGCAACAACTTCAGCTGGTACTGTTTCTGCAGGATATCAAAATTTTTTCATCTGTATTGAAATGCTTTTTGCTGCAATTGCCTTAAGATATGCATTTCCATATCAAGTAAAACTTTGGTTAACTTAAAATAAAAAGTTATTTTATTTATTTTTTATTTTTTTAAGATATATTCGCGGAGTTGTATTGGCGATGCACATGGTCGTTCTGTCACTATGCAGTCAATATCTAGTAGTTTAAAAGTATATTAAAAAAAATTTATATTTTAAATGTCTGTTATTTAAACTATTTTCTGTTATTTTAGGAAACTATGAATCCAAAAGATATTATGACTGATGCTATTCACAATTTCCATCCTCAGTATCAACAATATACTCAATACAGTTCTGGTAAGTTGTACGATCTATAGCTTCCATATTATAATACTAAATCGCTTTAATTTTCTATCGTTGTCAATTTAAATTGTTTGTGCATGTTTTATTCTAAAATTTTGTTAATGCTATAATTATTGTTTTTCAAAAATGGTTTTTATTACATATTGTGTAAAGTTTACATCATCATCAAAAAAGTAGTGCCCAAAATTAAGTATCTATAGAAACAATATCACTATTAAGCGCACTTCTTTCGGAAAATAGGTTTAAGTGTTTTAAGTTTCAAGCTACAAGTAGTTAGTACAAGTATAAGTTATTTAATTATAAATGTAAAGAATTGATAATATCACCCTCAAATTTAATGGTGGAGGTTATATTTAATATATCACATGTGAACTGTTTTGCTAAACGCAAATTTATAATTTTGAAATTTGAAACCTAATGTAAAAATAATTTTTACAAAAAAAAAACAAATATTTTTTATTTTTCGCAGAGGTAACATCATCACAGCGGTACGAAAAACTTTGAAACAAAAGAAACAAAATTAATACTACGTACTTAGTAAAATGAAAAAAAAATTTTCAAGGACTTTTTCTATGTTTGTTCTTAAGTTCAAAAAAAAAAACAAATGCTTATGATTTGCCTATTTTTTCGCATTTTTAAATTGAAATTTTTATTTTTTTAGTTAATAGTTAAGTTATAGGAAGAAATTTTTAAACATTTAATATTTTTTATGTTTTATGTCATTCTTAAAATTATTTTATTGAATGATTTTTATGTAACAAAGACAGTTAAGTAAGAAGAAAACAATTAATTTTTTATATATATAATTTAATAATTATTATAAACATACAATTGCAATACATTCAAAAATTTCTTTCAATTCTTTTATATGCAGTAAAAATTTCTAAAAAAAAAAAAATTAAATTACCATGTGTGATATAAAAAGAAACAAATTAATGCATTATTAGAATAAACTTTATGTTACTTCCTTTAATTGCATATGATTGTTATTTATTTTCTATAATTACAAATAATATAGAATTTGGTTCAACAACATTTATATAATTTACTATTCTTATTTTTTTTTATTATTTTATGATAAAATTATACGATATATTTTGTTTGAAGACAAGCATTTATTTTAATATAAATTAACTTAAATAAATAAATATTAAAAAAAAAACATTACAGATATATATATATAATTGAAAATAGTACCTGTAATATAAACTAACAAATTTAATTGAATATTTTAGTTTGAATAAAATTTTTTTTTTAATATTTCCATTAGTTCAAGTAATTTAAAATTTTTCATTTTTATACAAAACAAAAAATTTTTAATCCTTTCCAAAAAAATATTTAATATAAAATAATTAAAATTATTAAGAACAATTTTTATTTTGTTGAATTTTTTTTTAATAACTTTAACTTTTAATAAAAAAAATATCCACTCGATTAATTCTTGTATAAATGATTATTTAAAGGAAAGGAAATACAACGTTTTTTGATAATTCAAAAACTTGTGAATTGCAATAAGTAAAATATTCTTTTTATAAATTTTAATTTTTCAAAACAATTTACTGAAAATTTATACAGTTATAAAATTTTAAGTTATAGATAGCAATCTGTAATAAGATAATTAAGAAATTATAATTCAATAGTTTATATAATACTTTAATAAAAATAAATTATAAATGTACATTTTTATTTTAATAACTTATTGTTGTGCTGCTAAAGTGTAATATATAAATAATCAGCAAATTAATATATAATATGTACTTAAATAAATTACAAAGAAACAAAAATTAAAAAATAGAAATTATTAAGAAAATATATCTACCATTATTTTTTTTATATAATATTATATTATAAATTTATAATTTTAGAAAAAACAACAATTTTACATAAAAAGGATTAAACTTTTTAAATTAATTGTTTTATAAAGTTTGATAAAACTGTTGAAAGATAATCGTGCTATTCCTTTTTCTTGTACATTGTTTAATATTTGAATCCTTTTTTTTTTCTTTTTTATATCTTGTAATTATTTCTTATGTGATACGTATATATATATATAGATTTTTTTTTATTTTTATTTAATAAAGCAAAATTGAATTTTAAGTTAACCAATCTTATTTTTATTTTATTTTTATATTACGTTTTTTTTTTGTATAATAGAAATTTAAACAGCTATATCATGGATTTAATACACATTACTTCATGTGTTTTTAAGTTTTTGTATTGTTCCTCATTGTTAAAATCCGATTGCCAACCTTTAATAACATACAACACTTTATTTGTTTATATTTAAATTTGCATGTTTTGACTTAAAAAAAAATAATAAAAAATGTACTTGGCTTTATAACAAAAAAGAATAAAAATTTTTAAATCATTTAAAGGGGGTAAAAATTCAAGGGGTATAAGAGTATCTTCTCATGATCCCGATGAAGTTAATAATCAATTAAATGAGAAAAATTCATCTGGTAATTTTGGTGGAAATAATAATGGAGGAAACTCTGCTGGTAATTTTACAACAACAACAAATAACAGTTGTGTTCCCTCAAAAACTCTTGGTAATCAAAGAAAATTTAAACCAGGACAAAGAGTTGCGACAATAAGTCAAAATTATAATGAAAAAACAATGTTACTAAGCAGTGATGATGAATATCAATAGATAAAAGTAATATATTATATTAAAAAAATTAAAATTAAATGCTTTTAATACTGGTGTAAATGTATTTATTACATATATTTATTCTAATTATACAATATTTAACATTACGTTTTTTTAATTATTTTTTAAGTGTTCTTAATAAAAAATAGTAAAATTAAAAAAAAAAAAAGTATAAATTAAATCAAAATAGATAATTTTAAATTTTTTATTTGTCTTTTTAAATTTTTGTTAGCATTTTGCTATATACTCATGCTTATTTACACCTAAACATTTATTATATAAGAAATTTAATATTTTGATTATTTTTTTTAAAATATAAAAAAAAAATATTTGTACAAATATTATTATTGTTAATGATGTATTATAAAAAAAAATTTTTAATTTGAATGTGATTAGTTATTTTAAATTAAGGTATTGTTCTTTTGCAACAATTTAATCTTTTTATAATATTGTATAAATAATTATAATTAATTATTATAAAATTACGGTTTATACATTTTATGCTTTTTATTGAAAGAAAAAATATATTATTTATGCAATAGTAGCGAAACTGTCTTATTTATTTTTGCTTATATTTTTAAATAGAATACAAAAATTTGTTTCCTTTTTCATATGATCTAAACTTATTTTAGTTCAAATAATTTCGCTGTTATATTTTTTTAATTGTTAAATATAAAATTGAATTTATTGTTTGATTTTAAAACTTTTGTTTTAAATATTTAAACTATATTTACTTGAATAATTTAAAAAATGTTTGCACTAAGATTTTTACGTTTAAAAAGTTAAAACCAATATTTTATTTTCAAATTTTGGAAATACGCATAATATAAGTGCATTGTAAAATGAGTAATTTTAATCGGATTGTTAAAATTAAAATATAAAATTTTTTTTAGATGTTAATGCAATTTCCCAATATTTATTTTTTTCATTTGTAATTAAAATAATATGTTTTATCTTTACAATTTAATTCTTTTTTTTCAGTAATATTTTAATAAACATATATGTAAAGGCATATAGCAAAATGTAATATTAATAGCAAAAAAATGAGTACCTTAGATTTTCATATATTTTATGTAGATAAATTTAAGTAAAAAATAAAACTAAGTAAAATAAAAATGTTAAAATAATGCTATGTAGTCAAAAATCTACTGATTAATTTGGAAGAAAAATTAAAACTATTAATTAATGAAAAGAAAAAACATTAAAAATCACAAGTAAAAAAATTAGTTAGGTTTCTGTGTAGCAAATTAAAAAAAAAATTTTTAATTAATGAAATTTTTTTTGGAATACAAATGTAAAGATTAAAATTATGCGATTTTTTTCTCATTAACAGCATTACGAAGACAATTAATAAAAATCCTTCCATTAAATAAAAAAAAAAATAATATTAAATTAATGTATAAAAGATTTTAAATTTAATTTAAAAAAATCAGTAATTATAAATTTTTTTAATATTAAAAGTACTTAAAACGAAATTATTATATTTTTTATTATGTAATTAATATAAATTTGATATATATTTTTACTTTTCTCTAACCATTTTTAATAAGATCAAAATTAAATGTTATAATTATATTGAATATGGAAAACATAAAGACAATATGTTATTACAACTTTGCGAAAATTAAATAAAAACAGCTTAGGAACATTAAACATACAAAACAAAAAAATTAAAATGTTTTTTTTTGTAATTTGATATAATATGGATTTAAAAATTTTTTTGTTTTTGATTTCAAGATCAAGTGTATTAAAAAAATATATAAAATGAAAGTTTTAATACATTAATGGAAAAATATGTGTTTAAAAATGGATTTATCTTTTAATCAGGAGGAATCAATTTTCAAAGGTTATAGATAGCTTTTTCTCCTTTAAAAGTAGAAAAAGGTTTTTACGTATTCCATGATTATCGGAAACATTTATATGTTTGTCCTATCCATTTTTTCAACGTGTGTTCTTAATATCAAATGTCCCACGTGTCCTTTTAAATTACAGAACCGTGTTTTTTGTAGAATTATTCAGACAAAGATAAAGAAAACCGAATGGCTTCTGCCTTGCACTGCATTGTTTAGAGTGTTCCTTATTTCTTATTTCACCGTTGAGTGTAACATAAACTTCAGTCACTGTGTCGTTAATTATTTTATTAGTGATTTTCGAAAACTTGATTGAGCTCCAGTTCTAAAAACGTTTACATTTTTACCCAACAAACTAAATTAATCCTTTAAAAAAATATATTAGACCCAGTTATATTTAAGTATTATCATCTATTACGTAAATTTTTATATATTAAAATAAAATTGTGTCGTTATTTTATACGATAAAAATTTTATACATAATGTTGTAAAATAAAATTTCACCGTATTACTACTAATAAATAAAAATTAAAATATCCTAATGTTGGTAAAATTCAAGTTCTGTTTAATACAAAAAGAAATAATTAATATTACGTTTTAATTTATAAAAAATTTAATTTATTTTATACTTTCAAATTGAAATTGTAATTTTAAGAAACAATTATATACATAATAATTTTTTAAGTAAATTTTTTTTTTCTAATTATGTAAAAAATGATGATTTATTTTTTAAATAATGTAAAAAAATTAATAAATAGATAAATAATCAGAGATTTTATTTATTAAAATTTTATTAATTAATTTATTTATTAATCCGTTTTGTTTTAATAAATTTTTTTTTACATTTTTAGAGTTTACGAATATTTTTTTTTTTTTTGAAAATCTTCAAAATTCATTGTTTTTAAAATACCCTTATTTAAAAACGAGAGATCTCTAATTAAACTAAACTTCATTATCGTGGCTGAATTAGCAAAAACAAGTGATTTTAAAACGGAATTTCGGTACTCTCTCTTGTTCTTTATCTAATTCCAAAGAATTCCTCAACAAACAAAATATAGTTTTAATATATTTTTTAAGGTTTGTACTGTCGAGCTATGAAACAACTTTTTTATTAGGGAAATTCATTTATGATTATGGAAATGGTGGTTTTACTTAACATATTTTGATATTTCTTTTATAATAAAATAAAATTATGCATTACAGTTTTTTTTTTAGATTGGCAACTACAAGCAACAAAATAGTAATGTACAGTCAAATTTCCTTAACTCGAACTCTCTAAATGTCAGAAAATCAGTTCAAATTTGAGTAATACACGAAGAACTCATAAAAATATGGTTTTTTTTTGCTTATTTAAGGTATATATGTACATTTTAATAACAAAAACTTAAATTAAAACTTTTGTTTACAGATAAATAAGTTATATTGTGCAAGTGAAATTAAATTTCTTTTACATAGTTTTTTAATAGGTGTTCGATTTAGGGAAGTTTAACAGTAGTATACTGTATATTTTTTTGAAAAAATTATATTTAATACAACTAAACTTCGAAAGAACAAGCCGACTCGATAAATACAACTAACTCAATATTTCATACATTTCTTTAGTTTTTTTTATATAACCGTAAAGGAGAAATATTATTTCATAAAAATAAATCAAGACGCAAACAAAAAAATATTTACAGAAAATTTAATTTAACAAAATGAAAAAGCGTTTAAAATTTAAAAATAAGAAATTAAAGAAAAATAACGAAGAAAAACAATTATGTAAGTTTCACACCGTTAAAAGTCTTATTTAATAAAATGGTATAAAATTTTAGATGATTTACAAAGAGTTGTTATGAAAAAACTGCATAAAGTGAAAGCATATATAAATTCAAAAGCTAAAAGCAGAAGAACTGCTATAATAAAATCTCATATAGAAAATTTGAATAATCTTTATAATATTGAAATGCTTAATATTAATATTAAAAATGTAAGTACATAATATAAATGCCAGTTTAAATTTTGGACTTATCCAAAAAATCTTATTTTTTTTACAATTAGAGTATTTTTGAGACAGTGGATGAGTTGAATTCAATTTTAGAAAAGGTTAACAAAAAAAACTTCTGTTCACAGGAGTTAATAGAAAAATCAAAAAATAAGGAAACTACAAATTTTATACCTGATTTTAAAAATATATCCAATAACAAACCAAAATTGTGCACAAATCAATTGTCAATAGAATCGAACAGAATCGATAGTGTATTCATTAAAGGAAAAGTTGAGACTAATAATGAAATTAAAAAGAAAGATCAATCTAAAGCATTAAAATTACAAAATATTAAAAAAATTTTTCAAAGTTCTGAGGAAATCTTGTCTCAAATTGAAGCAAATGAAAAACTAGAAGAAGCTGTTTTAAATAATTCAATTCAATTCAGTAATAAAACAGAATTGAATACAATAGATAATAAAAATAAAACATTATTTTTTGAATGTATAAGAGATGGGATTTCAGATTTAAAAGAATTTGTAATCAAAGAAATGAATGAATTTAAAAATAATCAAAATTTTATACAAGCAAGTGATTTAAATCAATATGAAAAATGTAATATTAAAAATTTTTATAACAATGATTATAAAGGCAGCGAACATTTTTCAATAAATGAAATGAATGGAAATATTGAGAAATTTGATTTAATTTCTCCCAATACAAATAAAGAAATTCATCAATACAATAAAGAAAATATTAAAAATACTTTAAATCAAAATATTTTAGAAGAAAATTTCTTCGAAACTACAGATAATGATTTAAATTTGATAAATTTTTATATTAATAGACAAAAGGTTGAAGAAATCAAAAAGAAATGCTCTTCTTGGCTTGATAATATTCCAACTGATAAAGAACTTGATTCAAATATATCGCAAAACGATATTATTGTTAAAAATACATCTTTTAGCAATGCTAAATATTCAAATAGTTCAATTTCATCAAATTTAGATGATTTGTTAATTGAGATAATCGAAAGCGATGTTAACACTTTTGATAAAACTGAAATTGATATTGCAAAAAATTCTGAAATAGAAGTAAAAAGTTTATCTACAAATTTAAATCTTTCAATAAAAGATAATGTATTATTGCATCAAATTCATGAAGCGACCCAAAATTTTGAAAAGCACAGTAATTACGATTTATGTAATAATTCTAATATTGGTTCAGAAATACCTGCGAGTCAAAGTCCTTGTATGCATAAAAAAAAGTGTTGCTTTGCAAAATTGGAAAATTAAAAGATTTAATTACAAAATTAATTAATAAATAAGGTTTATTATTACAATTTTTTTAAGGTATATTTGTTGAATTTCCAGTTCTTCTTTTTTTTTTTTTGATTACTGAATTTCATTATAATTTGTAACAGTTTTTTAAGATTACAACATTTACCAACAATTACCTCTAACAGCAATGGCAACACTGTTACACTTATGTTTCATTTCAATGATTTCAATTTATTTTCTTTAATTTCGTTATTGAATTAGATGCAGAAATATTCCCTCGTAAAATCAAAAATATTGTAATTAAATAATTTAAGTTTTTGAATTATGAAAGAAACAATTTATTTTATTAATTATTAAAATTTAGCTTTCTCATATTTTATAATTTTAATTATTTACTTATTTTTTTTCGACTGAATTCATACAAATTTACTACAAATATAAATGAAATAATTTTAAAGATAACAACAAACGGCCGCACTTTAAATGTTGCAAAGATGACTTTATGAATTATTATGATGAAACACATTTTTATTTGCTTATTATTTTTCAATTTTCATAAATGTCAAAACAATAAATATTTTTTTACGTTTCTATACAATCTTATAAATAAAAGTGAACATTTTATGTACATGTTATATTGTTATCATAAGTGGATATTAACAAATATGAAAATGTATTAATTTAATTAAAGAAAGAAAACCAGGAAAAACAAAGTTGAAAAAATGTGTAACTTCTAGTCAAACAATAACTTAACTTAGTTATGGTTCTTGTAAAAATTGTAATTTAAAAATATAAAATCAATAACAATCAAATTTAGTATGGCTGAAGAAAATACAGAAAATTTGAGACAAAGAAAATTAGATTCTAGTCAAAATGATGAAACTGAAGCATCAGGAGAAAAATTAGTGGATCTCGATCAAATGGATTCTGAAGATGATAAACTTCCTGAAGAAAAATATTTAAATGATTTGGCAAAGAATTTACCTCAAGGAACTGATAAAACGCCTGAAATATTGAATGCTGCACTTAAAGGTCTTCCTGATAGATGGAAAAATTGGGTAATACGCGGTATCTTTACTTGGGCGATGATATTCGGATTTGCATTGCTAATTTACGGTGGACCATTAGCATTAATGGTAATAACATTGATTATTCAAGTGAAATGTTTCGAGGAGATTATTTCTATTGGTTATCAGGTATACAGAATACACGGTTTACCTTGGTTTAGAAGTTTGTCATGGTATTTTCTATTAACATCGAATTATTTTTTTTATGGTGAAAGTTTAGTTGATTATTTTGGGGTTGCTATTAATCGTGTTGGATATTTAAAATTCTTAGTTACTTATCATAGATTTTTGTCATTTTGTTTATACTGTATTGGATTTGTGTGGTTTGTTTTGTCATTAGTTAAGAAGTATTACATGAAGCAATTTAGCTTATTTGCTTGGACTCATGTATCTTTATTAATTGTTGTAACGCAAAGCTATTTAATAATACAAAATGTTTTTCAAGGTTTAATTTGGTTTGTTGTACCAGTATCAATGATTGTATGTAATGATGTAATGGCTTATATGTTTGGATTTTTTTTTGGGAAAACTCCATTAATTAAATTAAGTCCAAAAAAAACTTGGGAAGGATTCATTGGTGGTGGATTTGCAACTATTGCTTTTGGAATAATTATTTCAATTTTGTTGTGCCAATACCAATACTTTGTTTGCCCAATTGAATATTCAGAATCATTAGGACGAATGACAATGGAATGTGAGCCAGGTTTTATATTTACAAAACAAGATTTTAATATTTTTGGTAAAGTATGGAAAATTTATCCATTTGTATTTCATTCGCTTTCTTTAAGCGTTTTCAGCTCAGTGATTGGTCCTTTTGGAGGATTTTTTGCTTCTGGATTTAAAAGAGCTTTTAAAATTAAAGATTTTGGTGATATGATTCCAGGTCATGGCGGTATTATGGATAGATTTGATTGTCAATTTCTAATGGCAACATTTGTTAATGTTTATATTTCTAGCTTCATTGCAAATTTATCACCATCCAAGCTTTTATCTCAAGTTCTATCACTAAAAACAGAGCAACAGTTACATATTTATAACCAACTCAAAGAAAATTTAGGTGAAAAAATTGTCATAACATAAATTTTAATTTTTATAGGTTTGAAATATTTTAAAAATCCATATAAACATTGTTAATCGTTTTCGTGTATCATTTGGTTATTAAAAACTAAAAAAATAATAGTTAATTAGAAAACTAGAATAAATCTTTAATACTAAATAAATTTTGAACAGAAAAAAAAATACAAATTGTATTTATAATTAATTTCCAAATTGATCAATTGATCTTTAAACTAAGATAATTTATTTTTAAGGTTCTATTATTAAAAGTTTCAGATTTTAAATAGATAATGCATTTTTTGATGCAAGATTTAAGTTCAAAGATGGTCTAGGAAAATAAAATAAAATGTACATACATATTTACATATTATTATATTTCACTTTAAGACTCGAGAAGAGTAAAAACATAAAAATCAGCTTTAAACGCTTTTATGATAACTAACATATGCCATATAATTTTATCTTAAAAAAATTAGAAGTCATTCCAGTTTGAATTATTGCTTTTGTGTAAATTTTTAGTTATAAAATTACTAATTGTTACTAATAAAAATAAATGTTAAAAATGTATTAAATTGTTATAATAAAATTGATCAAATATAATTATAAATAAAATCCAAACAGTATTTTTTTTATTTATTTTACAAAAAAATTTAAAATGTAGCTTTTTACAGTAACTATATATTTTTATTATATATATATATATATATATATATATATATATATATTTAACTAGGCATAAAAAATTATTCAAAATTTTATTTCTCAATCATGTCAAATTTTTTGTATTTGTCATTTACAAGTATTTTTATCAATACTTGTAATGTGCAAGTATCAAACTTTAATATGTAAACCTATGGTGCTAGGTTTGTTAAATTTTATTCAATTAATATTAGTTTTATATTAAAAATTTATAAAAATTTCATTTAATGTTTATTAAAAGTTTTTAAAATAACATTAAAAATACTAAAGAAATAACGGTGATTATTAAAACAGCTTGTGAGCCTGCTTCAAAAATTACTACATTTTCTTTGATTGTAGAATTTTTTTTTGTAAAAATAATATGTACTATATACTTTTAAATTTTATAGATTTTCTTTTTTGATAATGAGTTGAAAGTTTAATTAAACTTAAATTTTTTGTAAAATTGAATAAGATAAATACAAATTTAAAAAAATAAATTTTATTAAATGGTTAAAGCGACATCTTTCATAAAATTTTCGCACATTCTGGCGTTTAATTACGAAAATTGTCAAACTTGTAGTTTGACAGCAGGTAATTCTAATAAGTCATAAATCTTTAAAAGTCATTACAAACTAAAATTAACTAATTATTTTTTTTTAAAGAAAAATTAAAATATACTAGATACATACTACATTATATTGCAATTTGTATTTTATTTCTAAAGATTTTAATAAATAAAGTAATATGAGTGGAAAAATAAATAAAAAAAATAAATCTTTAAATAACGATATAAAAAATGAAGAGGAGTTAAAACCAATGTCTCATTATATTGATGACCGATTGGAATTGGTCAAACAAATATTTTCAACTTTAAAACCGAAAACAATAAAAAATCTTTCACCAGAATTTCTTAAAGTATATAATTATAATTAATTTTTTTGCTTAATAATATACATAGGTTATTATATATCATTTTAGGAATCTCCCATTGAAGAAATACAAGAAATGTGTTTAAAAGAATTATTAGGAATATCATCTAAAAGATTAAAATCTGTTATATACGCTACAAAATGTCCCACAGATACTGAATCTTCAGATTCAAATGACGAAGGTATGATTAATACGTATATTAGCATATACAGATTTTTAAAATTTCGCTATTTTTAGAAAATATTTCTCTAGAAGAAATCTCATCTGATTCGAATGATGAAAATCAAGTTAAACGTAAAAAAGGTTTGTAGCATTTTATTTTTTAAAGTGAAAACAAAATTAATTAAAACTCGTTATTCTGAGGGTAAAACGACCCATAAAAAACGCAAATGACAATTTTATAAAATTACGTTTTATGACAAAGACATAGTTTATTATTCGTTATATTATATCTATGTACATTCGTTTTTATAATTTTTCTATTTTTACAATATTTTTACATTAACTTCAAATTTTTTTACAAGAATTATAAATTAACATCGAAATAGGATCACCAAGCAGTTATTCTTCATTTTCCACAATGTTGTTTTGAGTTTTTAAAGCATTATCATTAACGGAAATTTTTTGCTGATGTATAAATACTTTATCAATCGGTAAATAAAATCCATGTAACCTGCTGCAAAGGGACGACCCTAAGACAAATTCAAAGAAAGTCATAACAAAATCACCAATTTCAAAAATTCGCATTTCTTTTCCATACTCCAAACCCATTTGAAGGGCTTTTTCTTCAGCTGTTTCAATATTGGCTTTAAAAATGACTGGTTTCAAATTTCGTCTGAAATTCCAAAGCTTTCCTAAATAAATATTATCTGTGATTGCGATAACTGGACAATAAATTTTCCGATTACTAAGTTTTTGCACTGCTACACTGTCACAAGTAGAATTGATTACGATACCGGAACAAAATGTCGCATTTATTATAGAATTAACACAATTTATTAAAGCATCTTGGTTCGAAATTGTTGGCAAAACTGGGTGTAATGGTTCAGGAATTTTTTTAACTTTCCCTTTTATTAGATCTTTTGATAAAGGCAAAACATTTTTAGCAATTATTGGGAAAGTTCTTGTTATTATACTTTTTTGTACTAAAAGAGCATCTAATTCATGTAAAACTGGGTGGTTTTCTAATTTATGAAAATCTTTTCTAGACTTTATTGGTATGGTTGCAATCAGTGGCTTATTGAGTTTGTGAGCTATTTTTATAGTTGCCAAAGCCAAACTGTTGACAACAAATGAATCACCTACTTTTTTTATTATATCATCCATCCAAATTGCAATGCATTCTTGAACTAAACCATATATTTCACAAATTTTATTAATCAGAAAATTGTAATCAAGTTTTCCGATTATTTTAAATTCACGACAAAACTTTTTATGATAATAATACTTAAAAGATCGCAAATAATTGTAACTTCTTATACCAGGTAAAATGATATAATCTGCATTATTTTTCAGTGCAAAGGATAAATCTTCCAGATCATAATCATTAGGTTCGTAACACTCATTGTAGTAAGGGATATCAACGTTTGTAAAAGATTTTATTGTGCCACCTGTAATTTATGTATTAGTATTTTATGTATTTTAACTTAAATAGAAACATCTTCGCATAATATACTTACCTTTCATAACACATACTGTAATATATTTTTGAATATTTTTGACAACTTTACATTCGATTTTTCTTGAGTTAAAATGTATGATATCACCAACTTTAATCATGCTTAAATATCTCCACAAATTCCAAATATATAGAATTTCAGGCACACTTGCGTTACAATATTCATCATGAGCGGTTAATACTGTTAATGTACCTGTTAGCAGTTCGATACTTTCATCATTTCTGATTCTTCCAACACGTGTCACATCACCTCGTATTTCAACAGCCAAACCTATAGGTGTTTTAAATAGATTTTCAGTGTGATAGATTTCGATCGAACTGTTCAAACGCAACATTATTTGGTTCATTTGTTCTTGTGATACAAATCCACTTTGAACAACAAAAGTCCGGAATTCGTTTCGCAGAAGTCTTTGTAGATCATTATCTGTTGTAAATAAATCAATTTGTGCTAATAGGCCGAATTGATAATATCTTCGATGTAAGCATTTTCGTTTTGGTATTCGAGACTCCAACTCCGGTTTTTTGCTTTTGATTCTTTTTAAATAATCCCTGAGAGTTTTGGGATCGATTTCATGGCACATTAAATATTCTCCATCAAGAACACTTCGATTTGTACTTTTAATTTTAATAATATTTTCTTCTGCATCCTCTAGATTAAGATTTTCTTCGGTTTCATCTCTTTTAAGGGCACATATGTTTTTTTTCTTATGAAAATAATTAGGATCACATTCAATTCTTAATTTTTCGCAACCACATTGACATACTTTTAGGTTACATTTACATTTTTCTGCATAATCTTGCATTGTCTTGTAAAATAATTTTTTGATTCTATTTTCTTTAAATTTAAATTTTTTAATTTTTGTTTAAGCTAACAAATTTGGGAAATCATGTAAGGATAAAAATGAAAATATTTCCAAAAATGAAAACGGTATGTTATTTTTCCTGTTAAAAAATAATTAAACTTATGTATATGTTTTTTCAAAAAATAATGAAATTTAAAAAAAAAAATAAAATTTATTTAATTATTTAAAAAAAGGCTATGATTTTGAAAGTTATTTCAAGTAAGGTTTTTCAGAAAATATATACATAAATACTTATACAATAATATTATTTTAGATTTCAACAGAAAATATTTAATAAAAATTTTAATTTTTTATCAGGAAAAGAAATTAGTGTGCTGGAACTTTTGGAATTACAAGCTCGAGCAAGAGCTATTAGATCACAATTGGCCCTTGAACCTATTGCCAAAGTAGAATTGGATGATTCAGAAGATTCAACTATAAAGGACGTTGGAAAAATTTCCGTTGAAAAGAAAGTTAATCAACATAAATCATCTAAAAACTATCAACATTCTTTAAAGCCAGTTCCAGGTTTTAACGTAAAAACTGCACCTGGTGAAAAATCTTTCAAAGGCAATTTAAATCAATCACCTCCTCATTCTAATACGAAGCCTATTAAGCTAAAAAGAAATTTTTCAAAACCTTCGACAGAAAGCATTTCAAATAACTATCATAATGTTGAAAAAAATATTCAAAAGGAAAAGTCGATAGAAAATGCTCGTCCACCTATCGATATTATTGATAAAAATAGAAAAGAAATTAAAGAGACCAGAAAATGTAAAGATAAAAATTCAAAACTTTTAGAAAGGAGAGTAAAAGATATTAAAACAGAAAATAAAAAATTAAGTGAAAGAAAAACTGAACACTCCCAATCCCCTGATGTATTAGCAATTTTACCTAGTCCAGAGATATTATCTGTTAGTGATTCAGACGGCGAAAATAAAATTTGTGTTAAAAAAGAAAAAGAAGAAGAATTTGAAACTGAAAGTGACTCTTCTTCTGAATCTTCAAATACATCTTTGTCATCAGAAGAAACTGATTCAGAATACTCTAACGATGATAAAACTAATCCTGAAAAATTGGAAGATTTAAGAAACATTATACAAAGAAAAAAAATTAAAGAAACTGAAAAGGTTCAATCAAATAATGAAATAGACCAGACTGATAATAAGAATTTAGAGGAATCGTTCAATCAAAAATCATTACAAAAATCTAATAATAAGATTAGCAGTAATGAAATATGTGAAAAATTTAATGATATGACCAAAGAAAAGTCTTTAGTGACAATTTCTCAAAAAACTGAAATAAATTCTGGTGAACTTACAAATAAAGTAAGTTCGTTTGGTAATCAAGATGAAAATATACAAATTACTAAAATTCCTAAAGATAGAGTAATTTCTAATACACAACAAGAGAAATCAGTGGTAGACTGTGAAATATGTAAAGTTGAATCTGAAAAATCATTAGATTCTTCTAAACAAATGAAACCAGATGACGATCAACATAATGATGATGTAATTTCTTTGGGAGATGCAGAGTTAGATTATGGAATAAATGATCATATAGAGGGTAGAAATAATTCAAATATTAATATACCTGATACACCATTGTCCCCTGAAGTCAATCAATCTGAACCGGAAGAAATTGATGATAATGAAAATGATGAAAATGAAAATATCCATGATAAAAGTGATTTTATTGATTTACATGACTCAAGCGGAGAGGACGTTTGCACTGAAGAGGTATCAAAACCGTTTATTTAAGTATTAAATAAGATAAACATCCTGAAATGTAATAATTTCATACTATGTATTATTTAGCATAATTCGTGGAATGACAGATGGTTAAAGAGCTCTAAGGTTAGCAAAATTCTTGCAGCATCTAAATTAGGTAACAAAGTCCGTGATAAAGCTAAACAATCAAAAAAAGCTGAAAAAGAAAAGAAACAACAATTACAGGAAAAACAAAATGTTTCCGAGGAAGAAGAAAATATTGCGTTTAGGAATAGTATATTACTAAAATTTGAAGAAGGATCTGTTAAACAATATGAAAAAATTAAGGAAATTATAAAAAGCCCAAAGAAGTGATTACGTAATTAAAGTGTTAATAGATTAATCTTTATATTAAACTTTTTGGATATAAATAATCGGAGTTTGTTTTATATAAATGAAAACAAAATATACTTTGTATGATAAAAAAATCATTTAAATATTATATAATATTTGTATTTTATGTATTTTTCATATGTTTTTCTTTTTATTTTTATTTAAATTTAAGATCAAATTTTGCTAAAAATTGAAATAATATTTTTTACTTTTAACAAAATATATAAATCAAAAGAATATAATTAATACAAAAATTCATAAATGCAATTTTTAATACAAAATTCAATGATTGATGAAGCAATTCAAGCAGTTCTGCTATGTATAAAATATAGAATTCGTTCAATTTTTTTCTTATGACCCCTATTCTGTTAGGCTCATCACTTTTGCGATGCGCTTCTCTATCACGTATGACTATTCTGGAAGACTTACTTTGAGGCGATATAATTTTCGTAAAGTTGGTAGACATAATTTTGAGTTTTTGTTGATGTCAAAAGTTAGGAAAATTAATATGTATGAGTTTCTTTTATTTGTATTATTCTTCTGAATATGAAGAAAAAAATTAATACGAAATTTTAGAAGTGGTATAAGAAATAATTAAAATATTTTTGAATTATCTACTCCTTATAAATAAAAAAAAGGAAAACCAAATTTTATAAAGAACCTAAATACTTGGATTTCTGTTATAGAAATATTGAACTTTAAGATCTCGGTGGATGCAAGATTATTTTTAGAGAAAATTGAGTGCAAAACAAGTAATGAAACAACAGTAAGTTGATGGAACCGACTTAGTAATTCCTTAAGTCTGAAAAATTTAATTGACAATTAAACGAACTCTAACTTCAACTCATCTCAGTAACATTAAGCAAACCCGACAGAACTACTTTGTATCAAATTTAGAGAGGTGTGTGTGAGGTGTTCGAATCACCACCCAACATTTTTACCAAATTTCGGAAAAATAATGAAAACATGAAAGAACACGCTTATATCAGATTTAAAGTTTTAATTTTTATTAATTTTGAAGATAAGCTTGTAAGATCTTGTGAGGTGCGTGAGAGATGCAACTCTAATTGATTCTAAATTTTAAAAACACAAAGGAAAAAGTACCAAAATTGAAGTTTCTATTTTTATTTCAGTGTCACACTTTATTAATTTTGAATATAAGCTTTTAAGTCTTGGGAGATGGGTGAGAGGTACCTGAAACATATCTTCAATTAATCCCAAATTTTAGGAACACAAAGAAAAAAAAAATTCGAACCTATTGTGCGATCTCGCTCATTTTAAATCCGCGGTGTACTTTCAATAATTATAGCCTGTTCGCGTTTTCGGAAATATGCTCGTTCGCCTTGAACCAATCAGAAGCTTCCAGAATCTGAACCCATGGCACGATTTCGCATATTTGCCATCCCCGCACCGTAATTTTTTTTACTAGTAATCTACAGTAAAAATTTAATCAAGATAGCATAATTTTTTTTGAGTTATCGTGTTTATGGATATCGCTAAATCGAATCAGGAGGTGATGCAAAACAAATATTATATACTTTTATATACCTTTATATTTATACTTTTCCATAGCTTGCATCATTTCGGGTGCTACCAATTTTAGGTAACCAATTTTAGGTAACGATATGATAAGTAGGTGTAGTAAACATATGATATTACGAATCTCTTCTTACTTAAGATTATATTTAAAAAATTTATATGCCTAAAAATAAATTTATAGATCTTTATAAACTGGTTTTCCTATTTTATGAATCATAATTATTTTTAAATTCTTTAGTGAGAGGGAGGATATAATGAAACGTTTAATGAATTTTTGTACACGATTCCTTTCTTTATTAGATATTCCGGCTAAACCTTGCGGGTGCGTGGGTGGTACCTGAACCACCATTTATATTTATCCATAATTTCAGGAGCACGAGGGAATTGGGTAAAAAAACGCTCTTATTTTATAGAACCCATGGTCTAACTTCGACCATTATCAACCCCGTTGCTATCCAGACCCTTACTCTATATGCTCACAAATTAGAGAAATATAAAGAAAGCAGGACAGAACACCCTTCTACTAAATTTAAAGTTACTATCTTTATTAATTTCAAAGATATGCTAACTTTATTAAATTAAATTTATTAATTTTAGTTTGGGGATGTGTGGGCAGGTACAAGAAACTGGAGTTGCGTTTCATTCCAAATTTTAGGTGTAAAAGGATATACCCTTCTCTTCGATAGTTCTATCTTTATTGGTTTCATGGATATGTTTTTTTTTGCGCTTGGCTCGATCGGAAGTTTCCAAAATTTTAACCCATGGTCCGATTTCACAAATATTTAAATGGGCATTTCTTTAGTTATTACTCATTAGTTACCTATACAACATAAATTTACGGTACCATAAAAGAATCATAGTTTTTTGAGTTAACGCGTGAACGAACGGTCGGATGAAAGGTAATTATAACTAAAATCAAGAATATATTTACCACATCTATGAAGCAGTAAGCCATTTTTAGTGGTTGAAAACACAGTGCTAAAGATAAAATACCGCTATATATATAAGTTTATATTATAAAATTTAATTATTTATTTCTAGAAATTTATATTTTAAATTAATTATTTTTTAAATAATAAATAACGTTTTGAAAATAAGATAAAGTGGTCGATTTAAAAATTTTGGTTAGAGACAGGGAACTATTATTTTTAAGGATGGCGTTTAATCACAACGCTTTATTATATATATATATATTAAGAAATCACTTAAAGTAATACTATAGCTTTCCATTGAGCTTTTTGCCATCATTATTGTTATGAACCCCAATTAATTAGAATTAATTTATGAAACTTATCACCTCCATACGTACTCACCCTTCTTTCTTGGAACTGCTTTCTAGTCTGTATCTAACAAAAAATGAAAATTTATCTGTAAAATGAAAAAATTTTTTTTGCAGCATTTATTTAATTATCTTTATTTTTCCTTTTATCTATTTTTTATATTTTAGTTTTTGGAATACAAATTACAATACATTTATAGTTTTTTTTTTTTTTTTGTTATTTTGTTTTTAATTATAATTTAAATTATTTTTGTTTTGTTTTAAATTAAGAAATTTTTATTCATTTTAAATTTTTAATAAAATATTGTACAAATATATTTATGTAAATACTAAAAATTAGTGTTAATAGGTTTTGTTTTTTTTTTTTTTTGTATTTTAAATTATTTATTTTTATTTTCTTGTTAAATATATATATTTTTATATATTTATCTTTGTAATAAACAATTTAACTAAATAAAAATAAAAAAAAAAAAAAATTGTATTATTTTTTTTTTTTTTTTTGGATTTGATTCCAAATCTTTGTACTATGATTATATTTTTTGCAATATTTTTAAGAAGTTTATAGGAATCATGATTTTGTTATTTTTTTTTTAAATAATTAAATTAAATTAAATACATATTGTTATATTAATTATAATTTATTTATAGAATTTTTGTAATTATATTGATAACTGAATTAAAAAAAAAAAAAACTTGTATAGATAACAAAAAAAAACAAAATAAAAAAAAATGTTATTTAAATAAATAATTGTTGCTTGTTTTAAATTTTTGTTTATTAAAAGTTAAAATAGTTAAAATACGAATATTTAAGAAATTTATAGGTATACACTTATGTACATATAATTTAATAACTTGAATTAAATGTTAATTTAATTTAAGAAAATAATTAAGGATAATATAAAACGTTGAAGAGCGATTATTTGCATTAGAAAATAATCAAGGATAATATAAAATGTTGAAGAGCGATTATTTGCATTAATTGGACATATATAGGGGAGCATCAATTCAAAATTATATGTATGTTAATTTTCCCGCCAAAAAATCGTCCCCGTTGTATGCGCGCCCGAAGCAGAAGTTTGCTGGCCTTAAAATAAAAATCTTTTTTAATAAATTAACTGTGGTTCTCACTGGCTTTATTTTATTCGTCTGTCTAAATGACAGATTTTTGTTTATTAGGATAAATAATATATAATTTATACATTATGTACATAAATGTATAAATACACAAATATATATTACGAAATGAAATGAAAATAATTAAAAAAAAAAATTAATTAAAATTTTGAAAGAATAAAGCGCATATAAGTATATATTGATAAGTAAAATATGTTATATATATATTTAATTATGTATATGAAATTTTCTTATATACATTTATAATTTTTGAGGTACTCCTTGTTTGAAATTCATTTAAATTTCATTTATTTTAATTAATTTATTTAGTTAAATTTGTATATACTTATATGTATATATATGTTTTGTTTTACTGATTTTATTGAGGTAGTTATTAATTATTATAATAATATAATTGGCAGCTATGAATTTCAGTATATATATTATATACTTATGTATAGTTAGTATAAATTGTATAGCATTTTTTTTTTTGATTTTTGAAAAAAAATAAACAAAAAAGAAAATTTTTTTTTTTATCAAAGACAAATAATATAATATATATATATATATGTATATATTATTTGCCTAAAATTTTAACTTTATATAAGCAATGAATACATATAATGTATAATGTACTCATTGATATAAGTATATGGTTTTTTTTTTTTTAAAAATATAAATCAATTTTTAATAATATTAATACTGCATTCAACAGGTGCCACGTTATAAAAGAATAAATGTATGTATGTATAAATATTATTTAAAATATTTAAATAAAATAATTTAAGTTCAGTTTATTTAATTATATTGTTTAAAATATATATTTGATATTTGAATAAATGTAATTAATTATAAAATAAATTTAATTGAATCAATTTCCTTTTTCTATTTTTTTATATTATATTTATGTATGCTTTATTGTTGGAATTCATTTGTTTGACTGAATATAGTTATATATTTAAATATATATATATATCCATATATTGTATATTTATATGTTATTCTATATATAAATGATTTAAAATATTTAAAGAAATTTTAATATGATTGGTAAAGATTTTCAAAGTAATTAGTATTAAAATATTACTACTTAACATATTTTAAAGTGTTTTTAATATTCTTTTAATAGTTCGCTTTCTTGTCTGTCTGTTTGGTTAAAATTTTTCAATCTTACTTCGTCATTAAGGACTAGAAATTTTAAACATAGCTCGGAATTTTATTTAAAAGTTACATTAAATCTATTTTTTTTTTGTCTTTTAAAACGTTTAATTAATTTTAAAACGATATTTTGAATCAATTATAGATTTTTATGAAATCTTTTAAAATGCATAATTTTAGGATGATTTTTTTACATACTTATACTGCATATCATAATACCATTGCGTACATATATTTGTAATACCATGTAATACGTAATGCATATCATTTATATTAAACAAACAAATTTTTACAAATTTGTAATTATGGATTTTTAATTTCTATTAATATATGAGAATGATTAAGATCTTAAGTAATAATAAGTAATAGCTTATATCCTTACTTAGGTAAAAAATTTATGCAACGCTTCCTAAATTTTTCACTAAAACTTTAAGGTCATTGTTGTTAAAATTTTAGAATCACAAATTTTCAAGACAAAGTCTTGTGTAAGCATAAAAAATAAAATTTTTAATTTTATTAAGAGATTTTTACAGCAAATTAAATTAAAATTGAAAAAATATAACCATACTAAAACCTAGGCCTTGCGGCATGTTGTGCACTATAATAATTTAACCTGCAGGTTTTTTGATAAGTCATCTGTACTGTACCTATATACGTATCATGTTGACAATATACATTTATACATATGTATATTGTTATATATTGTATATAATTATTAAAATGTTTATAAATGTATGAAGTACTTATATTAACACATATTTTTAAGTCATTAACTAATACCAAATACTATTCATTTAATGGTATTCTTTGCTAATACACCCGAGAATAAAATTAACCATATAATCAAAAAAAAAAAAAAAAACAAAAAAAATAAATGCCAAAACGCCAAAAACCTTCTTTTACTTTAATTTTTTTTTTTTTAAATTATTAAAAAATAAAACAACTAGACTCTAAAATTCAATATATGAACTAAATATATATACATATATATTTATTATAACAATACTTTTTTGAGGGTGATGTTCTATATATGTACATATACATATTTATATATTTATTCTAATTCGTATACAACAACCTAAAATAAAAAATTATAAAAATCTAAAAAAAAAAAAAAAAAAATAGAATTAATAAAAATTAGAATTTTAGTGGTTGATGTTTTTCTATGGTCTATTAAAAATGTAAAAAAAAAAAAAAAAAACAAAAGCCAAGAAAATAAGTTAAAGTACAAAATTAATGCGAAACAAATTTGAATATTTCGTGCAAGGACATACTTTCAAAAAAAAAAAAAAATTTTTTTTTTCTGTTTGCTATTTTTTTTTTTTTACCTTAATCATTTTTTTTTTTAAATACAGTTGAGTTGTTTTAGAAATTAAAAACTGTAAAAAACTTATTTTTTTTAACTTCCCCTTTTCTAATAATAATAATATTAAAAAAAAAACTACCTAAATTAAAGGAATAGTGTATATTCACAACTATAGGATTTAAAAACTTTTTCATCTTTTTTCACTCCTATACATAAAAAATGTAAGGCATCTAAAAGAAATACATTAGACTAAGATCAAAGGCTACAACATATATTAAATATATTTAAAGGCTTTGTATATCATGTGACATGTATATTTGTGTGACATTTATCACATGACATTAGAATTATTTTCTAAGGGTGCGTTTATGTTGGAGATGTGATAAGTGATAAGACCGTCAATACTAGCACAGTGTAGAAAATTATATGTATTATTTAAATAGAGGTGTTTATATTAGAGCATCGCTTTGATCATCGCTAAATAATATAAAATTTTTATACTATGCTCTTATCGACGCTCTTATCACGTATCGAAGCTCCAACATAAACGCACCCTTATTATTATTATTAATTAATAAGATCCTGTTAAAGTTCGAACTCTTGTTTGCTCAAGATCTTTCAATTGAAATGAGAATAGAGAATTAATATGAAAATTAATGTCTTGTAAAATCTTTAAATACTTTTAAGAATTTTATTTTAAATTTTAAATTTTAAATAAAATTTGGCAGAAGAAAATTTTGAATTAAAATAGGATCACATAGAATTACATATAGAGTGACAAAATTTCATTATACAGGTTCTTTGTATTCGGATTAGAGTGACTTTAAATATAATTATATCTTACACTAATTGTTAAAACATCACTAAATTCAAAGTAAGAACCTACAATTATAATGACACAGGCTTACTTGATTAATAAAGAGAACAAGTAAGCACTAATTGGCTATTGGATAAATTAATTAATAAATTAAAATAAATTTTGAATTTATGAAATAAACTATTGTTTAAAACTTAATAGGAGTGCCTACATAGTTTGGTCTAAATTTTCAGTAATTCTTTATCTTCCAAGTGGTTGGTAATTGTCATGCTCTTTAGTATTTTTAGTGTGCAACAACCAGTGTACAATTAGTTTCTTTTAAGTGGTAATTGTTTCGTATTACAAAACCTATTATGAAGTATGAATTCATCAGAAGGCTTGTAGTATTACATTATCTAGAAAAAATTCCCTGAGTGATTAATCTTTGATTGATTGTTATATAATTTATAGAAAAATTTATGAAAATATCCTGTGAGTTATAAGAATTAATTAAAAAAGCTCTTTCCCATTAAAAAGCTTCTATTTATATCTTGTATTTTTGACGGTTCATAAAATCGTTTATACTCAAAAATTTTGAAAAATAGTTATAAACTAAAAATGAAATTTTGAAATTACGCATTTTTTTTTTGGAAATAAATACAATATAAGAAGAAGAAAGGAAATTAAAATTTATGTTTAATAATATGAACAGGCATTATTTTTTCCTAAAAATGAGCGCGTGTTTTTAACTTTTTTTTTTTTTGCATTCTTAAAAAGTCTTAAAAAGTAAATTAGTTTTTTTTTAACTATTTTTTGTTTTTTTTGTAGTAATATTGTTTTATAAAATATTATTTCTAAGTTTATAATGTTTTATTATTTATTTTTTTTTTTGGTTTTATTGATATAAAAATTTGATAATTTGAATTTGAATTTATTTTTTGTTATTATTTTTTTTTTTTTGTATATGTATATAATATAATTGATAAAGTTTCAAAGCTTTAAATGGGCTGTAGTTGGTAACATTTGTTGAATAGGAAATATACTGCAACAACATTCTTATTGTTTTATTTTTTTTTAACTAGAAATTGGTTCTTTTTAATTTTTTTTAATATTATTATAATTTATATATATACAATATATAAATATACATTCATGATTGGATTTTATTTTGTTAATTAAAGTGTTAATTAATTTTTCTACCGAACTTTATTGAAGATTTCGAAATATTGAAATCTATTAATTATTTTTTTGCAATTAATACAAAATTTAAAATATTTTTTAATTATACTTTTAAAATACATCTAATTTTTAAAAAAAAATACTTGTTTTAAGGGAATTAACGAATTTAAGACAAAGTATTCTAGTCACTTGCTTGAACTTTTTTTTTTTATTGAAGCGCTAACTGTTCTACTGTTAGGTTAATAAGCCTGCCTATACCATAGGTACATGTTGTAACAGGGTGTCATATTATATTTGTGTTATTAGAATTGATCTTACTGAATTTCACATACAATTTAAACATGAGATAGTACTAAACCTTATAAAATGTTGAATCGTCTTAGATTTTCAATAGATACAATTCTATTTTATATTGTATAATATTTCGTATTTGAGTTATATGGTATTTCTATATCTGTGAGTTATATTATTCAATTTAATTATCATTCAGAATTAAAAATTAGAAATTTATTCTTGAGATCTGCAATTTATATGTATGAATTATTATTCAAAGAAACTGTTATGAGCCGTTTTTCATGATGAGTTGGTGCAAAATTCTCAATTTAAAATTTCTCTTACTAAAAAAGCGATCTTAGAAAGAATATTTTTACTTCGGTTAAAAATTAAAATAAAAATTTTACAGCGTTTTTTTTTATTAAAGATTATTTATGTTTATATTTATCTTTATATTAAAAATGTTGCAGTTTGCGTCTTTCCGGTACCTTTACCAACAAAATTTTAAAATATTGCAACGTAGAAATATATTAATACAATTTTAGAATTCTAATCATTTAGATTAGATTTCCTAATTACCTAATATATATATATATATATATATTTACCAATCATTTAATTTAACACATACATAAATATATTATATAAATAATAGAAAATTTAAAATTAGTTGCATGTAATTTAAATTTATAAATTTTGAGAAATAAATAAATATTAATGTTTATAATTTATATATTGTATAAATTTTACAATGTTACATTATATTTATATATATGTATAAATAAAAAAATACACTATATGAAATTAAATATATATTAAAGTATGTATTTGATAAAAAAAGTATGTAAGTAAAAAAAAAATAAATTAAATATATACAACAATATCTCGAATTAAATTGTTTTAAATAAAATTTTGATTCAAGAGATTGTTGCGTTTCTGCTATTAAATGAAATGTAAATAGATTTTTTTTTATAATAAATAAAATAAAATTTTTTTCAAAATACATATTACATAAATATGTTTTTAAACATGCATAAATTAAATATTATTTTTTATGTGTATTAATAACATTAAAAAAATAAATAAATTAACAAAAAAAAAAAAAAAAAAATTAATATTTAATATTAATTAAATAATTTGTAAAATTGTTAAATTCCATTTTTTCATATGTATAATTTATTCTTAAATATACAGTTTTTTTTTGTTTTCTTAATATGTTATGTATATTAATATACATTTATTTATTTATATATATAAATATATATTTATTATATATTTAAATTAATAAATCTAAAACTAATTTTGATTTTGTGCCTCCGATATAATAATTTTTTTTTATTCGCAGTATGTATATATATATATTTATTAACTATTCAAAATTTTGATTTTGTCTCATTTTATTAATTCTACTTTTTTAATTTAATATTAAATAATTGTTTAATTTTTTTTTATATTTTTAATTCTTTTGTTTTTTTTGTTTAATAAATGAATTACAATAATTTTTATTTTTTTTAATTTTATATAAATATTTTCATATTTTTTTTTTTTTTTGTTTTTTAATATTAATTTATGTTTTATTTTAGAGTAATTATTACATAAATAACATATTATAGAAGAAATTAATATATATATTTATATATATATATATATTTGTTTTGTATATATTCATAAAGTATTTTATTTGTTTTGATTTAACAATTTAAAATTTTGATTTTTCGCTCATTTTTTGATTTTTTGCTCATTTTGTCTTTTGATTTTTATTTATTTAAATATATTTAAAATTTTTTTTATTATATATATTTATTTTATTTTTAAGTTTATTAATTATTATATATATAATGTATTATGTATATAATTTATAAATAAAAATCATATATTTGATTTTATTTATTTATTTTGTATGTTTTTTTTTTTTATTTTATGTAAAGTTATTATTTTTATGTATTTATAATTATATTTCATTATTTTTATATATATAATATATATTTATATACATATCATATAAAGTTTTTTTTTTTTTTTTATTTTAAAATTTTTACAATTCAATAATTAATTAACCCTGCAATTTTTATTTAAACATAACTAAATAACTGTGTATTTATAATTTTTTAACTATATTGTATATTTTGCTAAAACAAACGATTAAAATTAAAATAAAACAATAATAATTAATAATATATTAATATTAATTATTATTAATTTATTTCAATTTTATTCGTTTTTTTTGTTTTTGGAATAATATTACAAAAAATTTGTAATCAAAATTATTATAGATAAATTATGTTTTAGAAAATTTTTCATTTATTTTTAAAAGATATTTTTTTTTAATTTGATTTAATTTTTACTGTCCAATAAATATACTTTATATTTATAATATTTTGAAAAATTACTTATCAATAATGTAGAATATCTTTCAATCAATTAATTTTGGGACTGAAGAGCTTTAAATTTAAAAAAATCTTTGAAATTAAAAATAAAAGTATATTAACGATGCAATTATAAAGTTATGTTTAAATACACAGTTAAAATTGATAATGCGATTTTTTTGTATTCGTAAAAATACTTTATTTGAAATTATAAAAAATAATATTTTTAAACTTACATTTAATAATTTAAAAATTAAATAAAATATTGTAACATGATTTTCATTTCAAAATGAATTTATTATTGTTTTTTTGCATCAGTGATCTCTAACCTGTACCATGTCTGTGGCCAGTGAAACTGACGAACATCACACTCATATGTTATTGGGCCATTCCGCTATCTTTGAGGAATTATTTTAGTACAAAATTTATTTGAATAAAACGTTCACAATTAACAATTAAAAACAAACTTAAGATGTTTTGTTGGTTTTTAAAAACAAATTATTAAAATATATTTTATTAATTTAGTCAAAAATTAATAGGGTGCATAAAATCAAAAGAATTTAGTCAAATAGGAAAATGTGTATGACTTTTCATTAAATTTCCAAATTTTTGAACGACCGACTTCTTATTTTAATTTGTGGGAGTTGTTGATTATCAAGATATTATATATTTTTTAAGAGTAGAAATCGAAAATTTTTTTATATGTATATGTATAAATACTTTATTTTTTTTAAAATATGGAATTAATTTATATAATTTCAATTAAATTTAATTTAAATAATAGTACTTTTAATTTAAATAATAGTAATTTAAATTCAATAGTTTTGTATTAAGGGGTTAGGGGTACTGCATTAACATTTAATATAAGGTATGTGGTATTATATTAATTGAAAAGTGTTTTTTAATAATTTTTATTAGTAAAAACTAATAATGTAAAATAATTTTGTAAATAAAAATATAAATTAATTAAGAATTATTTTTTTTATATTATTATATCTATAGATAGATACCTTACGCATGAATAACTTAAATTTGTTTTTGTTGTAGATAAAATATGTAAAAATCGTTGCTAAAAAATCATTATTGTTGTTTTTTTAACAAATAAAAAAAAAAAATAAAATAATATATTCGAAAATAAAATATTTAGTCAATAAAATAATATAATATTATATCAAATATCAAATGTATGCACGTGTAAAGGTAAAAAATTAAATAATTTTATATCGTTTTTAATCTCTCAAAAAAAATAATAAACAAATAAATAAATAAATAAATAAAAATGTGCTGAGTTTTATAGTTTTATTTTTTAATATCATTGCCGTATGATTATATGTCAGAAATGCTGACACATATTGTTAAAAATACATATAGATTTTACGTTTTGATATCTCTGTCATTAGGAATTTTTGTGTTTTTCTTTTTTTTAACGCGTACTTATTAAAAATATACAAAAAAAAAATGTCATTATAATAAATTTATTCAACCAAAATTTTATTATTGTTTTTGTTGAGTTTTTAGTTTTTTTTTTTGGGTGTTATTATAAAATAATAAAATGTCCTGATGGTGCATTTGCGAAAATGGTGATGTATAACTAACTAAAATAAAAAATTATTCGGTGGTAAAATGAAATGACATTATTATGTGATTAATTTTTATGACTTTTTTAACTTTGACAAAACGCGACGTTTAACAACGCAAGATCAACGTGATAAAAGTTGTCTATAAATAATACTTCAAAATTTTAAAATTTGAACTTACGGTTTAACAAAAAAAAAAAAATTAGATTAATAACTGTCAGATTTACCGTCAGCTATTTCTTTATGACAGGTTCTCTGTCAATTTGAAAATTAGAATTTAGAAATTAATGACATTATACATTACGTTTAATTTATGTGGTTGGATCAAAATTAAAGATGTTAATTTTTTTTAAAAAAAGTACTGTTAAATCAAATGTCAAAAAGCAATTTTTTCAATTTCTTCAATTTGGAACGTCATTCTTAATAATTGTTTTTTTTTTTGGAGGCCTAATTTAAATAAGCAGCACTCCCTCTTACTTTCAAAATAAAAAATAAAAATATAAATTTGATTTTATTGCTTTTTTTTTACTAATTTTTTAAGTAAAAAAATTTATGTACATATTAAAAAAAAAAAACCAAAATAAAATCAATATTTTTTGTTTGTTAGTATTTTGATTTTAGTTTTCCTTTCATTTTTAATTTAATATTATTATATAAAGTTCACCAATTCAATAAGGTCTACCAGTACTACTTAGTCCTGTATTTCAATTTTAAATTATTTATGTAAAGAGAATTCTCAAATAAATATGAATTAAACCAAGAGGATAGTGCTAAAAGGACAAAAATGTTTTACGCAAATAGAAGTTAATCTGGAAGTTAAGAACTCAAGAAAACTTTTTATATTTTCCGGGAATTTCCCATTGTATATAAATAAATGAAAAAAAGAAGGTTCTAATTTTTTTAAAAAGGTTTAAAGCCAATTGGATATTGTATTGCTACGGAGGAGGATTGAAAAACAAATAAATTAATATTTATTTATTAATTTATAATTAGTACCAGGACAATAGTAAATATTGCCTGATATTATTATAGTCCTTTAACTATTTGGCATTTAGGCTTCTTAAATTACAAACTTTCTAATTATTTATAGCTACTATATTAATTATTTTGTTTTATATTATATATTTGTATATTTAATTTATATTTGATCACCATGGGGATTTGTAAAGAAAAATTATTTTTCAATTATTTATTAAATATTGTATGACCTGACCGGGAATCGAACCCGGACCCCCTAGGTTGATAAGCCAAATGCTTACCCTTATAAATAGTCTTAATTTATATAGACAGGTAACTCTAATTTTAAATTAAATGTTGTAAAATAAAGTGATATAATTTTATTTTTATGTTTTTTTGTTTTTTTTTTTGGTTATTTTAATCTGTTATATGGATTTGATCTGTTATCAGTTTTTTAAACATACGTACATAGTTAAATATATACATTTATATATATATCGTATACGTATTTTATATAAATTTTTAATGTTACATTTAATAAATTATTATTTTTACGTTTTTAAGAATTTAAATTATATGTATATGGAAAAAAAAAATAAATAAACAATAATAAGGACTAGGTAAATGAACTAAACTTGTAAGGGGGCGAGTTTACACGTATGTTTATATGTATGTCAAAATTATATTTGCAATTTTTTTTTTGGGGAAAGAATAATGTTTTTATATTAAATGTATTTTTTTTCTTTGGGGGTTGCATAAAAATTATATGATGTAATGATGTATGTACTTATATTATATACATATAACTACTATGTAGTTTTTATATGATTATTTTATGATTATATATATGTTTTATTAATTTAATTTATAAATTATTAATATTTAAATTTGGTTTTTGTCCGTATAGTTCTTTGTTCCTTGTTTTATTTTTAAGTATTTAGATTGTATGATTAATAATTTAATTTAAATTAGAATATTTCAAAAGAGAAAAAATCATTTGAATGAAAAAAGAAACCTACACAAATTTTGGGTTTTTAATTTGAATTAAGTCAATATTGCTAGAAATATTATATATTATTATTTATTACACGGAACCTGGGGAATTGGTCTAAATCAATATACTAATATACAAAAAGTTTAAGCAATTTGCATATACACAAATTTTACAATTGTTTTATTATTGAGTACAACTTGATTTGCGTAATGTTTTAAAGTGGTTTACCTGTTTGTATAAGTTAAAAAATTCGAGAATATTTAACTCAAAAAGCTGAGATTCACCTAAAAAGCTGAGATTCGCTGAGATAGCATATCTTTAGGATTAACAGCAAACGTTTTTAAATTAAAATAGGGAACTAGACACAAAACATTCCGTTTCAAACAATTTATAGAGCTAACAACGTGTAAATATGCTTTTTGGTTCAACTGCTAAATTGTTCAACTCTTAGACTTTTATCACGACTTTTTACATATATAATGTTTGAGATTCCAATATGATACAATTCTACTTGTTATAAATATTGTAATAGTTTTATATTAGAGTTATAAGTTATTTCTGTATCTGTATAGTTATATTTTAAAACTAAGTTATCTGTTTATTATATATTTTTTTATTATTGGTATTGAAATATTAATTATTGTAATAGCCTATCTACAATGAACGCAAGTTGTTTAACTCTTAACTTTTTCGCTTTCTCTACGTATTCAAATGTCAAATAATTGAACTTTGAAAAATATTTTTCATTGAAAAATAAAAAAATATATCAGAATAAAAATTCATTAAATTTGTAAACAAAACAATGTCAAAAAACGCTGTCGTATACATTTCATTGTGAACACTGCTTGTTGACTAAGTAATGAGAGCGAAACAAGAGCATCATTGTAGATAGGCCATAATGCTATTCATTTTAGCCTGCAATTGGAAACCATAGAAGAAAGCTTTTATTTTTAATAGTAGCGTAAGACGGGCTTTAATGTTATAATGTTTAAATAGTTTAACTTATACCGTAATGATATAACTATTTCGCGTAAATATTGATTTAATTTTAAAATTATGAAAACTCCGAATTTTTCTTTTATTCATTAAATTTATGTAATAATTAATATTTAAAAAATAAAATTCATTCTTTTTTTTGAAACATATTTTTTTAATAATGAATCAAAATTTTAAAACTGTCAAATTTTAAAAAAGAATCTTTTCGATTTTTTAAAATATTTTTTAACAAAATTGAATTAAAAAAATTGAAAAAAAAAAAATAAATGAATTAAAAAAACATGTCCTTTATGTCATTTATTGTTTGATATACAATAAAAGTGGCGTATCGACCCCTCAGTTAACTTTAAAGCCATTAATTACATGGTATATCAAAAAAATTAAATACATGTAGATAACAAATTTACCCCTATATGATTTAATAATTCCATTTTTTATTTTTATTGAAGAATCTAAGTATCCGGGAAAAGGTTAAAATTCCCTATTTTTTATTGGACTCTTTTAAGATTTTTTTTTTTATTTTATATTTCAAATGGTGTAAAAATATATAAATTATATTTTATTATTTTTATTGAATTTTTACTAAAAAAAAAAAAAATTTTTTTTAGTAAAAAAGAAGGAAATTAAAAAAAAAAAGACATATATATATATGTATATATTAAGAACTATTATGTCAGAATATTCATCTGATAATATTTATTAAGACTGACGTCACGTGTCATTCGGATTAGAAGAAAGTATTTGCGTACATATAATAGGCTGATATATTGTTTAAAATAAAAAAATTGGGATTTGTTTTTAGAATTATTTAAAACTCTATTGGCATTCAGAAGAATAAGAAAAATATTGTACTCTAGAAACTATAGAAATTTATGTGGTGAAAAGCCAAAAGAACTCCTAAAATAAAAAAATATTCGAGAACGCAAAGTCAATGAAACTCCAACATCCCATTAAAAAATTGAAAAAGGTCAAAGAAATGTTTGAATAGTAAAATTCAACCGAATTTGAAAGTTTCGAAATCATTTATCGTAAAGATTTAAACAGAGTTTAAAATTCAAGAGTCTAGAGTTGAAGAGTTTAGAATTGAAGAGTCTATAGTTGAAGAGTCTAGAGTTGAAAAGTCTAGAATTGAAGAGTCTATAGTTGAAGAGTCTAGAGTTGAAGAGTCTAGAATTGAAGAGTCTAGAGTTGAAGAGCCTAGAGTTGAAGAGCCTAGAGTTGAAGAGTCTAGAATTTAATAGTCTAAAATTTGATTGAAATGTTTTATCAATTTTTCAATCTTATAAATATATAAATAATAATGAAATGTCTTTATATTGCCAGTTTACCAGATCAATAAAAATTGGGAAGCATCTTATTGATCTGAGCGGAGTCTTTACCTCAACTAAAATTTAGTTCACAATATTTTTTCTTTGTTTGTCTCTAATACAAATTTAAATTGAAGCGTTATTTTTTTTTTTTATTTTAATGCAATTCTATACTAATATTGTTATGTTTATTGGTTTTCAATAATTTTAATATTAAAGGGATAATTTGATTCACAAATAAAATCTATTTTATTCTATTGTCAAAAAAAATGAAAATTTTTCAATTTCCAAAATTTTGGAAATTCTTTTTATATTTTTGTTTTGTGAACTGTATCTCATTCTTTTATAAAAATAAATTTTGTTATTTTTATTGTCGTTGATTGGCAATGATTTTAATTTTACCCCTTTTCACCCTTTATGGTTTTTTTTGTTAATTTTTGAAAATTTAATCGAAAATTACAATTTTACCTTAAAATGGATTTGAAAAATAATATTTAAAAAAAAAAAAAAAAAATTTTAAACTTATTTTTTCACCCCAAAAAAAAAATTACAAAAAAAATAAAAAGTGTCTAATTTTTAATTTTCAAACATCTGCCCCGTAGATTTTGTTTATTATTTATGTTAAATACAGAGTGTTTGGAAATTTTTACTGAATTATGTCGTTTAATCTTAAAAGTAACGGAATTCAGTAATAACTGAAATAAAGTGAAAATAACCAGATTGGGTTTTCCCAAATTATTTTAGATTTTATTGCTCGTTCAAACTCATTTATTAATTTGGAAAATTCTAATCCATTTAGGTTTAAATTTCTTAATTTGTCAATATTTTATTTTCAATCAATTTAAGATATATTCAACTAAAAACAGGTTTCAAAATTACGCTGCCTTAACAACATAACCTCAAACTTTTTTAGAAACTGCTCCTATTTTAAGTACCATGTATTTTTTCGAATGAATTGTAGGAATTCTTAAACACTCTGTATTTAAGGTTCAGTGAATTATATATTAAATAAAAATTTCACAATAAAAGTGTTAAAATTTTTTTTTAACCCTATCATTCTTTTTTTTTTTTTTTATTTTTGTAAGTTAAATGAAATTCTTTACGTTATTTAAGGATGACGGTTAAGTTTCCAAAAATTTGGAAAAAAAAAAATTTGAAAAAAAAGGGTAAAAATTTTAAAAATTTACGAATTTTAACATTTAATGAAATGAAAAATAAAAATAATAGAAAAAAAAAATAACAATAAATAAGAAGGAAAAAAAAGCGGATAAAAAATTTTTAAACCCCTATTCAATTAAAAGTAGTGATGGAATTTTAAAAAAGTTCTATGATAAGTTTCTGACATAAAATTATTTATTTTCTTTAGTATAGTAATATTTAAAAAATATTGCAAATAAAATTGATTTTCATCAATTTCTTAATTGAAATTTAAGATGGACTAAAAATTCAAAGATTTAGAGTTGTAAAATTGACGTGACTTGAAAATTGTCGGGAATATTGCACCACAAAGTCAAGCGTTCAAGACTTTTATATGCACAAATGTCTATAAAATTCTGCATTCAAAATTGTTTTATTAACGTAGATAACATGTGTGAAATATGTATTACTGTATTTTATATATATATGTGAATGAAATTTTGTATACAAATTTTTATCTGTTCAAATACTTTACAATACATTGTTGATTGAAATACAGTACTTGTATCTATTTTCTTATATAGAATAATCATGCAGCAATTTTGAAGTCCTCCCGAAATGGAATAAATTTTTATCTAAAATAATTTTAATGCTGTATTTGTAAGTTATGCTGAAAACTTTGCTTTGATAACATTACTTACAAGTTAATTGAACAACAGTGTTAAAAATGAATTTCCAATCAAATTCTTAATTAAATGGAAACTAAAATTTCGTAACATAGTAATACATTAAATCCTTTGACATGTGGCTGAAGTGTGTTATTCTATATAAAATATATATATACTAAAAAAAATTATATATTTACACCATATAAATATAGATATATATATATTCAGTAGTGGGATTGGAACATAATAATATAATTTAATACTATATATATATATATAAGACGTTATCAGCTTAAATGTTTTAAATTTTGTTGCGATTTAACACATTTGCAAAACGAATTGTTTGCTAGTAAATTTTTTTTTTTTGTAAATATTTAAAAAATATTTTTTTTTGAATTTTTTTAGGAAAAATGTAAAAAAAAAAAACAGTGTTTATTTAACTGATGTGAATTTCCAATTTTCTAAATAAAAAAAAATAAAAGGTTTTTTTTTTTTAATGTCTAAAATACCATAAAAGGACAATACGAAAAAAAAGGGATTAACGTCAACGTACTGCGATTTACCATTGTGTTGTAATTATTTTATTTCACAAAAAAAAAAAAAAATTTTAAACTAACTGTAAACCAACTATGATTACCAACTTGTTGTTATATTTTGAAATTTTAAGGTTATTTCATACATATGTACGAATATGTATGTACATATATATTATTTAAAAATTAAACCTTTTGCCTTTATTATATAAATAAAAAAAACCATTATAATAACTTAACATTTAAAGGATGGTAAAATTATATTCATATATTTATACATATATATGTATATCAATATAACCTTATAAATATATTTGGGTGACAGAAAAGGTATGCATGTCAGATTTTAGATTTTGAATTGTCAAACTAAATAATACAAAAAAAAAAATAGTGATAAAAATAAATTATAAGAAATTATATTAATATATTTAGGAGTTTATGTCCTAAGTCTTAAACTATTAATACAAATTTTTTATATTTTTATATTTTTTGGTTTTTTTTTTTTTTGGTTCTTTCAATATAATTTTGGCATAAGTGTGTATAAGTTGACAAAATTTTATTATATCGATACAAAAAAACAACAGTTGTTAAAAAATTAAATATTAATTTGTTAAAAAAAAATTAGACACAAAATATTTATAAGAATGAAATTGAAGAATGAATTAAAATGAACAATGTTATGGTTTGTTTTCAAACTGTTAAAATTGTATAGTTCCCCTTTCTCTTTTTGAAAGTCTTGTTTGAATCGTACTGTAGTTTAAAATTACCTATGTTTCAAATGTTTTATTTGATTTTTTTTAAAAATAACTTAAGAAAGATGTAAGACATGGGTATAGAACAATTATAAATTGCAATTAAGATGGTTAGACTGGTGGTGTCAGAAGACTATGCATAGGTGAACAAATAATAAGAAAATTGTGTTTAAAGTGAGCACCTTTTATGTATAATTATTAATTAGTTTTGAATTCACCTTTTATATTACGTATACAATACAAGGTGTTCATCGCTCAGTGGTCCATCGACCTGGAGGTAATAGAGGAAGTCCGGACGAACAAAAGTTGTTGCACAAGGTGAGGAGAGAGGGGTCTATTTTGCCTTCTTCTCGGGTTATAGGGCTTGAAAGTCGTGAAATGTGATTTATCATTCGAATCAATACAAAAACACATAACTTGTGAACGCTAAGCTTTGCAAACAAGTTATATGGCTCATTTTGAAACTTTAAATATGAACTTTTTATTATTGTATAATACTATCTATTCAAGTTATATTTTTTTTAGAGATATTTTGTTTTAATGATGAATTTTTGTTGATTACAAAGTTAATACTTTTTGGTTCAAACTTAATTATTTAAGAAATCTTCACGTTAACTGTAGATCCGTCTAGACCTTTGATGTAATACCGATAAGTCACATAAAAATTTTCAAAAAATAGAAATATTAATTAAATGAACTTATAAATGAGGACAGGAAAAAAGTTCATAAAAACATTATTTTCAAATACATGTATAATGTATCTTATATTTTAAATAATATTAAAAAATTGAAGATTTTGTATTGTAAATTTGTCTAAAGTTAATAAATTACATTATAAATATGTTAAACAATGTAAAATATACAAAAATTTTTAAAATATATTAACATGATGTTAAATTTATATTTGTATGTTAAATTATGTTAAATTGTAATATAATAACATACTTTATTGTACAAAGTGTGTTATATATTTGTATTTATGAATGTATTTCTTGTTAATAAATATTTATAGAAAATTTAATATGACTGTGAATATATATGTTTTATATTAATACAATATTTATATACAAAAAAAAAACCATCCCTTAAGCTTCATTGTTTTTTTATATTTTTAATTTCCTTTATTTTTTTTTAAGATCATAGCATGAAATAACTTTTTTATTTTTATTTCTTATAATATTTTATTATGATTTAATAATCAAAATAAAAAAAAATAAAACAAAAAAAAGTAGAAAAATAATAATGAAAAAATTTCACAAAAAAATAAAAATGGAATTTTGCTATAAATTGAATTTCAATCGATTTTAAATCTTTTTATACATAATAAAATTTTACAATACATTTACATCTTGTCATAATTATGTTTCAATTTTTATTAACTTTTACTTGCAAGTAATTTAGATAATCTGCTTGTGGGGTTGGAAGTTGAACATTTAAAATATAGACTAAAAGAAAATATTTGAATATGGATATTTATTAGATACTTTAATAATCAAAACTCTTATTAAGTCTCTTCACGAACACTTATTAAAATTAAATAAGTTAACTTATTAAATTATAATAAGCCTTGTCTTGTGAGCTTGTTTTTTTGCAGAAAAAAATTATTATTTGATAATTTGACAAATATTACTAATACATTTTATTTTTGACAGTTGTCAAATGAAAATAACTTAGTATTTTTTAATAAATTTATAACTTCCTTGAGGAAGTAAGTGGTCTGAAAGAAAATTTGAACAAATATGGCAAACGAGCTGGTCTAAAAATAAATGCAGCTAAGACCAAAAGCATGCGTACAGAGCACTCCACACATCAGCAAATTCTACTAGAAGAAAGTCAAATTGAAGAAGTAGAGCATTTCAATTATTTAGGAAGCTTTTGGAACACTTAAAATGCTTTTGGAACACTATCAAACATATGGCAGTCAAATAATATAGCCCTGCGTACAAAAGCTAAAAATATTTGAAACAAACGTCAAATCAGTACTTCTATGCGGCTGTGAAACATGGAAGGTAACCGCCATTATCACCAAAAAGTTGCAGACGTATATAAACCGTTGTCCACGCCGTATCTTAAGGGTTTGTTGGCCGCAAAACATTACCAACACACATCTGTGGCAAAAAACGAATCAAAAGATGATTGAGGTCGAGTGGAATCCACAAGGCAGACGACGAGTGGGTAGACCAAGGAAAACATTTAGAAGTACTGTTTTGAAAGAGGCACAAGCGTAACGCAAAACGTGGTTACAGCTAAAAGGAATTGCTAAGGATCGTGAAAGGCGGAGAGGATTTGTTGACGCCCTATGCCCCACCAGGGGTTCTAGGATCCAGTAAATAAGGTAAGGCCTTGAGGTTTATTATTTTTTAATAAACGTATTATTTTTAATCTGTTCGTTTATATAAGTTTGCTAGTTCTCTGATTGGTTGAGAATGCTACACAGTAGAATAAACGAACGGAATGAAAACTGTCAAAAATAATAAGTTAACTTATTAAAATTGGATAAGTGTTCGTGAAGAGTCCTATTGGAAATGTTTGGACTTTTTTATTTAATTTTTATTAATTTAATATCTTCACATTAGAAACATATTAATAATCGAGAGGAAATTATACTTGTATACAAAATATAGATTGGAATTGGAATTAAAACTGAAATTATAAACTTGTATAATACTGAAAGTCATATAACTTTACTGAACATAGAGTCATTTTCAATTAATGTTTCATGTAATTTCTTATGCAGCACTTATAGGTATTTACATATTGTAGTATAAACGTATTTAAGGTTTTTATCAAAGCCATTATATTTCTCAGCGAGCTCATAATATATTGATCGGTCATAAAGGGTAAAACATTCTTTAATAAAAAAAATTCTTAATAGAAATATTAAACCTAAGATTGCCATCTATCCATTTTTCGAAGAATTTTTTTATTGACTAATAAAACGATGAATTACCGTGTAACTCAAATACAAAATTATTGAAATCTAAGACGTTTTTAAACATGCTATAAAGTCTAGGACTATCCAATGTATTAAAAGTATGCGTCGAATTCACTAAGATCAATACTATTTATAATTATATCATAACCCAGTACCAGTACCCTTTCTCCTGTTTCACCTTATGGTATGGAATCGATTTCCTTATTAGCCCAACAATTAAACAGTTAGCGCATGTAAAAATAAATTATTATAAATTTTCAGTTCAATTATAGGGTTTTTAAAGTCAATATTATATGAATAATAATCGATTAAGAAAAAAAAAATTCAAAACACCTTTAAATGTCAATATTTTGTCAATAAGGGCATTTATCAATAAACAATTATAATAAACATAACTTTGTATATGTTATTTCCATTAAATCAATTATTGGTAAAAAATTATAAATTTATTTTTAACTAATAAGTTCTGTTTTTTTTTTTTATAAAATCATCACGCAATATTATTTTTTCCCTCAATTAAATTCTCGCTTTCTCCTTTCAAAACATAAGAAAAAAAAAAAAAAATAAAAACAACAATAACAACAAAAATGAAATGACTAACTAAACTAAAAATTTTAAAAAGTTATTTTGAAATTAATTCAAAATCATGTTCACTTTCTATCCCTCTCTATTTTAAATGAAAAAAAAAAAAAAAAACAAAAATTCATTTTTTTTTTTAAACAAAAAAAACTATAACAACAACTAAAATAATAAAATTAAATTAGTAGCAGGTGTCACAATTTTTACCTTTAAAATAAAAAAAAATTTGAATATTTATAATAGTCTAAAATTTATATTTGTATGTTGGTTTTTCAACTTTGTTCTGTTTTTATTGTTGTTGTTGTTATTTTGTTGATGTTAATGACATGTTATAAGCCTTAAAAGGACATACAAAATATATTTTTTTTTTTTTGAATTTTTTTATTTGTTTGTTTTTCTTTTCTTTTTAATTTGAATCTAACACATACGATTAATTTAAATGTAGATAGATAAATATGTACAATATGGTTGTTATATATGTATGGTATATGTATTAAATGTACTAAAATTCATTTTTATTTGATAATTTATTTTTTCGTGGAAAACTCACGATTTTTAAATTATAAATTTTTAAAATTATCCTTGCGTACTTTTATTTTTTATTTTTTTTTTTGGTAATTAAATTACATATACAGAAATGTATATATATAATATATATCCATATATAAATATATATAAAATATGTTACTTATTTAGATACATTTTATTATATACATGTACTAAAATATGTGGGCATATTGTTTAAATTAAAGTGTGAGTGAACTTTATAGAAAATTATGATTAAAAGAAATTAAAGAATTTTGTATATTTTTTTTTGTTTAATTGAATTAGTCTTGGAGATTGAATCATTATTTGGCATTTCTTAAAAATATTATAATTTTTGGATATTTTAAATATTTTGGGTTAAAAGTAGGTAGGTACTTAAAATTCAAATTGTTTATAATTATAGTATTTCGTATACAGATATATAATTTATATGTACAGAATTATATTATAATATCAGCAATATATATTAAATATGAACTCTTAAAATGTGAAAGAAGTATTTAAACTCGCAATATGTCATAGCTCATATCATTCAAATTTCTATTCTTCTTCAATTAATCTAACGCAGTGGTCGGCAAACTGTCGATCTCGATCATCTGGTCGTCGATCTTCAAAAATTGTTTTATCAAAAGCAAATCTTCATATTCAAAATAGATTTAAAATAACTGCTTTTTTTAATCGGTAAGGTTTCGAAAATTTTAGTTTTAATCAAATTTTGAGTATCTGCAATCTGGATTCGCCATTAGTATAATTTTTTATTTGCGAAATGACATTTAAATATAAATAAATGCACATTTGATGTTTTATAGTATATTTATAGTATAGAATAAATTGTTTTTAAAAATATGGTCGATCATTAGACTAAGAATTTTACTTGAGGTGATCGTACTACTGGAAAGTTTACCGAACACTGATCTAAAGAAATGTTAAATTTCAATGTATGAGAGTTTTGTCTTTGCACGACATATAAATAGTATTGTACTATAGTACTACTAATACAATACTACTTAAGTACTTAAGTATTTGACCCACTGCCTGCGATGGTTAAAATTTTTTGGTTCATTGAAGTCCAAATAATTATTGATAGTTTATGGTTTACATGGAATGGTTTTAATAGACACGTAATAATTATTAATATTTTTATTAGAAAAAGTAAACCGGCTTCCATCTCTGGTTCTAAAAATCGTTAGTTTACATTGTAATTACAATTAAAGTAAATAAAAAATTAAAAAAAAAAATAAAATGTTTTTTTTTTTTTATTAAAAAATTCAAATTAAGAAATCATTTAAAAATAAAAAGGGTGAGTCCAACTTTTTAGTTATATATTTTTTATAATCGAAATATGAAATTAAATTTTATTTTCTAACCAAAAAGAATTTTTGTTTTTTATCTATAAGTACATTTTAGGTTTATATATGTATATATTTATGTATTAAAAAATAATTATTATAATATTGTTAAAAAAGGGGTTAGGTAAATTTTTTTTTTTTAATGAAATTTAATAAATAATTTAGTTATTATAGTATATAGTTATTTTTTGTTAATAGGGGAGTTCAGGATATTTAATTTTTAATATTTTTTTTTTATTTATTTTTTGATTTTTATTTAATGTGTCACAAGCACACAGTAAAATGTAAAATTTTAACTCCCACTTTTATCACCTAATAGTTAATGGTTGAGTTTAATATGTAGCACGAATCCTCAAATTGATTAAAATTTATTTCTAATATAAAATTATTAAAAAAATATGGGAATATTATTAAATGTGTGTAGGTAATTGTAAAGTTTATTGTAATGCTTAAGTTACATACTAAATAAAATAAAACTGGAATAAAAGCTGAAGTACGTTGAAAGATGAGGTGGGGTGATTTGGTTGATACAAATTTGTAGCAAGTTATTGCGAAAAAAAAAATTTAGTTAAAGCCAAAATTAAATTATGATATAGTGGTTTACCTAATTCTTTGTAATTACTATATTTGGTTTATCTTTTTTGGATTTAGAGAAACTGCTTCTACTGCATTTTATTTTAAGATGATCACCCTTATTCTAAATTTCCTCGTAGACTTTCTACGAATAATTGGCTACGATACGAACAAAAAGTTTTAGCGATTCTCAATTCCCTAGTAGACAATTAAATCTGCAAGGGTAACTTTGTCGTTTGAGTTCATTTCTCCAAGTAAAAATAATAATTATTGTTTTCAATTTTGTAGTACCTAATAATTTTTGAACATTATTTTGAGATAGAAAAAAGTATTTTAAATATATAAATAAAATATGGTGAGATATTTCATATCGAATTTGACTACGACTAATTGTTTCGTTATTTTTCTCTTAAAAATGTTTTGAAATATTTTTCTAAATTTTTAAAATTTAGATTTAAATGTAAGTTTAATTGAAACTTCTTTTTTATACGTATAGAAATGAACTGATCACTAAATAATAAGACGTACGAATATGTTACGAATGAATATTTCTTTCGTATATTTTTCTACTTTTCGTAACGTTTAGTAGGAATTGAGAATAGCTTTTTCGTAGATTATCAATGTCGTAGCTGTACGAGGGAATTTAGAATAGGGGTGGATATAACGAGAAGTGATGCAGGTTTTATAATAAGTTTTATATAATAATTCATTAATTATTCAATTTATTTATTTATTTAATAGGTTTTGGGTTATAGTAAATGTTCCCAACTGATTAGAACCCTGAATATTCCAAATTTAAACTCGTCTTTCAGTTTCCAATTTTTGTAAAGGGGCTAAGAGGCCAAACGATTATAAAATAAAATTTGTCATATATTTATGAAAATTGTTTAAAATATTTAAAATTTTTTGTTAATTAGTTAAAAACCCTTTTTAGACAATGTGTGTGTTCAGTATAAAAACTCAACTCAATAATATATTAAAATACTCAAATCTTGAGACAATCTAAGAATTTGAACAGAAAATTTTTATATCCAAGTTTTTTTTAAAGAACAAAGGTTGGGTTTCAAAATGAAAGAATGTTGTTATATACTATATATTATAGGCATTAAAATTATATGAAATAGAAAAGTTTATGAAAAGTTGGTTCGGATTTAATATCAAATGGAACATTTTGAATTGTAGGGAATGAAAATAATGCTTGGTGCAAAATATTGGTATATTTTCGAAAATTAAGTCAAATGCCAGGTTAAATATGTATAATTAAGAATTTTTCACAATTGTACATTATTATTTTAAAAGTCTTTTATAATCTTATTATTATAATTAACTTTTCATAATTATTATTATTTTTTTATTGATTTTTAAATCTATTATAATAAAATTCATATTTTTTAATTAAATTTTTTTTTCTTGTTTTTTTTTTTTTTAATTAAAAATATATATATGTTCATATATATGTATGCATAGGTAGTGTAGGTATATGACATTTTATATATTAAGTATAAAAAAAACAATTTTATCTTATCTGTATATAAAAAAATTTTATGTCGAACAACGAAAGGATAATAATTGATGTGAACTTTCATAATATTGTATGATATATATATATATATATATACTATATTAAAAAAATATTTATATATATATACGCTCATGAATGGGTAATAAATTCACCCAATTCATCATATTAAAAATAAAAACAACAACAACAAAATTTATATAAGATATGAAACTTGTACTAAAATATATATATATATATATAAATATATATATATATAAACTAAAAGAAGAATTATTACAAATTCAATATAGTAAGCAAAAAAAAAACAAAATATGTAATAAATGAATAACTTTATAATATATACAAAATATAAGGACGTAAAAAGGATGTTTCATTTTATACATGTATATTATGATAGACAAACTAGATAGAAAGCGAGTAGAAAGAATTAGAAGAATTACATATACATACTTGTACTGTTTTTTTTTTAGATCTATGATCTATGAATATATATATATACTGTACATATTTTTGAATTTACGCACATCATACATTATATAAACATATTATATAGTATATTATTATGTTACAATAAATTGTTTATGTATATATATATATAAGTAAAATAATTTTTTTAAAAATATAGTATAAGAAAATATTCAAGACAAAAATGCTATCATGATAGTGATTTTTATTTGTTGTTATTGTTGTTTTTTTTTTTTAGAAAAAATTATTAGAAAAAAAAAAAAGACCAATAATTTATCCTGTTCAGGTTTACGATACATCTTAATTTTAATAAATATTTTTTAGTTTAGTTTTTCTTTTTGTTTTTTTTTTTTTTGAATTAAAGGATACCTACATAATATGTCCTGTGTATATGGTTGAATACAAAAATTGTATAACAAATTTTGAAAAGTTACATATATATAAGTTTTATTATTTTTTCAAATTGAATTGATTATATATATATATGTATATGTATGTATTTTTTTACATATATTTATTACAATATAGTTTTTTTTTGAGATTATGAAATTTTTGGACAATTGTTGTATATATACTATATATATTAGAAATATATATATTTTATAATAATGATTACATAAGAATATGTTATTTAGTCAAAAAAAAAACTATTATTTAGTTTTATAATGACTGATTAATATTTAGTTTTTTAATGACTAAAATATATTATAAATTAAAAAAGAGAAGGAATTGTATAGAACTGCCTATCACAGGATTATATTATTTGGTCCATTAATTTTAAAAATAAATTCTGAAATATAGTAAGTTTTTTTTACATTGTATCATTTTAGGGTTACATAATCATTGGTAGGGTTCTATGGGAAAATGTAATTTGATGGAAGAAAGTTTGTATTGCAAAAGAAATTTGAAATTTTTCAAAACATTTAAATAAAATGGTATTTAATTCCAAAGGAGGTTGTTTACATAGTTAATATTTTAAAAATATCTGTGGAAAATTTTTAAAAAAATTCTTGTGTATAGTGTGTTTCTTAATTAAGTGCGCTACTATAAATCACTGTATAGATAATTATAAGTATAAGTAGATAAATTTATTGTATGGAAGCTAAAATGGGGTTCTCCTTACTTCCGTGATATGACGACTTGAAATATGAAATATCAAAATAATCTTACGTTTAACTCTGTTTCTAGACTGCATATAAAGAATTTGTGAAAAATGTATTGGAAAGCTTAAGAAATATTTTTTTAAATAAGTACCTAATCAATTTTACGTCTTTTATACAGTTTCAAATTTGCCAACTTTTAAATTAATTAAATGTAGAAAATTTAACATTTGTAATTTTAAAAAACATATTTACGTAATGATTAATAAGTGACATAATATGAAATAGTTTCAAAATTTTTGAAAATTTCAAATCTTTTAATTTTTAGCTTTGATTTACAGTACTTTTTATCATAAAAGCTTTTATAATTAGAGGAGATTCAGATTTTTAATTTACCATAAATGTAAAGTATTAAATGATATTTAAATTGTCCTGTACATACTTAGTCCCCTAAAACATACAATGTGATAAGTGAAGGATTCAGCCTTTCCTTTTCAGGTTGGAAGGTTTATGTTTTATATTATGATATTAAACTACTATTGATATAAATTATATTTTTTTATTTGATATTATCCGACCAGGGTTTGAATCAAAGACCCCTCAATTTAAAGGCCGACGAACACTATGCCATCGATCACATTAATTCAATTTAAAATTTTAAAATTATTTATTTTTTTATCTTTTGTAATTTATTTTTTATTCTGAAAGTTTAATTTGTTGTTTTTATGAACATTCCACGTTCTTTCTTTATTTTTATGATCTTATGTTCCTTTAAAATATTTTTATATACAGCGAGTAATTGTACTTGAATGGTAATAATATATATATTAAATAGTATACACTGTATAGTTATATATTTTTTTGTAAATATTTAGTTGTTAAATGTCCTAAAGTCGTGATACAAAACATAACCTCCATACTTTTAATTTTTTATGTTTCTATTGCATAGTAAAAAACATAATAAAGTACAAAAAAAAAACTATAATATAAATTTACAAAAAAAAAAAAATTGAAATAAAGATGTACACACAAAACAGTGATGGGCATCTAATTAAAAACATATAAGAGAAATAAATCTGGATCAAAATTAACAACTATACAATATGAGTTGTAAAATAAATTAACAGTTATTACAACTTATATGTATCTTCTGCGTAATGTATCAAATTTTGAAATGTTAAAAATCTCTAAATTGGTCTTTAAACGTCAACAAATTTCAAAACATCAACAAACTGACGATCATCTGTTGATGACTTGTGCATTTGATTAGCAATAAATATTTGTTGATGATTTTTGTAGTAGAAATAAAATAATTGTAAAATTGCATTGATTTTCGCAATATTTTTGACAAACAAAATTTTGACAATCAGAGTTTTCGAATTTCTGACTGACGCGTCAAAGAAGTTTATAAATTTGATCATCGTTGTGTTTTTGATGTTTTATAAACTTTATAATTTTCTATAGAAAAGTACCAAAGCTTATTGATTTATGGATTGGTTTGAATTGCAGAAGGACTAAAGCATCATATTGAGAGACTGTTGTTCGAATGTCCCAGTTTAATTGAGGCCAGGAAATAAGTACCATTTTAACTCATGCCAGTTTCGAAGCTACTGAAATCATCAAATTTTTTAAGTTTTTAATATATTTTACGCTTTCAATTAATAAAATATAACTGTATATTTTGAATAAAAGTATACATTAAGTATAAAAAAAAACAACAAAACAAAAAAAAAAAAACAAAAATGTGTAAGAAGACTTTATTTCAGTCAAAGTCAGGACATAACCTGAAATCAGAAGAAGAACAAGAAGAATTTAAGTAAAATAAATAGAAAAAAAAAATGCCTCACAGTTTTTTTTTTTATATTTTTAAAGATGGAAAAAAATTTATATTTTTCATTTTTCTCTTTCCATATATATAGATACTCTACATCGGTCTACACATGTTCATTGTATGCATAAATGTACAAATATATATATATATATATATATATATGATTTCTTATAAGGATAAAAATTTTGTTTATCAAAATATATGTGTATGTGAATATTAGTTATATATATATATATAGCAACATAACAATTTTGTAATTTAATAATATATAATAAAAAAAAAATCTATGAAAAAAATTACATATAATATTACATACATATGCTAAAATGTATACAAACATTATATTTTTTTGTAATATATATACGTATATTTATTTATAAGAATATGATGATGAAAAATAAAAAACAATCAAAAAAAAAATACAAAAAAAGCCAAGAGTAAAAAAAAAAATAGAAAATAACAAAAAAAAAAAAAAAAAAATAAAAGAACATGAAAGCCTAAGTCAGTATGTCAAAAAACTGATGTAATCTTATCTTTGTAACAGCGTCTCTTAGGTATCAAAAAGGATATAAAAAGAAAAACAAAATAAAAATATAAAATTTTTTTTTTAATTTATTTTACAATACAGATACATACAAACAAACGTAGGAAAAAAAATGTTTCGGGAAGTTTTGAACATTTTCTTTTGATTTATTCGTATGGTTGTTGATTTGATATAATTTATATTCGTATTTTTTGTCAAATTTTCAATTCTAAATTATAGTACGAGTGTATAATAATCAGTAAAAATAAGTACTATGTAGCTTAAGCTTCCTAACTATAGATTTTTATTTTGAAAGAGACGTTTAGTCATAATTAATAGTTGAAACAAATGTAAATTTGCTTATAATGCACTTTATTTTTACGACATAGTGGAAAGCCTTAAAAACCACCCATTGGAACTGTGGGATGTTCTGACAATCTGAAATTTGAACACACAAAACTGCGACCCTCTTTGAACAAGATTTAGGTTGGGACCTGGGTTAAAAATGTATAGTTTGGTTTCGAGGATGAGAATTTAGAAGTATTTGGAAATTTGGTTTTATGATATTAGGAATTTTCAAAAGTGACAAAACTACCGGCTAAATGAAAGAGAGTTTTTGCTTTAGAGCTCTTTATTTGGGTTTAAACAAGATTCGATAATTTTTTAGTAATATTGGAGTAGATTTCTATAAACTCAAAACTTTATATCTTTGATTTCAATTATATCCATCAGCATATTTTACTATAAGCAATGTAATACATTTTTATTTAATATAAATGACACTTTTTATTGTTTGATTTAAGACTAAAAATTGGTGGGGTTAGTTCATTAATAATTAATACAATTTATCAAACTAACCCTTAGTATTCTTAAATTAAAATTTCTACCAATATATTCAAACTTTCTTTTTAATCAAATTTTAAAAAAATAGGAGGCTGGTTAATTTTATATACTTTATATGCTTTTCAGTGGAGGCTATTGGACTAAAGTTAAATTTGCTCTGATTATTATTTAAAAAGAAAATTAAATTTAAAATTTTTGAATATTTTATAGAAGCGAGTCGAAAGAAGGTTGAAAGTTCGAAGAAGGAAGGCAGTAATTTTTTGTACTGTGGCCCAGAAAGGATACAAAATGGTTGTAAAATCGTTAGCATTTAGTTTTATAGGTTAGAGTTAATAATAAAATTTTTTTTAACTTAAATCATCATTATGCATTCATATAAAATCTGTATTTGTATAAAAAATAATTAATGAATCCTATAGTTACTTCCATTGTCAGAGGTATGTTCTTTACTAATTAAATTATATGTCGCTGTAGATTGGATAGATAGAATTTTGTCAAACGAGAATATGCTTTCAAAGAACTACAACACCCACTATATATTACAATAAGAATCAAAGTTTATTAAGATCTTTTATGATATTTCAGTGTTTAAAGACTTTTACATTTTATTTATTTATTTATTTATTTATGAACAGTCTCCTAACACAATTCAGCCTTTCCTTTTCAGGTGTAGCAAATATATATTTTATATATAAATTATAAATCCAACCAGAACCAGGTTTGCACCCGGGATCTTTCGATTGAAAGGCCGACGTCCTAACCAATACGCCATTGATAGGATGCCATTGATAATACTTTATATAATTGTTTAGAAAATATGTCCTTACTCCTAACATATATGCAATATTAAAAATTTTGTGATGTAACACATATACATATATATATAATGTACATATATAAACTTTTCAATATTAATTTTTTTTTTTGGTTTTTAAAAAAAAAATGAAATATACGTACATATTATATTGTAATATAGATAGATAGATACAAGTACAAAAATAATATTGCAAAACTTACAAAAAAGTATATATATATATATATATTTATATATATATATATATATATATATATATATATATTATATATATAAAAACATAATAAAATAAAATGGAAAAAAAAATCCGAAAAAAATTTTTTTATCTCGAGTATTTTTTTTAATTTACTTTTTTTTTTTTTGTAGGTAAATAATAAAATATGAAATAATATACATATGTATATATGTAAATATATTATGAACTTTATATAATTTGGATAGTTATTTTGATTCTAAATAATGAAACAAAAACAGAAATATCGAGGGAAGGTCAATTGTTGCCAGGAGTATCATTCTAATTTTTTATATCTGATTATTGTTTATATGTTTGTCGTAAATATATATATATATATATATATATATATATATGTGCATACACATATATTAAAAATAAATTAAGAAAAAAAATAAAAACGAAGGGTAAAATATTCGATAGATGACTGATAGGCGGCGAAGATAATGATTATAATATATAAAAAATTGTATATGTTAAATTATATTTAATTGAAATAGACTTATTTTAATATCAATATACTATACTAATTGATAATGTATAAATGTATATTGAATAAAACAAAATTACAATTTAAATTTTTTAATTAAAATTTATTAAATATGGTGGGTGATATATTCTTTTTTTCAATAGAACATATCCATTACTCAATAATACCCAAGAAAAAATAAATTATATTATTAACCTTCAGATATACAGAGTTTCAAAATAGTAGCTATATGAATATAGTTCTTTACATAGAGAAAGTCTATTAAAAAAGTATGAAAGCAAGAGCTCAAAATATACCTTTATTAGATTGAAGTTACCGATGACGAATGGAAAATTCAGATAAGTTCCAAAATGATTCTATAAAAATGGTTGGAGCTTTTAGATCGAATACAATTTAGAAAATTTATTTATTTATAAACAGTCAGCTGCAGCCTGCAATGTGATAAGGAAGTGAAGCATACCTTCGTTTTAAGGCTTGCCAGATATACAATTTATTAATTTTAAAAGTACAAAATATTATTAATTCATATATATTGTATATTTTATTTAATATTATTTTTCAATAATTTTTTGTTTAACTGAAATATTTCATGACCTGTCCGGAAATCGAACCCCCCAGCGATACCTTCGGTTATTAAACTAAATCCATACTCACAAAGCCACCGAGGCTCTGATCACGTTTTTGTATATGTATTTATATGAATCTTTGTATAAGTTTATCAAAAATTAATTAGAATCTTTATTATAATTGCACATTAAATTTATGACTGATTTAAACACGCAGTGCCGCAGTGGTCAAAATATTTTACAGAAAAAATAATATAAATTGCCAAAAAAAAATTGAAATAGAATTTAATAAGAAAATTTTAAATAGAAAATGAAGTATTATTTTGTTTTTTTTCTTTAATAAATAATATTTAATTTATTTATTTTTTTATGTTGTCATTTTTTTTTTTTTTTTTTTTTTTTATTATTAAAATTGACAATTTTCAGTAATATTACCCTACAGTACTATAAACTAATATTAGGTTTTTTATTATTATTTTTTTGTTTTTTTTTTTGTTTAAATATTAGGAGAGAGTCAAGAAATAATTCATATACACAGTACACAATTTCTTGTGTAATAATATACAGTATCTATCTATCTATATATATATATGTATATATATACATATACATATATTGTATATTTTGTTCAAATTCTGTATATTTTATATATTACTATTTTTGTATTAAAATAAAAAAAATAAAAAAAAATCTAAAATTTTGGAGATCATGATGAAAAACCGGTGAACACCAGTTCAAAATACAGCACAGTTTGGAGATAAATTAAGGACAAAAAAAAAATAAGTGAATAAAATGAAAATATGTATTTTTATATTATATATATATATATATATATATATATATATATAAAGAAGTTGAGAAAAAAAAGCATAAATAAAACTGTATGTATATATTAAAATATAATATAAATTTATAAAAAAAAAAAAAAAGATTCATCCTTTCTTTTGTATTGTGATGGGTGGTAGGGTTGATTGTGTGTTGTGTGTAAAAATTTCCTGTATGTCAATTTTATTTATTTTGTTTTTTTTTGCAATTTTTTTTTTTTCATTTACGTATTTTATATAATAACATGAATGCTGTTTATTTACATGCATATACATATACAGGGTGTTTTATAATTTAAAGTTATTATACAAAATTTTGTGTATATGATAATCTTTGAAACTGCTGGAGAAGAGATCCTTGTCTGAGATCCGAAAACATTTAATGAAATTTGAAAATTCTATAAAGAATCTATTCAGAGGATGTGCAGTACTTTGTCGCATGGTTTTTGGTTTTATAAGAGGGGAGAGCATATGCCATTCATACACCTAATTTATTCAGGCCTTGCGATCCGTGGGATAGCTTAATTAATGCGAAGTATCTCTAATGCTATAAGATTACTACTAAATTAGAAAAACAAAAAATTGTAATGTTTAGTGAATCCAAAATCACTCTGTAGATACATATTTATTTATATTAAATTTTGAATTATAGGTATATATATGAACTTGATTATTTGAACATCCTTAATTTTTTTTTACCGTTCAATTTTTGTTTCAAAAAATTGTTTTTTATTTTTTTTTTGTTATATTTTTCTTTTCTTTTTTTTGACTTTAGTTTGAAAAGAAACTACATATATGTAAAATATATATGTATATATAATTCTTAAATCGTAGAATATAAGTCAATATATAGGTATCTACAGAATGTAATATAAAAAAATTAAATTCTCTATATATATTTTTTACAATACACAAGGTGCCTCAAAAATTACAATATTCTACGTAAAATTGTTTTCGATATCGAACAGAATGGATATTTTTTTATTTTTTTTAATTAAATTTTATACTTTTAATTGAGTTAAACGACTTTAAATTGGTTTTAATTAAAAAGTTATGTGTATAAAACTCTTTGTATGAGCTTAATATTGTAAGGAGCTCTTCTAAATTTGGAACAGAGTGTTGCGTAAAAGCAGCGTTTTGATTTTCAGACATAGTGCCCAATGTTGCATTGAGGGACTCGTACTAAAGCAATAAAGGAGAATATGTTGAGGTACGGAAAACGTTGAAATATTGATATTTATTTACTTATAAACAGTCCTTTAACTCATACAATGTGATAAGGGAGTGCAGCAAGTCTTTCCTTTTCAGACGTGACTAATATATTATATTTAGTAAATAATATTTATTTTGGATATTTATTTCATTATTAAGGGTATAACTTAACCTTCACTTAATTTAAACTAATATATCAAAATTATTTATAAAAAAAAATTCGGAATCAATCTGATATTTTGTATGGTTGTATCTAAATGTTCAAAATCTAAATTATTGTATATATGTATAAGTTTCAACCGATTTCATACTAATTTTTGTGTATAATTAATTCTGAATTAATCAAAATATATAATATAAATTTTTTTGGAAATTTTATTATTTCTGGAAATTATGTAAAAGTTTTATAAGTACATTATATTTGTTAATCTTAAGTTTGTTTTTATTACCTACGCTAAAACGTTGTCAAAAAACTGTCAAATTAATTTTGGAAGTACAGTTCGTTTATATTGACAGTTTAAATTAATTTGCAGTCGTATATAACACTTTTAAAAATATTCATGCAGGATAATATTTTTAATTATGATTGTTTTTTTAATCAATAATTAATATTTAATAATATTGAAAATAATATTAATAATAATAATAATGATTAATAATATATATTTAATAAAATAAAGAGTTATATACCAGAATATATGTATAAATTTTCAAACAATTAACCTTTCTTACTAAAAAAAATTTAAAACAGATGATCAAATAAAAAAATAAAATTAAAATAAAATTTGTCTTGTTTTTTTTTTTTTATTATAAATTTATGTGTTAAAATTAATATTTTTCAATTATAAAATAAAATAAAAATAAAATAAAAATTAAACAATAATTTATATATATAAATATAATAAAGCATTTTTACTCAGGTTTAAGATCTTTGGTCTTTCTTATTTTTTTTTTTGTAAAAATTTAAAATTTTGATTATTTGCTCATTTTTGGTTTTAGTTTTTTTTTTTTATTTTTATTAATTTTAATACTTGCATTTTATACTGTAGGCCTATAGGCTATAGTCCTTATATGACAAGTGACATTGTGGCAAAACTCTTGAATCTTTAAACAAATATTTTTGTATATAAAACCTTTTGTATTTGGGTTATATGTAACGCATATGTAATTCGGATTGCCAACATGTTTATACTATACAATTTATAAATCACTCAGATGTCAAATTAATTAATTTCATTTTTAAAACTTCAATCACCGAAGTTGTTATTTTTTTTTTTATTTTAAATTAATAAAATTTATTTTTCGAAAATTAAAATTTTTAAATTTCAAAATTAAATTAAATATATATATATATTTTGAATTCATTTTATTTTTGAATTTTCTTAATATTGCCTCATATTTTTAATTAAACGAAATTAATAGATATTGTATCCGGCTAGATTCTCTTGTATCTGAAAGATTCTTCTCTTTCTGTGTTTGAGTTCATATCTTTATTTAAGTTGAAATCTATAACCAAGTGCGTTCATATTACACTCATTTTTATAAAAATATTTTAATTATGCTCATTTCTTGTTTTCCATGATTTACATTTTAAATTTCCATTATTTATTTTTGATGTAATTCATCTCCTCATTGGAAGTCAAAGAATGAGTGTACATTTAATATAAAAAACTTTCATTATAACTTTACATACATAAATACTGTAAAAGTTCAAGAGTTTTATATGTTATTGCGGTATGGCCAAAAATTGAATTAAAAAAAATTCATTCTTGTTGTTGTATTCAAGTATTTTTACATTTGGATTTTTATTAATTTATGATTTTTTTTTATATTTTCCAAATTTTATAACAATTTTTAATTTTTTTTATTTATTTATTATTATCTTATTTTTGTTTTTGTCTTTTCTTTTTTGGAATGTATATAAATATATGATATATATATATATATATATATTATTATATATGTCTTAAAGTCTATAAAAAAAAATTTTATTACATATATATTTTAATATAATATTTATATAATATATTGTTACTTATATATAAATGTATATATAATTTAATATGTCTTAATAATAATAAAAAACAAAAAAAAAATTTAATTTAAATCTAAATAAATTTTCTTTTGTCTTTTTGTTTTCTTTGTTTTTTTTTTTGTTTTTTTTTTTTGATTTGGAATAAATGAAGGAACATGGAAATAATTTACACATGTCCCTTTTTTGATTTTATGCTCATTAAAAGGTACTAATTTTTTCTTTTTTTATATTAATATTTATTATTAATTTTTATTTTTAATCTTATTAATATATATTTTTTTTTATATATTTATAATAATTATTAATAGATCCTAAATTTAATTTTTAAGATTCATTTTTGTTTTCTTTTTTTTATTTTATTTTGATTTTGTTGTACGTAATTAATCACTAGTTTTATAACATAATAAATGTTAATTATTTTTAAATTTATTGTATATATTATTTTTTTTCATTATAATATATATATATATTTTAATTTTTACTTGTCATTCAATTGTTTGTTTAATTTTTAATTTTGTCATATTAAATTCTAAATTTTTGTTTTTCAAATAATGTTTCATTTTAAATGTTATATAATTGAAGGAAAATAAAAAATTCGAAATTCGAAATTGAAAATTCGAAAATAAATTAAAAATATAATTATGATATTTAGCTAGTTCTTGTATGTTACGAAAATATATTTTTAAAATTTTTGATTTTTAATTTAATTAATTTAATTTTTAATTAATTAATTCATTGATAGCTAGAAAATTTTTAAGGCCATGAATTCAATAAGCCATGGCCCATGCCCATCGACAATAGGCAATACCAGGCAATTTAAATAAACCACCAAATTAATTCAATTCTAAACACTATTAGAATAGTTGAAATGTAAATCGAAGTATTTCGAAGTAATCGAAGTAAATCGAAGTATCGAAGTATGTAAATTTCGTATGTGTAAATCGAAGATGACAGATGATTGTCATTTGGCGTTCGTAAACATCTTTAAAGATGGCGATAAAAGTATATAAAATTAGAAAGAAGTCAATTTTTGGAAAATTTAGCCATGAAGTAAGGTTGTAAGGGTTGAAAATGTTTATATACATATTACAGTATTTAAACAATTTTAATTTTTTAGAAAAGTAACACTATACTGTGACGTCACTATATAGTGACGCTACTTGAATTATAATGAACACCGTACTTGTTTTTAATATTATTAAAGTCGATTATACATTATTAAAGTAAATATTTACTTGAAAACTATTCCATTTCAAGAACATTTTTCATAATTAAGTTTCTAAAACTTTTTAATTTCAATATTAATTGTGTCTCATATTAAAATTAAAAATATAATTTTAATGGTTTAACTTGAAACGGTTTTCCCAGAACTAGTAAATAACATAAAATATATTTAAAAAAAAAAAATATAAATTTTATCAAAATGTAATAAATTTTTAAAACTTAAATGTTTTAATACTATCTTCACATTACTATATTTAGATAATTAATTGTATTTTTATAAAAAAATTTAAACAATATGTTAAAGTATAACATTAAATTTATTTTTGTATAGCTTTTATAAGATAAATATTTCCAAAATAGAATTAAATTCTTTTGAAATTGTACAATTTGTTTTTTTATATTTTTTTTTTAAAGACATTTATATTTAAATATTTATATATAAAAAAAAAAAAGCAAAATTTAACTCGCGTAACAATCGCGTTTTTTTAATCCGTTTAATTAAAAAAAAAAAATAAGGAAAAGTCGTCGTGTCGCTTTTATTTAATTTTAATTTCTTTTTAATTTTATTTTCGAGATATATTTTAATATCTGATTTTCAATTAAATCAAATTTTTAATTTTTAATTTAATTTTCTTATTTTTTTTTATATTAATTTTAGAAAATCAAATTAGTAAAAAATATATTATGCAATTATTTTAAAATAAAGATGGTTGATCATTAAAAACTTATGTATAACTTTAAAAATATAAGTTTATCTATAGAACCTTAAAATTTTTGAAATTTTTTTTTAAAATTGACATTAACATAATTTAAAAGGCAAAAATAAGTTGTAATGTCTTGAGACCCAGAGATCGGACAGACAAAATTTAAAAAAGTTAGTCACAAATTCTGTGGTAGAATTATTAAAAAAAAATATCAATAGAAGTTTTAAAAGGAATGGTTTTTAAACCTACCTCGAAAAATATTTTACAAAAATAAAGAAATTTTTTTCAAAATTTGAAGTATTATCTACTAACTAGAGCTGGAGCTAAAGAGTCTCCTTGGATAAAAATAAAGATTCTGGAATTCTTCTACAATCAAAAGATGAATTTGAAATCTTGCACTATAGATTTCTAAGCACTGTAATGAATTTTTTATTTATTTTTAATAGGTGCCATGGTTCATGAATTGACCATGTAGCTATAACCCCTGTTTACAATTTGAATGATGGGACAGGAGTGCTATTACGATTTAATTTATAAATTATATTTTTTTGTTAGATATATAATCTGACCATGGTTTGAAGTTAAATTAACAATTAATTTCAAGAAGACACAAGTCCTATATAAGTATAGGATTATTTAATAACGGCATCTTCAGATGGTAAACTAAATTACTGTATGTATCTGGATCCATAATCTTGCAATACAATGTATTACAGCATTTTACTAAAGTCAAATATGGGTTTAAATATCAAGAAGCGTCTATATGTAAATTTTTGGTTTTTTTTTTTATCCTAAATTAACAATAGAATATGTATGTATGTATGTTTGGGAATAGAATCGCTTACTTATCCATATCAGATTTAAAAATGAATTATTACAATTATTTAATTTTATTTTTTTCTTTATTATTTAACAGACATAAATAAATTTTTTTTTTTTTTTTTTTATTTTTGGTTTTATTTCCTGTCTTTGTTTCTTTTTTTTTCCAAAAATATGTAAATAAAAAATTTGAATATAAATTTAAGTTATAGTTATTATTTATCATCCCTTTTTTGAAAATTTTTTCCATTATTTTTATAAATTTTGTTTTTTTTTTTTGAAAATTTTGTAATTTTCATTTATTTAAAAAAAAAATTATGATTAAAAGAATTTTTGTATAAAAAAATTAGAAAGATAGAAAGAGAGAAAAAAAAATTATGTAAAAATTCAAAGGACAAAAATGTCGTTAAATTTTTATATCAAAAAATTTTTATTAAAAAAAAAATTGGAATTCACAAAAAAAAATAAAAACAGAAATAAAAATTCTGGGAGGGAGATTTAAAAATTTTTTTTTTTTTGTGAGTATAAAAAAAAGGTCATTCAGGGGTCAGTTTTTTCTGAATTCACCTCATAAATTTGAAACGCTTTTCTTATTTTTTTTTTTTTTTGATAAAAACTACCCTTATGCATATTGTTTTGAGTATACATACAATTTAAATATATATATATATAAACGCATAATGCAGTCAGATGTGCATACTCATTAAAAATTATACAAATTTTTGTATTTAAAAAAAAAAAAATGAAAAAAACTCAAATCTGAATTTAAGGCAACGATTAAAAATTCAAAAATAAAAAAAAAAAAAAAAAAAATAAAAAGTAATTGAGTATTATAATCAAGTCATATGGAAATAGCTGAGTTTTAGTTTAGTATCAATTTAGTTTTTTATGTATATATATACAAAAAATACAAAATTTTTTTTTTAATATCCTGTGTATATGCACATTCATATATATATATTTATGTATAATCAACAAACGAAATATTTAAATAAGGGTGGTGGTGTGCACCTTTCACATTCTAAAGGCAAAAAAAATACCGTTTTCTTTGTATGATAGAAAACATGATTTTAGTTTAAAAAAAAAAAAAACAACAGTAATAATATCCAAAATATCCGAAACTATAACAAACTAGAAAGAAAGTAGAATTAGAGAAGACTGTGTCAACTAAAAGATACCAGCACAAGCATAATATGAACTTGGACAACAATTTACTTAAATTCTTTTGCCAGAGTTTCAGATCTATAACATATACTATGAATAACTGTAACTGTACAGCAAATTAGTTCAATCTTAATATCAAAAACAGCTTTTATATTTTAATGAATTTGTGAATATATCAGAAACCTAACTGTAGTAGTTTTTGAGTTATTGTACGGGTAGACGGACGATCGAACTGGTGGACAGTGGTCAAACGAATGAACGGACCTACATATATATTTAGATCGATTAACTTTTCGATTCTAATCTGATCCTTACACGGGATCTATGAGTTTATATCTATCTCATTTCATTTACGGTGTCATAAACGTAATGGCAATTTTAGTATAACCTTAGAAATACGAAGAAGTAAGTGTAAAAAATTAGAAATTTGGAAATAGAAATTTCATAGTCCTTCTGGTTGTCCTGCATCAGATTCATATGCATGTCCTTTAATTATTGTTTAATTTTGTATTTTTTGTTTAATTTTGTATTTTTTATTTTTGGGTATCTATGAGTACGCACAGTTTTAAGACCCTTTAGGCATAGTTTTGAATATTCTGTATAATAAATTTTTTGACTTAAAACAAAAATAAAATTAAAAAAAAAAAAAAAATGTTCTTTAGAATACAATCATAGTTGTATAATGTGGATGGCACGCGACGTTGTTTTATGGTAATCTTTTTTTCCAGAGACCAGTAGGGTTTATGTTTTTTTATTTTTTTTTTCTATTTTTATAAAATATCATTTTTAATGAGGTAAGTTTGAAAATAGTTAAGGTAATTGTATATTGAATATTTTTTTTTATTGTTTTTTTTAATTTTACAGATGAAAATTAAAGTAAGATTGGCAGCCACAAAAGAATTTCGACTGGACATCATTAGAAATGAACAATTGTTGTTAAGTTGTTAAAAAAAAAAAATAAAAATTAGGGTAAATTTGTATTAAATTTCAATTTTTTTTATATTTTTTGAGTTCTTTTGGTTTTTTTTTTTTAGTTTTTGGATTTTGAAGTTCAAAACATTATTAGATGGAGAAAAATGCATTGTATAACAACTAACAATTGTATAATAGAATTTTTGTAATACTTATTTAAATTAATAAGTTTTTTCAGAATTTTATATACATATTTTATTTTTAATATTGAGCTCCTTTATTTGCATAATACAATACGCATTCTATTTGACATTGAAATTCATTTAAAAAAAATATAATTTTTATATTTTAAAAAAAAGAAAACTGACCCGCTTATATAAATTGTAGGTTATTTTTTTTATTAATTAAAAGAATGAAAAAAAACCCTTAGAATTTTTGTATATATATACAAATGTATATGAAAGGAAATTGTAATTTAAATTTTTCTCAGACATTACCATCATATTTTGGTTACAAATCTTTCATTTTTTTAATAAAAAACTACTTTCTAAATAAATTAATAAAAATAGAAATTATGATTATGGCATTTGATTTATGATTCAGTTTCAATTTTTTTAAATTTATAAAAAAACAATTTGAATTTTAAATGTGGGTAACGATTAATAAATCTTATAAAATTATTATCATTATAATAAAGGTATTAATAAGTAAGTAGGAAATGAATTAAAATTAAATATGTATATAACAAGATGGAGAAACTCACAGAATATTTCATAAAATTTCTACCAAGTTATAGGATTCAATCCAAGTTTAATCAGGAGTTTTTTTTAAATATCTGGCAATATAATACTGCAGCCTACTGATAATTCCAGTAGTATTAGAAGAGGAAATACTCTTTAAGTTTAAAATATTAAAGTCATAAAACTTAAAAAAGATGTTAAATATTTCTATATATACTTTTTATAAACTGAACTGGAGACAAGCAAATATTTAAAGATATAGTTTAATAAATTTGACATCACCCAAAGAAACGGACTTTCTTTTACTGTCTAATCCTAAAGAGGCTCTTTACAATTTTGTTATAGTGGTAGTGTAAAAATATGTAAAATGTAATTATACAAAGGTCGATCCTCCAATATAATTATCCATTACTAGCAACTAGAGTGGCTCAATACGTTGAATGAGATTACACACTTAATATAACATGTTATTTAGAATAATAATATAAGATCGTGTTCAACAGACTCCATAAATGGAAAGAAAATACTTATGGATGATATCAATTCATTTTAAATAATGAAACCTCAATTATATGTCGTATCATCAGAATATACAGGAGAAAAGCCGAATAGCAATTTTGAAAAAATAGTAAACTTAGGATTAGTAAATGAACTCATTTAAATTCTATTAACATTTTTTTTTTGCCGGCACCTCTACGTGCTGTGATAGGCTAAACAGCCTGATTATATATGTGTATGTCGGAACAAGGGAGATATATTCGTATATTAGAACTGATCAAATGAATTCCACCAGGGGAGATATATTCATATATTAGAACTGATCAAATAAATTCCACATACAAATTAAACATGAGAAAAAACATATAGAAATATATAGTTATTCGTATTCCATCCATAAAATAAAAATTAATTTCCTTAAATTTAGAAATACCCAACCCCTTTGTCATCATTAGACCATTAATTTTAAATAATTAGTAAATGTAAAAAAAGAAAGGAAAAAAAAAACAAGAAAGTAAAATAAAATAAAAAATTTTTATAAAATATAAAAAAAAAACATAATTATTAGTTGTTTTTAAATGTAATTAAGGTTAAAAAAAATTATTGATTTTTTAATAATATACAAAAATAATTTTCACTTTTTAAATTACAAAATATAATTTATACTAAAATATAATACATATTTATATATAAGTAATAATGTTTCAACCATCTTTTGTTTTTAAACAAATTTTAATTAAAATATTATTTTTTTCCAAATTTTTTTATATAAATTGTTTTAAGGCGATCTCATAATAAGAAAATTATATTAATTATTTTTTTTAATTTTAAATTAATTCCAAAGATTTAAATTAATATTTAAAGAGAAATTTAAAATGAAACTTATATGTTTATATTTATTTTTCTAATATTAAAAATAATATGAATGAAAGGGAGTAAAAAAAAAAATAATATAAAATATATCTATTATAACTAAATATTATTAATATTAATTTGTTTTTTAATGTTTTATTATTTTATTTATTTGAATTGTTTTATTTTTTCTTTAATATATTTTGATTTTTCTTTGATTTTTAATTAATTATTTTTTTTTTATATCACCCGTAAAGTATTGAGATTTTCTTTTCTTTTTTGAGATTTAATATTTATTTTATTTAAATTACTTTTTATTTCACTTTTTTTAATTTATTTTTGAAATTTATTTTGTATATAAATTAATTAGTATTTTGTATAAATTTTGATTTTAGGTTTTTTTTTTTTTACAATCCAAAAAATTATATAATTTTTATCTCCAGTCTCAATTTTTTTTTTTAAAGAAGAAGAAATGAATTTTAATTAATAATTTTAATAATATTAATAATATGAAACAAATAAATAATAAAATTGTGTTTTAGATTAATATAAAAAAAAATATTAATTTGTACGCCAATGTTTTTAATTTAAATAATATTATCCAACTTTGAGTAAAAAATATACATAATAAATTATGCAACTTTTCGAAGTTATCGCACTTTGACTTTAAATACTTTAATTAAAATTAATTTATTTCAAAATTTTTATATTAATGGAACTTGGTTAAAATTTACTTTTAGAATACTAATTACTGCACTATAATATATTTGAAAATCTTAGACATGAAATTTGTTTTATTTTAAAAGGTGAATTAAAAATTAATCAAATTATGTTGTGTTATGTTAAAGTATTTTTAATGAAAGTAAAACTTTAGTTCTTTTATTTCGAAAATTTCAAAAATTGGACATTTTATACAATTGTATTAATAAAAAAAAATAAAATCAATTATTGCAACTATACTTTAAAATTAATATATTTTTGATTTTATTAAGAAAATTGTGTTTTTTTTTTTTATTTTAAAGGCACGAAGCATATTTTTGTTTTGTCATAGTAATTTTCCTTATATTTTTTTATTATTTAAATGTTTTTTTTATTTTTAATTGTAATATTTAATATTTTTTAAAAATTTTCATTTGTTGTAAGTTTTTTTTTTTTGTAAAAATTTTCCAAAAATTTTGTCAAAAAATTGTGATAAGCACTAATTTTTAGTGACACATTAAAAAAAAAAAATTAAATCAATACTAATTGATTTTTTAATTTTTGAATATATTAAATAATATATGCATTTTATTTATTTTTTAAATTATTAATAAAATTTATATTTTTTTTTTGTAATTTGAATTTTACTTTGCTACAACAGAACATTTATAAATTATAAAGAATATTAATAATTTTTAAAATAGAAATGTAATTCTCGATTAACATTGTTTCGCTTTCTAATGACTTCTCAATAAATTATTTAGTTGAACATATCGTTCTGATTAATATATTATTATTAATTGTATTTAAATCTGTATTTTTTTAATTAATTTTCAGTAACTAAAGTTAGAAGCAATTGTAATTTAACCAAGAAGTATAAAATTTCAGAAAAATAATTTAATATAATTTTTTATGGGCCAATTGCAATATATAATAAATTTAGTAAAGAGTTCCAGTTCTATTTTAAATTCATTATTAATGTTATTTTTTAATTAGTTATTATATTAATTAATTTTTTATTAATTATTAATATTCTTTTGTAATTAATTATTATATTAATATTGAAATTTTTTTTCAAATATAATTGTATTTAATTGAGAAGATTTTAGTTTTTCAGATATTTAATTCTACTTTATATTTCCATAATATATAAATTAACTATTGAATAAATTAAAAAATTAAATAATAATTGATTAAAATTTAAAATTAATCAATGGACATTTTTTTTCCATGCACTGTTACGTCAAGCTTATATTTGGTAATTATTTATTTTATATATAAATATACAAATATAAATTTTCTTTTAAATTAATATATCTAATAGATAAAATTATTATTTAATTTTTAAATTTTGTTGTATAGAATTAGAAATAGATTTTATTTCGTTTTTAATGACTAGATAATTTTTTGGTTTTTTTTGTTCTTACTTTGACTAGAATTTTATAGAACATATTTTTAATTTAATTTCTTATTAAATTTGGATGTTCCAGCTATACTTTATTAAAATTAAATGATTAATAAATAAAGTTTAATATATAATGTATAGAATAATTAATAATAATTCTTGAATATTTTTCAAAATTAAAATATACAATAAAAACAAAAATATTTATAGGTAAAAAATATAAAAAAGAATATGATGAAAATTATCAAAGAATTAATAATAACATAATTTTATATTAATTAATTAATTAATATTAAAAGTGTAACTTTATATCCTGTTTTAATTTTATTTTTTTTCTTAAATTTATTTATAATTTGTACATATTCATATTTTGGTTTGTTATTTTTCATTTTTTATGTAAAATATTTTTTACTACAAAATTCTATATTAATTAATATGTTTTTTTTTATATACAAAAAATTATATTTACATGAAATTTGATTTTTATCTATTTGTGTGTTTTTTTTTTTTTTGAAATTATTACTTGAGGTAGTATTTTATTTTTCAACTAAAATGAAATTGTTATTAATATTATTTTATATAATGGCAGACAATTTATATTATTAAAATAAAATGTTTGCTATTATAAATGATTTATTAATATAATTTATTAATAATAATGTATGATTTTATTGATTGTACTAATGTTTTTGTTTTTTATCTTTTTTTTTTTGTCAAATGTTTTATAAATTTATTTTAATTTTTTTGTTTTGGTTTTATTTAAATAAATATTAAATTATATTTGTAGTTATTATATTGAATATGTATGTATATAAATAAAAAAAAAAAAATTTGGCATTAATATATTGTGTGCTTTTCTTTAAGTTATTTAATTTTTATTAATTTATTTTACGTATTTAGAGGTTTTTTTTTTTTAATTAAATTTAATATTACGTTTATTGAATCGTTTTTGTAATTAGTCGGCAACTTAAATTTTATAATAATATTCACGTATTATGACACCAATTGTTCCTATATATATGTTCAATAGATTATTAATAATATTAATGTAATTAAATTAATATTAATTATTTTTAAAAAAATTTATTTGTTTTTCGCCCGTAAAAATATATCTATGTATATTAATATGTAAGAAAAGAAATTCTTTCAGTTAATGAAAATAAAAGTATGTTAGAAATCAAATAATTGTTTTTTTTTTAATAATTAATATTAATAATAATAATTTTTATCTTAAATGCATTTTATTAATGTTAATAAATTTTTTTTTAATTTAGTACGGATTTTAAAATTATTTTTAGTAGATAATATTGTTTTATGTTCAATGTACGTATATAGCTAATATATAATATAAATATATCAGTTTATTGTAGTAGTTCTATAGAATGTTATAATTAAATTTAAATATTGGCTGAATATTAATAATATTGTTTTTTATTTTTTTTTTTTAATTTTATTTTAATTTTATATATGGAAACTATGGAAGCTGTTGTATTTATAGTGAGAATACTTTTGTAAATTTTATTTATTAATGTTTTGTTTATTTAATTTTCTTTTATAATTTTGAAAAAAATAAATTCATTTTAAAGGATAGCAGTTTTAAAAGGTAATGGATATATAAAATAGAATAATAAATAATAATATTTCGTTTAATAAAAAAAAATTATCTAGTGTTTAATAATTAATTGCTTAATTTTTAATTTATTCTGCAATCAGTTAATTTACTTTTTTTGATATTTATGTATCATAAGAAAGATTCTAAGTGTTTGACAGTTGAAAAATGACAATTGATGACATTAAAAAAAAATGACAATTTAAATGAATGGGAATGTCACAATTGAAACAATTCAGATTTAGAGTAAATTAAATGAGGAACTATTAATAAAATATAAACGGTTTTATTATTATTTTTATTATTGTTATTGTTATTATTGAAAGTAATATCTGTCACAAATGTCATAACACAATTGTAGAAATGCAAAATAATTGAAGTTTTTTATTAAATATGTAGATGAGTTTATATCGTTACATGTACTCAAGTTAATTAAAATAAATATAAAATAATTAAATAAAAACTAGATATTGGAAAATTAGAATAGGAAAAAATAAATATTCTGAATAGAATTTTTGAGCAAAAATATTTACGTTCTATTAAATTCATAATTATTTAATTTATTATTAATTTTTTATACAAATTTTATATTGACTACCATTTGTGAATATTAATATTTTAATTTTATGTTAAATACCATTTATATATATATAATTCTTTTTTTTTATAATTTGTTTTTGTTTTTTTAATGTTATTTTAATTTTATTTGTTATTTTTTTTTAGTTTTTTGTTATTATATAGAATTTTCAAAGTTTGTTTTTAATTTTTGATAATTCTTAACTAATTGCTTTATTTTTACTGTGATAATCTTCTTTTAGATTATATTTTAAAGATAATCAATTAATCTATACTTAATTTTTTTTGTATTTTTGTAGTTTTAGGAACTTTTTACTTGTTTAGAGAAAATCACTATTGTTAAATAATAATTAGAAAAAAAAATTTTTTTAAGAACAAGTCTTTTGTTTATAAATTATTATAAATTAGTTTAATATTTTAATAATGAGCGTTTTTCATAATATTTTTTATGTAATTTAATTTGACGAACTTTAGAGCAAATAAAGTGACTAAAGGAAATTATTTTCTAAAAATGATTAATTATTTCTATACTGTTATATTTCTTAAATTTATAAAAAAATACAATATCTGAATATTATTTATAATAATAATACTTGGTATTGTTATATAGTTATTAACACAGTTTAATATTGTTTTGTATTTTTTAATTGAAAAAGTTCAAAAACTAGATTATATTGTAGTTAAGTCACTAATTTAATTAGAGTTCGTCAAATTTAAACATTTCTTGCTTTATGATAACTATAACTGATTTTCTTATTAAATTTACAATTGTCAGTCTTTCAGTTATAATTTTTTTTCTTGTATTGAAGATTAAATTTAAAAATAGTAATAAGTAAAAATTTAAAAATTTACAAAATCAAAATAATAAAAATTTAAAAATAAAAATTTAAACAATAAAATCAAAGTTTTTAAGCTGGTGTTAATGTAAACGATACTGTTATTGGATTTGAAATTCGTTCTCTAACAGGTAAAAATATAACAGCTGGCACAAACCTGTTTACATTTTTTTCACCTTCATTATCCTTTCCTTTGTTATCTTTATCATCTGGTGTTGATGAAGATGATGTTGTAGTTTTTTCTTCAATTAAAAATGATTGCATTACTTCACCCTCACCAATACTGTTGGTATTGGTAAAATTATGTGGTAATGCATATGATGCTGGTCTATTTAATAAATTTGCAAGATGCGTTAAAGTATTAAAATTGGGTATATCAGTTGTAGCTGAAATATCAATAGGACTTGTTATGGGTATAGGTTTCTGAATTGTCTCTGATATATCCATTTCAGATGTTTCATTTAATTTAGTTTCTAATAAATGCTGCTGCTGCTGTTCTTCCTCTTGTGTCTTCTGTTTCTGATGATTTTTATCTTTTTCTGTATCTTCTACCGTTTCTTGAAATGATTTATTAATTTCAGGTATTGACGTTGAAATTAATAATTTTGACTGCTGGGTGCTTAGAAATTTTTCTTCTTCAATAGATTTTATAGGTGACATGGATTTTTCTAAAGGTTCATTGACACTTGGTAATTTCAATGGAGAAGAAGATTTTTCTGTATTTGTTTCTTTTGTTTCGTCCATTACAATATCATCTTTTTGAGGGTTTTCCTTAATACTTATTGAAGGTGATTTGATGTGCTCTTTGATAGGTTTTGGCGATGATAGTTCAAGATTTTTATGTGGTGAAGATGTTGTTTCAGATTCGTCAATTAAATTACTTAAATTTTCTCGATGGTTTATTTCGTTTTCTTCACTATCTTTGCTAACAACATCGCCTATTATTTCTCGATCTCTTTCTAAATCTCTTGAATTATTTTGTTCGCTAGAATTTGAATTTAAAATTGTATGAGATCGCTCGTGAATGAATAAAAAAGCATAATAAGGTGTTGTAAATGGACAAATTGAGCATTGATATTCTTGATATCTGTTTGTTGGTGGCGATGAAGATGATTCATCATTTGTGTTACCAGATTTCATAAATAAATTTGGGAATGGTGAAGCTTTTGATAAAAATCCTGGGTCTAAATTGTTTAATCCACCTAGTAGTAGACTATTAACACTCCCACTTGGTGTTATATTTCCATTACCACCATCATTTCTACCATTACCGTTTGGTATTTTTAATTGTGTTGGACTGTCAGGTTTGCTAAAAATCATACTTTGAGCAAGTTCTTGTAATTTTTCAACTCCGATTTTGCCATGATCACTCATTAAATGAGCTCTTAGCCATTTGGAACTTCTAAAACGACGATTACATAAGGGACACACTTCAGTGTAGTGGGTAAAATATCGTGCACCTAAGTCTGATAAATCGCCAGATTTACTATCAAATGCATCAAATAAATTTTTTGTTGTTTCATCATATTTACCCGGAATGGGACCAGGTACTGGAGAACCTTCGTCAACAATACCGTGACTGTTCGTTTTGTGAACTCTTAAGAAATATTTACTACATAGTTCTTTATTACATATATTGCATACTACACCACCAATTTGAGCACCATTTTCAATTTCAATTCCATGCATTCGTTGCATATGGGTTTTCATAAAATATTTATTACATAATTCTTTATTACATATTTCGCAATAACTGCTCGTTGGTGTAACTGTATATAATGGTTTACGATCCATTTGATTTGGAGTGGAAGGAGCTGTTAAGCTTCCTCCACCTGGTATTGAACGTTCTGGCGTAATAAATCCTTCACGAATTGGACTACTTAACATTAATCCATGATATTCAATGATATGCTGCTTTAATTCCATCAAGCCAGGGAATTCACGGTCACATTGTTTACATATTTCTGGCGAATTACTATTAGGTGATGACTGCTGAGAAGATAACCCAAAATGGGATTTGAATGGCAGCAGACCAGCTTCAATCTGATTTCGTAGAATATTATTGTCTTCATTGGAATTACCTGAAATGCCAATATGCTCGGTAGCTATATGAGCCTGTAAATGAAAATGATTTTCCATTTCTTTACCACATATGTTACATCCTATAGGTTTTTGGCCATTTAAGTCATTTAGTTGTAAAATCATAGTTTGCAATTTCTGTAAATCTAAACCAACAGCATCAGGATCTTGAGCAGAGGCAAATGCTGCAGCAGCTGCTGCATTAACTAAGCCTTCTTGCATCAATTGTGTAAAATTTTCAGGAATTTCTAGATTTTTATTATTTTCACCCAGATCGCTAATAAAATTTTTTTCATTGCGTTTTTCTTTTTTATTATCGCTATCAGTAAGCGTAGGATTACAACTAATAGATGATTCTTTATCATTTTCTGAATGATTCAACATAGGGTCAAGACGAATCTTTTTGAAAGTGTTTGTTTCAGGTAAGTTAATATTTGATTCATCATCAGAATCATCGCTTAATCTTCGCTGCAATTTTTCAGGAACATTTGGTGGAACTCCCGCAGCTGCTGCTGCCATCATGAGATTTAATGGAGTTGCTTGATGCATATGCATTTGCATTTGTTGCATTTGTTGTTGCATTTGCTGTACAAATGGTGGCCAAACAGGTGGTTGTGAAGAATTTTTCTCATTTTCTTTACCATTTGGATTACTCCCAATCATTGAGTTTGATGATGTTGGACCCAAATCATCGGCCGGAATAAAAATACCATGTCTTTTCAATTTATGTGTACGCAAAAAATATTTATTGCAGTATTCTTTACAACATAAATCACAAAACGCCTCTGGATTTATAACACCCAATCGTTTTAATTTATCAAAAGAAAAATTTGCTTCTCTGGCTTGTTGAATAGAAGACGGGGAAAGTTTACGAGGTTGTGGGGTAAAAGAAACATCTTCTTGTTCTAAAGAATAATCTTCTTTAAATCCTTCTGGTATACGAAGTAATTGTTGCTGATTTTGTTGTTGTATATTAATGTTAGATGATGATGAAATATCCTTTTCACTATTACTACTCCCACTACTATTGCTTTGAATTTGTTGTTGTTGTTGCTGAAGTGGTTGATTTTGCTGTAATACTGATAATGGCTGATGCTGTTGTTGTTGTTGTGCTGTTGTTATATTTTGCTTATTTCCTGTTGTATCTAATTTTATCAGATTTGATGAAGCATTAGGCGATGTAGTGTTATTGTTATTATTACTGTTATTAGCAGTTATTGCTGTTGATGTAGTAGTAGTTATTGGACTAACAGTCTGCCGTGGTATTTCGTGTGCTTTAGTACGATGACGTTTCATTGCGAATATATTTGTGAATCTTTTATTACAAATATCACAAAATACAGTAATCTCTGGTGGCATTAACGATTGTAATGAAGATTGCGGGGCAGATGAATTTGTTGTTGTTTGTTGCTGTTGTTGTTGTTTTTGAATTTGTTGTTGATTCATATGTTGCTGTTGTTGCTGCTGTAATTGCGATATTTGTTGTTGTGTTGAAATATCGATTGGAGATTGTGGAACTTGTTGCTGCTGCTGTTGTAATTGTTTTGGATATTCATATTGTTGTTGCTGTTGTTGATGAAATTGCATTTGTAAAACTTGTGATATTTGATTAAATTGATTTGAATTTACTCCTGAATTATCATTGGAAGATGTTACTGGCTCATATATACCATGTTTATTAGCTTTATGTGTTTTTAAAAAATATTTATTACAAAACTCTTTATTGCATAAATCACAATATGCTTCTGGGTTAAAAATACGTAAAGGTGGTCTTGACAATCCCTCGACTGAATTAAAAGCACCAACTGGTGGAACTCCGAGCAATGGCAATTGTGATAAATAATTGCTAGCAGAGAATGCTGCTGCAGCTTCTGGTGGAAATGGAAAACCTAAACTTGACATAGATGATAACCATTCATCAGGTCTTGTTGGTGGTAAATTTGGATTTCCATTTATGTTATTATTGTTAGCATTATTTGCATTATTATTATTTTCCACCGAAGACGACATTTGCTTTATTTTATTATTGCCGTTATTACTATTATTATTGACTATGTTTTCAGAATCACTTTCTGAATCAGAATTTTCTAATTTAATTCGAACTGACGTTACGTCTAAACAATTTTTAATATTTGATAATGATGACGATGTTGTTGTTACATTTTCATTTTTTACTTCTGATATATTGGATTGTTTATCTTGAAAGTTATTTTTTGGTATAACGTGAACTTTTGGTATTGTATGAGATTGTAAAATATGAACACTTAATTTCAATTCACTGTCAAATCTTTCACCACATTCCTGACAATAATCAATGTTATGAAAGTTATTAAAATTTTTATAAATATCAGAATTTAGATTTGATGCAATTTGATGATTTTCTTTAAGATTTTCTATTTGACTTGTAAGATTTTTAACTTTTAAAAATTTTGCCTCATTAATCAATTTTAATGAGTTATCATCAATTGACTTGGAATTTTCTTCATTTAATTTCGAGTCAATTTCATTTTTTGATATGTTTGTTGTATTAGTTTTTCCTGATATTTCAGGTTCTATGGTTTTACTATTGATTTCTATACTATTTGTTTCAGTTTCTGTTTTACTTTTGTCACAATTTTCTTTTGAATTTTTATTCAATTTTGTTTCATTTGTACTGCTGGTGTTTTTTATATTATCATCTTCTAATTGTTTATGATTTTCATTATTTTGTTTCTGTTCATTTATTGGATTATTTTTATTATTTTGGTTTTGTGTTGTGGTTGTTGTTGTTGTTACTGTTGTGGAAGTTGTTGTAGTTAATGTTGTTGATATTGATATTATTTCTGAATTTTCTAATAAATTTTTTGTTGTATTATTTATTATTTCTTCTGTAGAAGTATTAATTTCTTCAATATTATTAGTTGAATCAATTGTTTCTTGTTCTGGCTGTGATGATTCTTGATTCAATGGTTCTTCTTTAGATTCAGTTGTATTATTTTTAGTAACACCTGATATTCGAAGTGGTGTTGTTTGTTTTCTACGTTTTTTTGATTGATCTATTAACGAATCAATTGGAGAATTTGATGACATAGAACTGGGTCGAGATGGTGATGATGCTGTTATTGTTGTTGTTTGTCCAGTTATAATTTGAGAATTTGTAACTGAATTTGTATTATTAACACATACACCACCATTTGAACCTAATAACATAGATGCTATACTACGTTTTGTCGCTTTACTGTGATGTGAGCTTGTACTACTAATTTGTGATGAATTTGATGCATCACTTAATGCTGTATCTTCACTGCTTAAATCTGGTGGAGGCGTAGCATAAACTGATGCTGCCATAACGCTTCTGAAATAAAAAAAAAAACAGATGGAAAAACATGAAATACTTTTAAAATAATTTTTTTTTTTTTAATTTTTAATTTAACATTTTTATGAAAAATTGAAAATTCTGCCATAGTTTCTACTTCACAATAATTCTCCATTTTTTTTTGTTTTTGAAACTTAAAAAAATGTTTCTGCACTTTAAAGTTACAATAAAGAGAAAGAGAAAGAAAAAGAAAAAGAATTCAACACTTATAAAAATTCATTATTTCCACAATTAGTTACACACAAAATAAGGCGACCTTTTAAAGTGGGTGGTAAATATCTGGAGTTTTTTTTTTTTGCGTTTACCAACGCTAATTTATATAAATTTTATATAATAAGTAATATTTCAATATATCTATATACAAATTTATATTATATATATGTATTTAAATATGCTTGTATGTGAATATATATTTGTATGTATAGAAAATGTAAAAAAAAAAAATTCATACTCCATAGGGCAGCATAAATTACCTCCTTAAAAACATAAAAATTATGAAAAAATTTTTTTTTTCTTCAAAAAAAAAACAAGCGCCTGAACTGAAAATAGCATTGAATTAAAGGTTGAGGGAAAGCGACAAAAAGAAAACCAAAAAAAAAAAACTTTTATTAAAAGAATTTTTTTTTATGTTATATTTTTTTTTTATTTTCATTTTTACAACAACAAGAACAGCAACAAAAAAAAACAACAACAGTTACAATAATAATAAACATTTGGAACCCAAAAAAAAAATGAGTGAATGAAAAATGAAAAATAAAAATGAAAATTCTCCAATTTTATATACGCAGAGGAAAAACTAACAAAATTTATATATGCATGCATGTACATATCCATGTGTATGTATAGATACAAAATAATTTACTTTTTTGTATTACTTGGCCGTCTGCATAAAGAAAAGTTTAAAATGAATTTGAGTTGAATATTGAGAAAGATCGACTTGAGTTAATTTTTAATGTAAATTCAAAGTTTATTGAATACCCATACACTATCAAAGTTAAATATAAGTATTTTGACAGTTACAAAAAAAAATTGACAAACTGATTTAACTAATCTTCGCATATACAAGAACATAATAAGAAAATAAACGATCTCTCTCTAGCCTAAAATTTCAAAGAGAATCAAAGAGATCAAAGAGAATTGGATGTCAATATGTCAAATTTTAAATGTATAGTTTTACTCTTGATTTGATGTTTTACTAAAGTCTCATCTTTATTCGTAAGCTACATTCGTATGCTTCATTTAGAATAGAAAGTATATAAGTAAGTACTACATATTAGGAACATATAGGAAGTAAAATTTTCAATTATATAAAAGGAAAGTGATTTGAATGTGATTTGAAGTCTTTTGATTTTCAATTATAACTCGACTATAAACTTACTTTTTGCATGTAAAATCATATAAACATAAGAAATATATATATAAAATTTTTTTTATTAATACAAATTTATATTTCATATACAAACATACATGTAATAGTATATATTTTCACTTTCTTCATTTATAATAACTCTTCAAAATAATAATGATAATAATAAATAAAATAAAATAAATAAATAAAAAAAAAAATAAAAAAAATTCATCTGAATTTCATAAAATATACTTCAACTAACGTATGTATCTTACGTATACAACAGTTTCAATTGTATATATAAATATTCTTCAAATAAATAAAAAAAAAAAATAAAATAAAATAAATTAAAAAAAAAAAAGTAAAAGAAAATAATTGTGAAAAACATCCTTTAGGTTCCACTTACCAAAAAAATAAAATAAAAAAAAAAATATAATTTTTTTGAAAAATAAAAATGGAAGAGAATATTGAAAGCCTATATATATATATATGTATATATAAAATAATAGCATGAGTGTTGGGTAAGGTTTCTGTGACTTGTGAGTAAACTAACCAAACCATATTCTACACTCGTATATGAATCTAACAATTTCCTCAAATACAGAAAAAAAATGGAACTGGAACAAGTCGAGTCAAAGTCTAAAAAAGAAGTAAATTCTTTTTTTTTCATCTTTTTAACAAATAAAACTTATAAAGAAGATACAAAAAAATAGGATGAAAATCAGAGGTTAATGCAATTTTTGCGATTGATTAATGAAACAAAATATAGACGTTTTATTATAAGAAGTATAGGACATACACCAAGTCATTTAAGCTAAGCTTCAAGTTCATTAATCATTTTTTCAATCAAGGCGTTGATTACTCGGCTGTAGTTATTGTATGAATATGCGCCATCTATTTTCTTACCCAAGAGTTATTTATAAGTTACTAATTTAAAGCTAATATAAAGCTTATTTTTTTAAATTACGGTATAAACTGTTACGGTATACTTATACAATAGTTACGATACATTTTTTAATAAATATTATTTGAGTGTGGCTTGAACCTGAAATCTTCTACCGACATTTCAAGTGTGAGGTTTCAGTTTCAGGAACCTTTTGCCTTTTATAAAAAATATGGAACGCTAGGCTACCACTGTATTTGAATTAATAATTTAAAACTTGTCCCGAAAATTAATAGTTGTGGCATCTTAAAACAGCGTGTCATATTGAGAATAAAATTCGAAAGCCATATAGTTATATAATAATCAGAAGAAAAGTTTTAAAAACGAAATTTTCACCCAGTTAAAATATTTGTATCCTTTTATTTTGAATATGCATTTTAGGATTAACCTCTAGCACTACAATTTGAAGAAAATTATAAAAAAAAATGGATGCTTTTTTTTTCCTTTTTGTACATTTACTTATCAAAAAAAAAATTTTATGTATGCATGTATATATTTAAGAGAATATCATATACATATATTACATATATATAGATATTAGCTTACATTTATATATGGAGGCATTTTAAATTTACTTTAATATAATTATTTTATAGTGTAAAGTAATTTTAAAGCCATTTTTTGGATTTGGGTACCTACACTGGACAGCTTTTTAAAGCTAGAAGAAGGCTTACTAGTCTTTTAAACAAAAGTATATATGTTTATTTCGCTCCACAAATAGATTTAAATTAATAAATCGAAAAAAAAATATTAAATTTTTAAAAATGGTTTATATACCACTCTGTATGCATCTACATATAAGATACATATATGTACAAAAATATTATTAAAAAAAAATTAATTTATCTTTTTATTCATTTTATATTTCGTTTCGCAAACTTTTTTGTTTTTTTGTTTTACTACATGTGCTTTTGCTGTTATACAAAATAAAAATTTTTTTTTTGTAGCCAACAATTTGAATCAACAACAACAACAACAACAACAACAACAACAACAACAACAGCAACAAAAAGTAAAAATATACAGTTCAAGTTTTTGAAAATCAGAACTAACAATACATAAAATAGCAACAAAAAACTGTATATACAATAGTAAGAGAAAGTTATTTAAAGAGGATAATTTGAAAAAAATAAAAAATTTATATACATACTTACATACATATCTACATATTTAATTATGAAGATGTTATACTATATGTATGTCCATATAATCATGTGTATATGTGTGTAAAAGCGGCGGAAGAATAAAAAAAAAATTTTTTTTTTTCATTTTCGGCTCTAAATTAAAATGAGGAGTGGGGAGACAGGGAAGGGGTAGAAAGTAAAAAAAAAAAAAATTAAAATAAAAATAACCTCAATTTTGTTGAAGAAAGGGAGAAAGGGGAGTAAATGTATATAGGAGGAGAGAAGAATGATGGTGTCGAGTACGTTCAAACACAGGACTTATTTTTGTAAAGTTTTTTTTTTTTTTTTATTTTTTTTTTTTACTCTAAATTAAAGAAAAATGAAAAAATAAGATTTTTTTTTTCAGTTTTTATTTTTTTTTTTTTTTTGTAAAATAAGCCTGCAGCCAGCCTAAGGATAAGGATGGAACCATACACAGAAAAATGAAAAGAAGAGAAATGAAATGAAATGAAAAAAAAAAGTAAAAATATATAATATGAATCATGCGCGATTTGTAAATAATTTTTTTTTTATTTTTGTTTGCAATTTTTATTTTGGAAAAAAAAAATTTGTGTTTTTTTTTTTTTATTCTTTTAACTTTTTTTTTTTTTTAATTTTTTGTTTTTTGGCTTTAATTTTCATTGTTGTTTTTTTTTTTTGTTTTTGTGGGGGAGAGAAAATGAATCAATAAAATTAACACTTAAAGTGGTTTTTTTTTTCCAATGAAATATTAATTGATTTTGCATTAATCATAATGGAAAAAAGTATAAGAAAGAAAGAGAAAAAGAAAGATAAAATACAATAATAACAACAACAAAAAAGAAGAAGAAGATAATAAAAAAATTTTAAATATATAATAATTATACATATATATATATATATATATATATATATATATGGATAAAAAAAAAAAAATTAAAGTAAAAAACAATATCTATTTTGATTCGTCCTGATCAGTTTTTTTTTTTTTTTTTTTTTTTAAATATTAAAATGATAAAATATGAAAAAAAAAATAAATTATTAAAATTGAAAAACAAAGGAAAGTAATGTTTTTAATAATGGTGTCTTTTAAGTTGATACGTTTATTAATATGTAAATTTTATAAAAATATTCAATGTTGTAAAATGAAAATATCGATAATTTAACTAATAATTTTCAATCGAATAATATAACTTACAGATGCAGTTGTGATAAGGAAATAAAATACACAATTCAAATCGCTAAAAATGCTTTTTATAAGTACCAGGAAAATATTAAATAATCGTGATGTCAACATTAACTTAAGATTACAATTCCTTAAAAATGTTTCGTCTGGTCAGTTTTATTATATGGTGCAGAGGGCTGGCGACTCAGAGTACCTATGATAAACAAATCGGAAGCAATTGGGATATGGAACTATCGACGTCTGTTAAAGATATCTTGGATAGATCACATATCCAATATGAAAGTTTTACAGAGAGTGCAGAAAGAAAAGTATCCTATATTTTGGTTATACAATGCGAGGAACCAAATTTTAAATTCTATACAGCTTATTGTCAAAGGCGGAATAGAAGGAAGAACAGGAGTATGCGAAGAAAGTAACTATCGTGTCTTAGAAATATTATAAAATATTATATTAACGGCTGGATGGCACAGTGGTTAAAGTACAGACTTTTCTTGCGAAAAGCCCGGTTTCGGATCCCAGTGAAAGTGAAAAAACAGAATTTAGACTCGACTCAGCTACCATTCACCATTGGGTTCAAATTAAAGCTTAATTAATAATTAATAATTATACATCTTTAATAAAAAATACATTAATATGACAATATAAACAAATACAAAATTTAAACAAACAATTTAATTGAATAACTCACAGATATAGAATACAATATAACTCAAATACAGTATGCCACAATATAAACAAAAATATAATTGTATCTATTGAGAAATCTGAGAGGTTTCTACATGTTATAAGGCATAGGCGCTATGTAATAATAAGATAGTATGTCCCCCCTGTTTCAACATGTACCTATGGTATAGACAGGCTTATTAGCCTAACTGTAGAATAGTTAGCGCTTAAAAAAAATTAACAAATGTACTGATTTGCGCACAATTGGAAACTTAATTTATTTAAGTCACTTTAACTTAAATTTAATATGCCGAAATCCAGAAGTGGATAGAAATCAGAAGAAGACTGATTCAGAAATACCGTGTAACTTAAAAACAAAGTTATTACAATATACATATCAAATAGAATTTATTGTATCTATTGAAATCTAAGGCAATTTTATATGCGATAAAGCCTAGCACAGTATCTGTATTAAATTTTTAAAATTTATTAAGTCCATTTTCTTGTCTCCTATTCCAACATGTACCAGTGGTATATACAGACTTGTTTTTTGTGTTTTTAAGTTAAATATGCTGCAGTTCATTGCATTTTAAAAGTCAAATTTTTATTATTCATTAAACTTGTAATAAATATATTTTATTTGAATAGAGGAAGTTTCCTACATAGTCTCTACCTACATTAACACAATTTCCAAACTCCCTACATCATTGTATATTTTTAATTAAGCATTGTATAAATACTTTCAAAAGAATTGAGTCGGAGGTATGATTTTTCTTTTTAGCATTTTGAAAATTTTAAATATTGACTATATTTTCTATTTAACATTTTCAAAATTTTTAAAATTTTGTCCTAATTATAATTGCTCAGGAACGCCTACCTAAAGATAATTTTAGACTTCAGTTTTATAATAAACCGAAATTTTATTTTACTTAAAGCTGCCTTTTTAAAATAGTAAGGAATTGATTAGATTTTACAAATATATTTAGTTATGATTAGAAATTTTCTTTGCTCATAACTTATTTTTAAACTTTGAAATATATTGATCACTGATCATTGACTACAATCAGCATTTTTGAATTTTAAGATTTTAGAGTAAAAATGTTATTTACATAATAACATTTACTAGCTAGCGTGTGGTAAAACTAACTATCAGAGTACAACCACAAATTTATAAGAGAAAACCGCAATATTCCTTTTTAACAGGTGTCAAATTTTCTATAGTTCTTTCAAACTTTCAAAATTTTTTAAATATTGTGATGTGCTATATTGAGTTCATCAAACTCAATTTCAATAGCAAACACTTTTTATTACATAAATTATTATTAAAGAAGATTTATTTATATAAAAAATAAAACACTTATCAATTATGCAAAATATCGAATCGATAATTACTATAATAATAAATTAAATTTTGGCCATCAAAGGCTCCCACCATAGCATAATGTAAGAAATTAAATTTTAAATTAAACGCAGGACATTTCTAATTTTTTGATTAGTAATTAACTTTGAAATTTTTATTAATAAATTAATACTATATAAATTTAATTATAAACATAATTAAAGAAATATAAAATTTTAAAGTAAAACTTTAAAAAAAATTATTAATAAAAATTTTAAATGTTAATTTGCAGTTAAAATTTAATTGATATTTAATTATTAAAAAAAACAATTAATTTATAATTAATATTAAATATATTCACACATATAATAAATTTATTTAATTACGCACTGGTTGATATCCATTATTATGTAGTTAATCAATTTATTAATTTTAGATGGAATTTATTTTCGTCTTTCTTTTATTTTTTTTTAATTAATTTACTCACAATTTTATTTTATTTTAATTTAATTATTTTATAATTTTTTATTTTCTAAATTTTTTCTAAATTGTCAACTTAAAAAAAACGAAACTTATCGTTTACTTCCATTTGTAATACAAAAAAAAAATTAAATGGAAATTTATAGTTATAAATTACATAATATACGAGTATATTCAAAATAAAAAAAATAATCCTTTATTTTTTATTGTTTTCATTTTTTTATTTTTTTTGTGTTTTTTTTTTTTTATTTAATATTGATATTTTTTAATTAAAATTTTTATCAATATTTACATTTGTTTAACAACACATACACTCATACAAAAATAGCTTTAAAAGTTAAAAAAAAAAAAATATTTTTTTAAGCATTTGACATTAACGTTATCGGAAAATTTTTTTTTTTTATTTTAATAAAAAAATTCATTTTTTATCGCAAAATTTTTTTTTTATTTTTTTATTTTTATTTTATCAAATTTAATATTAAATTATAATTTTTAATTACGGATATTTATTTTTGATTGTATTTGTACTTAATAAAAAATTGCGATATCACTCTTATTTTTTTTTTTTTTTTTTTTTTTTTTTGTTGTCGTTATCAATTGAAAATTTTTTATTTTTTAATAGATTTGCTGATTTCATGTATATATATATATATATATACAAGAGACGAGGTATTACCGTTTTTATCTAAGGCCAAATAAATACTGCTCATATTGATCGTGAAAAGTTTTATTATTTTTTTATTATTGAAAATTATGATCAGTTTTTTGTTGTCCTTTTTTTTCTTTTTTTTTTGTGAATTTTTGAAATAATTTTCATTTTAAAAATCAAAAAAATAATCTTTTTTTTTTTTAACTTATTTTCTCTCGATTATTATTGGAAAATTCTATAATTTATTTTGCATCTCTTTCTTTGTCATTAAAAATTGCGGCTCTCACCCCACGGTATTTATCGTTATTTTGTACTTTGTGTGCCAAGAAATTTATATTAGTTAAAAAAAAAAAATTTTGGTTTTTATTATAAAAATTTTGAAAACGATAAAAACAACCCAAAAAACAGAAAATAAAAACCCTAAAAATCAAAATTTTTTCCAAAAAAAAAAAAAAACCAACGCCAAAAGAATTTCCAAATGGGCAATCATTAATTCAACTGTTTTGTTTTAATGTTGAAAATAAAAACTATTGTATTTTAGGACTTTTTAATTATTTCTACTACAGGATATCGCCATCAATACTGAAATCCTGAAGTAATTATAATTTTTTTTTTCAGTTTTTAATGCATCGTGGAGCTTTACAGGTCTAGAAGTTTAGTAATAACTGTATTGTTTCTTTAGTCTTTATAAACGTCAAATAATAATAGGCGCACAAATTTCAGTACTTTGATTAAATATATTTTTTTAGCTCGTACTTGAAATAATAAGTAATTGATTTTAAGTAACTTGTTTAAAATAGAACTTTGCTGATTTTTGGTGTAGTGTATTTGCAAAAGATAACTAGTTTGTGTTTTGGATGAGTACAGGAGAAAGCATGTAAGAAGTATGACAGTTCTAAACTTTACAAAGAACGCTGTCATACTGTGTTGGTATATGATATTTCATACTAATTAGAGTTCGCAAAAAGTGACTCCTGTAAATAACTTGAACTATATAAAAGCAAAACTTTAGTAATTATTTCAAAAATTCGTTATTATTTTTTTGTAAATAATAGACATATCGTTACTATATACCTTAATTATCTCTTTTGCAACAATAGAATCAAGGAGCTTAAAGTAAAAATAGATATGCTAGGATCTAAAAGTAAAAATGGAATGGATATTAATGGACAGCAGGATATACCGTTATTTTAATATATTGCTTATAGGTTTTAGTTCCTTAAGAAAATTAATTGCTTAATGTTGTATTATAAATAACCTATTAGAACTTTGATTTAACCATTTAAAGTTTGTATAATAGAAAACAAACAATTTTAAAGCACTCCTTAAATCTAATGAAGCTATTGCCAAAAAAGCAATATTGGTGTTAAAACACATAAAATTTTTTTATTAAATTTTTATATATGAAAAATCAAAATCGATTTTCTTCCTATACTGCACAAATATTGCATTGATCTTTAATTAAATTTACCAATCTTATTTTTAAAATCAAAAACCAAGAACTCCGCCTATTTTTTTTTTTTAATAAAAAAAAAACTTTTTTTTTCCAAAATTTTGGAAATTATAACAAAAAAAAAAAATTTATATTTTTTTTTACTATTTTTTGAAGGGTGATTTTTTGACTTAATCCAATATGATGTAAGGATGCCAATTTAGTTACTTGAATTCTTGCCAATATAATTTTTAAAACATATATATACATATACAAAGGCATTACATGTACTCGATTATATAGTTTCATTGATAGTTCAATAGAAAAAAAAAAAGAAATTCAATAAAAAGGGCGCTGCGCTGATTTAATACCAAAAAAAATCCCTTGTTTTTTTTTAAGATTTTTCTATTTTGTGTCCTGTTCCTTTTTTGTTTTTTTTTTATTATTTGCTTTGAAGATTTTATTTTTTTTTTGTTATTTTTGTTTTCAATAAATTGATGAATGATTGGAATGAATATATATTTCGTATGTGTATATGCTTTCTTGTTGCCGTATAATTAAACGTATTTAATATTCATATATGTAATTTAAAAATATATAGTACACTAAATTACTTAATTGTGAAAATTAAAAACAGTATGTGACAGGAAAATTTAATTTATTGAAAAAGAAATGGGATTTATATAAAGATGAGTTTTGAATAATGATGGGAAATGACAACTGACACTGACTAATCGATGTGTAACAACAAGCCTTTTTTACCATATAAAATTCATAAACATTTGACTAAATTTTCAATTATATGATAGTTAATTAGAATAGAGATATTAGAATATAATTAAAGTCTCTTTTTCAATTTCTAATCATCAGGTAAAATCAAGATCTAGTTTTCAACTTGGCAATGTAATAATATAATTAATTATCTTGTTAACTATAATGGAAAAGATTTTAATTTAATGGTTTTATTATACATTTGCAGACACTGTTTATACACATATCTTCTATAGGTGTGACTGCAAAAGAGGTGCTTACTGTGGCTTACATACATTGAGTACAGAATACCTTAATTGACAATTCTTCCAATATCAAATATTTGCTCCAAAGGACATTTTAAAAGTACTCAAGGAATAGTTGTAGCCTTCTTTAAAATTACATAATATAATAGTTATATATAAAAAATATAGATAGTTAGAGTGCCGACCTTTCATGCGAAAGGCGTGGATTCGAATCCTAATGAAAGTAAACAAATTTTTCTGGTTTTCCACTAGACTCAGCTACCATTCGATATTGGGATCAAATTAATGGCTTAAACAATAATTAATAATTATATATCTTTAATAAAAAAAAACATTAATATGACAATGTAAACAAACAATTTAATTGAATAATATAACTCACAGATATAGAATACCATATAACTCAAATACAAAATTTTACTATATAAACAAAAATAGAATTCTATCTATTGAAAATCTAAGACGTTTCTACATGTTATAAGGCTAAGTACTATCTTATGTTTTAAATGTATGTGGAATGTATTAAGATCAATTCTAATAACACGAATATAATATGATCCCCCCCCCGTTCCAACATGTGCCTATGGTATTGACAGGTTTTTTTTGCCTTATAGTTCAACAGTTAGCGCTAAAAAAATGGTACTTACATCACTTATTAGAAAGTTCTTAAAGTACAGGTATCGTTTAACCTATTAAAATTTTTTAACGATCTTTTAAATTAATTTTTATAAAAAAATGATCACAACAAATAAACTAAGTACCAATTTACAATTGTATAATAATATCATCTTGAAATCTGAGTTGATAATTTGTCAACAAAAACCTAAATTGAATCTTTAAAGGAACCCATCCCGAAAAACAATTGTTTTGAATTCTAGATTAAAATTATAACATCTTAACATATTTATTACAATTAAAAAAAAAACTAGTAAGTATTCTATTGGGTACATATATATTAAATGTATACATTAAATAGTAATTGCAAAACCTATATAAAGAAAAGAGGGTTATTTCCCCTAATTCTTAATACAAAAAAAAAAAAAAAAAATTAAACTATTATCGTTTATTTACCAAGACTTGTCAACTTCTTAATAAATTATAGTATATAAAAAAAAAGGGGATAAAAATAAAGACAGTATCTAGACATTTAAAAGTATTATTCTTAAGAAGATCGAATAAAAAAACTATATTATTACTATTATATTTTTAATTCTTAAAAATAAGAAGTATACTAATTTGGCACGTGTCTGGCGTTTTTTAATACCCATTTTTTTATGAACATGTTTTTTTATAGTTATCAGGTACAAAGTGGATGGAAAAAAAAACTAGAAATTATGCCCTTTTTTATCATTATTTAATTGAGGTAGGTATTATAAAAGGAAAAAAAAAATATAAACTAAACTTAATAATAAAGAAAAATAAATATTCTTAAAATTGTAATTATCTTTAGAATGTTCCCTGCAGGTTTAATTTTCTTTTTGTATTTTTTTTTTGTAGTTGTAAAAATAAGATTTAAAAAAGAAATTATTATTTACTGGGTTGAAGATAAGATTTAATTTTAAGATTAATTGTATTGAAATCAATTAAAGCTTTGCGCCCTTTATTTTCTCTGTTTTTAATTTATCCTTCTGATCCTTAGAAGCTTTTAGGCAAGTAGGGCGACTTTAAATGCATTCTTCTATTGTATCATATTCTTGATTTTAGTTAAAATTTGTTAACGTTTTGAAAGCTTGTCTGATCTCTTGTTTGTACCTTAGTTCTCTTTCTTTTACACGTGGTTCAAATTTTTCGTTTTTTTTTAACCCTTTGCCACTCTTTTAAGGAATATAGAGCATTCATCAAATCTATTTAGACTGGGCTTCAGTTTCTTTTATCGTTATATTCATTAAGTCGTTGAGTACTCAGCGTTAGCTATGGTACCAAGATTATGAATACAGAAATGTTAATTTTGTGCGCTATATAAAACGGGTGGGTGGCACAGCGGTTGAGTGCCGATCTTTCATGCGAAAAGGCGCGGGTTCGAATTCTAAAAGAAAATGAAAAAACTCTTCTGGTTTCCGACTCGACTCAGCTACCATTCGCCATTTGGCGTGTCCATAACCAATAATTAATAATTATATATCTTTAATAAAAAATACATTAACATAACAATATAAACAAATGCAAAATATAAACAAATAATTTAATTGAATAATATAACTCGCAGATATAGAATACCATATAAATCAAATACAAAATATTACAATATAAACAAAAAATTGGATTGTAAATATTGAAAATCTAAGACGTTTCTACATGTTATAAAGCCTAGTACTATCTCATGTTTAAATTGTATGTGGAATTCAATAAGACCAATTTTAATAACATGAATATAATAAGACCCTCTGTTCTAGCATGTACCAATGGTATAGACAGGCTTATTAGCCTAACAGTTGAACAGTTAGCGCTTAAAAAAAAAAAAAAAATTAATATTTGCTAAAAATATATTTATTGCCAAGATATATATTCTGAATAATCTGACTTTTTTAATTTTATTAAATTTAACTGTAAAACCCCAAAGTTCGGAAAATATCTTAATTTAATTTGCTATTAAACTTTCATATATTTTTCTTAACAGTTTCGATTTTTCAGTCCAAATCCTGAGTCCAATAACAACGGTAAAGTAAAAATAACAGTATTGAACAATTGTATTACAAAACTTAAGTATATTCTAATTCCAATTTTTTTATTTGAAGTTTTATTAATTTTTGTATTCATAATTATTGAAGTATAATCAAAGTATTTAATTTTAAGATTTTTTGTTATAGTGTTAAAATTAATAAAATTTCTAAAAATTTGAATATTTGTCATACACAACAGGGATAATAGACCCTCTTATTATAGAAATTTAAATGCAACTTTCCAAATTAGCATTTTGCTACAATCATTTAACTGTACAAATGTTATTTGTTTTTTATATTAAGTACACTTTCATCTTTTTTGCATAAAAAAATGTTCATTAATTTTTTATTGTATCTTGAAAAAAAAAATTGTTTATTGGCCGAAAATGACAGGGGAAAAAATTGAACAATGCAATTGTTAAAAAGTATTTAGTTTCAATTTCATAATGCAATGTTCATGCATTTTTTTTTATAATGCAATGGACAACAGTTAAAAGTGACCTAGCAAAGTTGGCATGAAATTCGAAATGGAAATATAATTGCAACAAATGCTTTAACTATGTTAAAATGTAACTGAAATTGGTAATTGAATCGAACACTGGATGTACCCAAGACTAAGAATCAAAGTTAAGGATTATAATAAAAAACACAGTAAAAGAATAAAAAATAAGCTGATGTACAAAAATCTGGTTTTATTATTGTTAAGTAAATTTTTTAGATTTAGATTAGGTGAGCGAACACCTCATAAAGCATTCGTAAAACTAAATTCTCTCATAGAACAGGGATGCAACTCATTAAAACACCCTCTCTCATTATTTCCTCAGTATAGAATAAATGCGCACTTAGAATAAAAAAGAATATGCATTTAAAGATTGAACTGAAATTTCATTGGTGCGAGATTTTTCTAATGGTAGAGTTTCTATATTTCAGAGTCCTAGTTCCAATAGACTCTTCTGAAATAGAATAGTTCGATGCGCTTAAATTTTACAAAATTTAAACATTTATTTTATACATCATTTTCAATTAAAATTTACTTACAATTAAACAAATTAAATGCATATATAGAAAATTGTTTTTATAAAATTTAACACTATAAATGAGCTACCAAAATCGGTATTTAACCACTTAGAAACTCCACAGTTATGCAATGAGCACTTGAAGTCTTTCTAGTGTTGCGTTAAAATTTTTTATAGACTTTATTAATTTTAATTTAATAGAGCAAGTATTATTGTCTGCAAGGTAGCAAGATAGTAAGTTAAATATAAGTGGGAAAAGTGCTACACTTTTCCTGCGGGTTTAAGAGAAGTAAAAGTTCCCGTCGTCGGTTAAAGGTAAGGTACAAGTTTTAAGTTTTGCAAAATAACCAAATGACATTTGGGGTACGACTACTTAAATTTTGCTATTAAGGAACCTGGATCTATGCATTATTTCAAATTTTTATTTAACCGTTTCACTATACTATCAAGATATTGCGACTGAAAAAGTCATTTAATACAAACAGTTTGTATAACCATACATTTTGACAGTTTGTTTGACAGTTTGAATAAATACTCAATTTAATATTAGACATTTAAACCACTATTTAAAAGTACATGTACAATATAAGAAAAAATAAATTAATATTTTGTTTTAATAAAAATTATGGAAAAATTGAAATTATGAAAATAAAAAACAAAATAATTAAAGTTTCTCGGAAAATTTAAGTAAAGAAAATTCAAAAAAAAAAACCTTTTTTGAAATGCTATTTTCATTTACTTTTTTTTATTTTATTTTTTCTTTCATTATCTCTTTTTTTTATGTTTCTTTATAATTAAATACAGAATTCTTTTTTTACATACATATATATATATATATATATATTTTTTTTATACATATATATTTATAAAATATGTATAATGTTATGATTTATAACTAAAAAATTATAAAAAACACATAATATTTATATGTTTGTTTTTATTAAAATATATACCTACTATATAATATATATACATATTATATAAGATATATAATATATTGTAGGTATTGCAGTATTTTTGAATTTTTGTTTTTGGTAATTATATTTAGTTTTTACATATTTTATATATAGATATATATACGAGTATGTATATAGTATAAGCATTTATATAAAAATTTATAACCACGTATCTAATAATATTATACAATTCATCTATTTGCAACCAATCCATCGTAGAAATATTTTTTTATTTTGAAGCTTACTTGATCTTTCCGATCTCCTCAACCCGTCATAATAATATTTTATAATTATATGTATATACATATGTATCTATATATTTTCTTCTTAATTTCTTCATATTCTATTTCTGTTTTTATTTGTCTATCTCTTTCCCCTTTTTTAATAATTTTCATCCATTAATTATATATATATATTTTTTTTTAATTTTGTATATTATGTATTTTAGATGGACCTACATACTTATTATAATATATACTAACCTAATAATTCTCGTCATATCTAAATTGAATGTGCTAATCGTTTATGTTTTCTTTTTCTCCTAGTAATTTTTATTTTATTTTTTTATTTATTATTTTTTTTTTTTTTTTGATTTTTCTTTTATTTTGTTTCTGTTTCTGTATTTTATAAATTATAATTACAAACATATAAGAATTATTATTATTATTTATGTGAGTATATAGTTGATTACTTAAAACGCTTGAATACAGTAGAGTCCTTCTATAAAAATATATACTAATAAAAAAGTTAATTAAAGCAGTTACTAATGTAAAGTGCAATATGAAAGTTTTTTCTGGATTTTTAAAAACAGGATCAAGGGTTGTGAGATTCATTTTGGGGAGAAGCATTTTCCATTTATATAAGGGAAGAAACCTATTAAGTGGTAATTATCCAGATTACTTTGGTTGTAACGTTACAGTATAATATGATTACTACTATTATGTGTAATCACAAAAATTTAGAAATATGATTCCTTTCATAGTAACAGTACGTATAATTTAATTACTTTTGTATAATAACAGTTGAGTCAACTTTTGAAAGAGTTGTTAGGTCTTATTCTATTTGATTGCTTTGTTTTATAAGATCTTTTTACATTCGCTGATATATTTACCTCACTGAATTAATTGTTTATTTTAATCGATCTTCAGCTGATTAAAATACTTGTAGAAACCTAAAATTAATGAAATTTCCAAGTCATCAAATTTCCAGAGGTTGTTAATAAAAGACCTTAGTCTTTCCTTAGATACATTTACTTTACTAATTGGATTTTCGAATTATTTGAACTCTAGACTTTACGAATACAAGTTTAAAAATTGATAATTTTTAATTTAGAAGCAGTTTATATAATAGTGATTTTACTGTATATATACGAGTATATATATATATTATAAGAAGTATCCATATTCATATAAGTATGTGCAATTTTTTTTTTTTTTTCAAAATAATTTTCACCATTTGTAAATTTATTTTTTTATAGACATGCATACATACATATTTGTTTAATTATATGAACATATCTATGTATATTTATATATTAATATATATTGATTTCATCGTACGCAATTTTAACTATTTACACTTTCATTTTTTGCTCATATCTACATATATTTTTTTTATTTTTCATTTTCATTTTTTTTTTTTAAACAAAGAAACAAAAATAAAATAATTTTAGCCTGGTCTGTTTAATAATAACGGTATTACATATATATATCACAACAAAAAATATATATAAATATATGATTGTAACAAATATAATTTGACACTGTGTAAGTAATTTATTTTGTTTTTATTTTCATTTTTACTAAAAAAAAAATGAAAAAAATTAGAAAATTTTATTTTTCGTCCTTTATATTTTGTTTTTTTTTTTTTTTTTGATGCCTCCAATAACTTACCATTTTCAAATGTCCTGCAAAATTAAAACCCCACAAAGGAAAAAAAAAAAAGTTTTTTGTTTAGTTCTTTTTTTTTTTGTTTTTATTTTGGTTAAAAAAAAAAAGGAAGAAAAAATGGAAAATGAAAAAAAAAAGTTTTTAAGATTTTCATGACAAATGTTCGTTTTATTTTAAAACAACACTGAGAAAAAAAGTATAATTTTTTTTTTTTTTGTTATGAAAATGATTAATTACTTTTCAGAATATCCTTTTTTTTTTAATTTAATTTATTATTTTGATAAATTTTGTTTATATGAATGTATGTGTGAATTTAAATGTTATATAATAACTTGGAGAATATAAAACCTAAAAGAATTTAATTCAGTTTAAAAATTTAAAATTTAAGGAATTTGAGAACAAAGTCGGCAATCGACAGGATACTGAATAGTAAATATTTTTATCAACAGCTATATATGAAATATTATAAGCAGGAAGGTATTGTTTTTATGACAAATATTGGAATCCAAGATTTTTGCAAATATGCATCCATCTGAAAAAAATCCGTCTCAATTTGTGTAGCTGTCTGTGTCTCTATGCACATGTGTACAGAATAAACGTCTAAGTAGAATTATTTCAAATTTCATATCTTAGGTTTTGATGTTAATATCTTGAATTGATCTTTTTGGAAAAAATCGAACAACTTCAAGGGGAACCAGAAACCAAAAATATTACGATTCAAAAAATTAATTTAATAAAAGTTGTTACACAAAAAGGATCTATAACTTTACCATTTAAAAAAATTTTGTGGACTCTTGTTGATGACTCATTGCAAAATTCAAAATGAAAAAAAATAAACTTCTAACTGATAGATAATACATTTTTTTTTGTGAATGTAATGGAATCATGTGAAATAGGTCTCAACAACTTAATACAACACACAACGCTCTTCTTGTAATAGCGGTTTGCTGTCTGGATTTTACAATTAAAACAATACACAAGTGATTCTTTTGAAATATTAAAAATTTATGAATTTAATATTATTCTGACGTTTAAAATATTTAAATTTTGATGTCAATTTATTATGCTCAATTTTTTTTTTTGATATGTTTGTATGTAACGTGTATAGAGGCAGATTCTGAATCTAAACAGAATCTGATTAAGAAAAACGAATTAGCAAATTTTGAGGGAAGACTGAAAATAAAACTGTTTTCGTAATTTAAATATAAAAATTTGACACTTACAAGTATACTTATTATATTTATTGAATAAATTAAATTATATTATATGATTAGGGTTCTGTTGATTATATAGAATACCTTATAGTTAAGAGATGGATGATTCTGTTTTTTTTTTTCAATAGACTCTATTAAAATTTTCTTGATTTAAGGCAAGTAATTCAAAATTATTAACAATATGAATTTATTGTTTCATATTGTGACTAATTTTTTCTTAGTGCAATTTTTTTTTTTTAAATTAATATTTTGTTTTTGTAAAAAAAAAAAAAGTAACATATATACAATCATTTATTAATATATACAATATAACAATAAGTATGTACGTATGTATTTATTATTTGAAACATAAAAATATAAACCTATATATAATATAAAACATCCTTCGCCCTTTTTCTTATACAATTTTCAAGAAAATATCCTTTCACTTATTCGAATTTTTTTTTTCTTTTCTATACTTTATTATTATTTTACTTAAATAATAATTTTATTTTTATTTTTTTTTGCTTTTTTTTTTCTGAACCGAAAAATAAAAATTTATTTTGTTTTTTTCTTATTTTTTTTTTTAATTTGAAGACACTCGTAAGAATATCAGCAACAGCAGCAGCGGCAAGGCTTGACGTATGATAAAAATAGAAAAAAAAAAACAAATCAAAATAAAAAAGAAAATAGCAGTAAGAAGAAACGCACTTCTATGGTTCCTTACTTGCCATATGAATTTTTTTTTTGAAAAAAAAATTTTGTTTTCGTCCTTTTCCTTACTTGCGTTTGTTTATTCAAAAGATTTTTTTTTTTTTTTCATTTTCTTTTTAATTTTCTTTTATGTTGTGTTTTTATTTTTTATTTTCTATTTTTCATTTTCCAGAAATTTTTTTTTTTTATATTTTCTGTATAAAGAGTCATATTAAAGAAGTCAATGGCATAACTGGTAAAAGTGGGGAGATGTTTTAATAAAAGAAAATGAAAAATTTCGGGACGTTCATCTTCTTATTTTTTTTTTTTCTAAAATAATGAACACATAAAAACATACATATATTGTTAAAATAAATAGAAAATGAAAAAAAAAAAATTAATATGTATAAAAACAGATGAGTAAGAATTAATTAACGTTAATACAGTCATCTATAGGATTCAAAATTGTAAAGTTTTTAATTTTGAATTGCAAAACGGGAATATTTGGAATTGGATTTTTTTATTTTAACTGTCCAGGATAACAAGCCTATGTCTGTACCAAATTAGCGTCGTATAATATTCTGACTTTCTATATTTGAATTGATCTAAATGAGTTCTACATATAATTACTATGTGAGATGTTACAACGTTTATCACATGTGTAATTTTTCAAGTGTTTAATGCGAGCAACTGCTATTATGTAAGTAAATAATACAAATTACACATAATTATTCGCTCAAAATTAATAAAAAAAATGGTTAAAATTTTAAAGGAATTTTCTTAACCATTTACTGATCATTATGAGATTCAAAATTTCCCATGATTCGATGTATTTTTATGTATTTAAGTTTGTTAGAGGTATTTCAAACTGTTGAATATACACTTTCACGAAAAAATAAATTTCACATATCATAAATAAGTAATGAATTAAAACTTCAGAAATAAGTAATGCATTATTACTCGAATATATTATTACATTCAAATTATAATGAATAAGAATTCATTACATTTATTTACACATTAAACATTTACATACATATTTGTTTATTAAAAAGTATATAGGAGAACTTAATATATTAATATATAAAACTTTACTTTTATATACTGTAAATTGTTAAATTTTTAATGGTCAGTAGAAATACTATTTTTTTTCAGTTAAATTATATTTATGACGTTTACTTAACTTTTTGATTGTAAATATTGATAAAAATTTGATTTACAGTTTTTTTAACATTAAATACTTTACTAAATTATTTTATCTATAATGAACATATTATTTTGAATGAAAAACGAAATTATATTTACAGTCAACTAAAAGTAATTTACTGCTCAAAATATGTTTTTACTAACTATTAAATATATTTTCTGAAAATAAGAAATATATCTGACCGATAGCTCAGTGGTAAAGTGACGACTTTTCATATCTAATAAAAAAATATAGTGTATATTAAAATAATTTAATAAGAAGTCCAAATGTCAAATAGGAAAAGCATTAATATTATCAGGCAATATTTACTTTTGTCTGGTACAATAAATAAATAAATAAATAAGAAATATTGCATGCGTTAATTTTAGCAAAAAGACTACCGTTGGTAATTGGCTAATTTTTGTTTCAGGAGTAGATAATTGTCACATTAATTGTCAGAATAATTGTCATACATACTCGTATGTTTGACATTATAAAATTATCTGTCATTTGAGATTTTTTTTATTTTTAATATATTTAGATATTAAAAATTAACTGAAAAATTTAAGATTTATTGCTGATATTTATACTTAAATAATATTTTTAAAAATGGAAGAAGTAATTGCTTATTGTTTATCTAAATAAAAATATATTTGATTTAACATAACCTATTCGAATCAAATCCCAATCTAAATTGATGCCTTATGTCGAAAAATTTTTTAATTATCTACTTCTCTTATTTACTCTTTTACAAGAGCTGGTTTGTGTAGCTGGGAGTAGTTGAGAGTAGAAAAGAGTAGCTTACTACTTACAAAGGAAATTGTCACCACAAAATGCTCTAATAATCTAGAACTAGAACATTGACCCGCTAATTTATCTCCGTTTACTGGAATGATAGCAATGAATTTTTAAGTTATCTCGCAAAAGACTGTGCGTATATTGTTATAAACGATTTTAAAAATTTATGAACACAAGAATGAAAAACCAAAATAAAAAAAAAAATAGGATTCAAATTCAAAAAGGAAAATGAAAAAAGAAAAAGAACGAAATATAAGAGGGGATGTTTTTCCCTTTTGTCCACACAATTTTTATAATTTTCATTTTCAAGTGAAAATGAAAAAAAAAAAACAAAAACAAAAACATTTTTTTTTCTACTTTTACAATTTTTCTCAAAAATTTTTTTCTATATATGTTTTATTAGAAAAAAAAATTTTTAAGCATAATTTTTTTGTTTGTTTTTTGTTCTTGTTTTTTTTTTTCTTAAGACCTTTTTTTCTAATGAGAAATTTAGAAATTTACAGAAACAAAAAAATTGGATGGAGAATTTTAGTTGATTTTCACCATTTTGCTCTGCCAACAACTGCCTATTTTCAAAATTTATACTAGTTTTTTTTGTAATGAGAATTTTTTATTTTTTTATTTTCTTGTTTTTTTTTTTTTTATTTTTCATTTACGTATATTATAAATTTGTACATATATATATATATGTGTGTAGAGTGTTTGTGTGTAAAAAAAAAACACAGAATATTGGCTTAAACTATTTAATATTTATGCAAGTGTATGCTTTTGTATGTTGTATAGTTGATATCCTTTTTTTTTTTATTTTGTTTTGTAGTTGTTAAGGAGTGGGGGTAGTAAGAAAATATTTTACTAGTTTTTAAAAAAAAAAATATATATATATAAAATAAGAAAGAAGAAAATAGAGAAGAAAAACAAAAGGTATGAGTATTAAATTGCAAGATGTTCAAAAAGATGGTGTAAAAACAAAAGGAAAATTAAAAAAAAAAAAACAAAAACAATTTTGTATTTTATTTTTTTTTTTGAGTTTTTACTTTAATATACGAGTAGATTAAATTAAGGCTTTGAAAATTTTACTGTGCCGTATATAAATATATATATAAGTTTACTATTATTTCATATATATATGTATAAGTATGTATGTGATGTGTGTAGAAAAATCCAGCCACTCTTTGTGATGAGTTGTAATAATAATAAAATAAAAACAACAAAAAATTTTATATATATATATATATATATTTTTTTTTATAATTCATGAAAGTTCAAAAATATAAAAATGAATATGAAAAAAAAATTTGTTAATAGAAACTTTCACTAACACAAATATCAAAGAACACTATACAATTTTTCTATTCAAATAAAAAAAAAAAATTTTTTAATACTCACAATTCAAAAAATTATTCAAATATAGCAGTGTTTTTTAAAGTAATATTTTGATTATTACGCAATATTATAATTAGTAATTTAATAACATTATTTGTATATAGCAAGACTCTATAGGGCCATAGACTATACTATTACTACAAAAATGGTACCTTTGGTATAATATAAGTACCAATGCTAATATAAATTCAAAATATCGATATTTAAACACATTTTCTATTCAATTATTTTGAGGTGCAGTGGATTTTACAACTTATGACTTCTGAAAAGATTTAAAAGTAAAATCAGTTACGCATCAATTTCATCATTCTTTCTATATAATGTCAAAAATTTTTACACTTTGACATCACAGCAAAGAGAAAGACCACAAAATAAAATTTCTCTATTTATACTTTATAAAAAATTTGAAAACATTTGAAACAAAAAATCTGTCAGATCGATTCGACAGCAAACGACATCACGGTATAAGTTTATTCACAATAGAATAACTTTTGACGTGACAACAGCGTGACGGCAAGCTGACCGTAACGGCAAGTTTGAAAGTGACGGCAAGATCTCTACTATTTCATAAAATTGTTAACAAATATGTATAGTATATTAAAACCACGTTTTTATCACAGTGTTCTATTAAATCATAACGCCGTTTTTTGTCGTCCTTGATTTCTTGTTATTTTGTTATACTTTTATTTAAAAATTTTATATTAATTTAGAGTTTTAGTTTTATTGTATTAATCCAGAACATACACAATAGCGGTAACGGCAACAAGGAAAGAAATATACCGTTAAAAAGGTGAAATGTCAGAAGTCTATATGGTTTTAAATAAGTTAAAAGCATTAGAAACGGCCAATAACACTGGGACTAAAGTAACATAAGACTTTTGAATCATTAAAGTGAGTCAAAATACGCAATGGGAGCACTGAAAATTGAACATCTGACACGACACTCATTGAGAACGATAATTTAAACCGGTATATGATTTGGATGAACTGCCATTCATTATTATTACTCGGTTTATTATAAATATATTATGTAAGTTATAAATAGTAATCAGGTTGCCGTCACTGTTAATCCTTGTAGTGTAAATTCATCTTAATATTTTTTATAAATTATAACTTTTCAGTATTTGATGTACAAAACTTCAAAACATTTTGAGAACCAATGATACAGAAAAAAAAGTGCTGGTATTCAATAACAAACAAAAAAATTATTACAAGAGAAAAAAAAACCTTTTTTTTAAGGTTAAAATTAATAATTCTTTTTGGGACTTTTTAGAAAAATTATTGTAATAAATTTTTTTTTATTTTTGTTGTTGTTGTGAAAAATCTTAATTTACGCAAAAACAAAATAAAAAAAAAGAAAAAATTAATGAAAAAAAATACAAGTGAAAGCAAAATATAAAAAAAATAAAAAAAAAGAGATTGAGCAGAGAAAAAAAGTTAATTTAAAAATTTTTTCAGGTTTTTTTATATTTTCCCTTCACGTTTTATGATAAGTAATTCTTCTTTTGCAATTTCATTATAATTTTTTTTGTTTTTTTTTTTTGGAAAATTTTTTAATTAAAAAAAAATGTTTTATATATATATATATATATTTTTTTTTAATGAGAATTTCTTTTATAAAATTTAAAACCCCCAAGTATAATAAGAAACATGCAAAAAAAAAAAAAGAAACTACGAACCAACCGCCCTAAATGTCTTCAGTTCCTTTTTTTTTTAGGTCGATATTTTTTTTTCATTTTTGTCATATTTTTACTTTATTTCTTCCCTTTTTTCACAATATTTTACTTTAATCGCTTTTATTATATCACTTAGTTCTTTACTTTGTGAACTGATATAATTTTAAACAATTCATGATGCTTTCTTCTTTTTACAAAATACATTTTTTTTTTTTTTAATTTAATAAATCTTTGTTATATACTTGTAGTACTTCTTAAAGACATTTTGTCAAGTAGAAGATTTTTACAATATACTGCCTTCGCATTACTTTAAAAAAATATTAAAATTTGATCCAGAGTTTCACTACTTATTTTTTTATTTATGCCAGGAAAACCCCTCTGCAATAGCACTAAGAGTCATTTTAGAATAGCTGAGTTTTTGTTTTTAAATAAACATTAAGTTTGCATTTTGTTGCTCTTTTCCTCACATGATATAAATTATAAAGTATATTTTTTTATTAGATATGACCTGGCCAGGACTTGAAGCCAAGATCCCTCAACTAATAATTCAAACTCCGAAATATAACACCTTCTTTCGAATAATTTCAATACTATGTACTAAAAATATTACCAATATTCATTTTATATTAGTTTTTGATTATAAATACACTTATATGTATATAATTAATGCGGAACTCAATTTGGCATCTTAGACATTGACTATAGATTACAATGTTTATTTTTGTAATAAAAATTTAAAATTTTCAAAGAAAATTTAAATGAAAATTGAATTTAAATTTATAAAAACCTCAAGACTAAGGTATTAAGTGTACATTAGATTCGATTTAATATCAAAACAATAGCAAATGAAAATTCATAATGAAAATCTAGAGTAAAATAATTTTAAAATTATTTAACTTGAACCATCATAGGTAATATAAAAATTTTAACTTAAATGTAATTTGATCAATACATGTCCGATGCAATCAATTGGTAAATTTTGAATTAAAATATAAGCAAAATATCCTATTATTTCATTAATTTCTCTAAAAGTTCTTTGAATACTTACGGAGAGTTTTAGAAAAATACGTCAAACATAATTAGCTTGCTTTTAGACTGTGGTTAGACTTTAGGGTGATGGCCTGGACTCAAATTCCGATTAAAATTAAAAATATAATCTGGTTTTCGATTCCACTCTGTCATATTCGGTTCAAATTAATGGCATAATTAATAAATAATAATTAAATATACAAAATAAAATAATAATTGAATTGAATAATATAACTCGCGGATACGCAAGTACTAGTGACTAATATATCAAATATAAAACAATTTATAAAAAACCTATGATATATAAAAAATAGATAATAGTTATATTAAAAATCTTCATGATATAAGGCTAAGTACTATCTCATGTTTAAATTGCATGTGAAATTCATTAAAATCATTTCGAATGATAAAATATAATACAGGCTAATTAGACTAACAGTTGTTCAATTTGCACTCAAAAAAATAATCCGAAATTAATAAAAATTAATTTAGAAACTTTGAAAAATAGAAGAAAAATTATTAATGGAACTTAAATTTATTTTATGAAACAAAAATACAATAAAATTACATTTTTAAACTAATTCATCAATTCTTAAGATTCCATTACAAAATAAAAAATAATTATCATTTTAACAACAGTATAAATAAAACAGAATTAAACATAAAAACAAAATACAATATTTAGGTTTATAATATATCTACTTTTTTTACGCCTAGAAACATGCAATCATTTTATTTCTTAATACAACACATAAATAAAAAATTCTTTATTAGACAATTGATTTCCTTTTCTTATTTTTTTTGGGGTAATAATCTACCAAAACTTTTTAAATTAAAGAAATTTCAAGAATAAAAATACATAATACATATAATAAAATAAAATACGGAAGACAAATTTAATTTAAACAACCATAGTGACAATAACAACAACAAAGATGCACAAAAACAAAACAAAAAAAAAAAAATAAAAATAAAATAACATAAAAATGATTTATGCGGTCAGATTGAAGAACTATAAACTTTCTTTCCCCCTTAAGTTTTTTTTTGCCTCGTTTTATATTTTATTTTACAAAACAATATTTGTATATATAAATAAACACTTATATATGTTTATTATTTATATACATATTTATATATTATTTTATATATTTATAAAATAAATAACAATTACTGAATACGTTTTTCTCTCTTATTTGAAATATAAAAAAACAACAAAATAGTTCGTTTCTCTTTAAATAGAAACATATATATACTAAATGTTTATATGTAGACTAAATATATATCTCTATATATATATATCTCTATCTTTTAATATATAATATACAAAATGAAATTTTCTCTCATTTCTAAATTGTAATATTTTGAATTTACCACGTTGTTTTTCATATAATAAAAACATAATAACAACAACAAAAACAAATACAAGCAAATATATAGAAACTTTCACTTTTTGCATCAATATTTTAGAAATTATATATATATATATATATATATTGTACTCCATTTCTATACACACTTTTTTTTATTTGTTTATTTTAAAGTTATTATATTTAAACACAATATATATATATCGTATTGTATTTATGTACATACATATATATATATATTAATAAATGTACATGAAATGTTGCGTTTTTCAATAGCCTTCTTTATTAAAATAATAAAAAAAAAATACGTAACACGTACACAAATATGTACATACATACAAAAGAGAAAAAATTCAACAAAGTCAAGTTTGAATTTGAAATTATATATATACCATATTATTATTATTATTATTTTAGTTTTATTTTGGCTTTTGTTCTTACACATATATACACACATATGTCTACTTCATATATTATTTGTATTTGTATATATATATACGTCAAGGACTATAACAAAAACAAAAAAAAAGAGTAAAAAGCAATCGAAATAGCACTTTCATTTTTCATTGACAAAAAAACAACAAAAAAAAAAATAAAACAGAAACAAAAATTAAAAACAATAAAACCACAAATACATATTCAATCCACATATCCTTTTATATCCTAGTATTCTAAATGTGAATTTTTTTTTTTTTTGTTTTTTTAAAGTCCATTTACAAATTGTATATATTTATACATATAATATATATATATATATATGTAGAATAAATAGCAACAGAACATATGTATATATATATATACATATATATTAATTTCTAAACAAAATTGAAAGCTTTAAAAAAAAGGATATTATCAAAAGAATAAAAAGAGAAAAATAAAAATTGCAACAACAACAACAAAAACTTCGAAAGCCTTAATACACATTCTTCTTCTTATTATTATTAGAGTTCTATATAATGTTTTTTATTTTTGTATATATATAGTTCTTCACTTCTATATATGTTTTGTAGCATCTTTATGCTTTCCTTTTTCTCTTTTTGTTTTATATTTCAAATGTACAAGTAAACATACATTCATATATCAAAATATATATATTATAAATATATACATATATGTATAAATAATTATATTCTTCAAGTGTCAAGAGAAATCTTAAAGTTTGTTTCGCACAGTTTTTATTTTTTTTCTTTGCTCCTTTTATTCTTCTGATGTGTGTCTTTTTATTTTTAAAGTTGAAGTATATATATATACATATATATATATATATAGAAAGAAAATGACAGGAGTAACTGTTTATTGGTAACTAAGAACATTTAACCAAAGATGTTGAGAAAATATTGTTTAATGAAAAAAACACTCCGTTTTTATTGAGAAAAATAAAACTGAATATTGTATTAACATTGAGATAGTAACTGAATTTACTATACAGGCACTCTGTAATTGAAATTGGAGTTTAATGCATTCCTTATTCAATAAATTCATAACTTATATTAATTGTTATCTTTTAGCGCTTAGAAGATAACGAATGGTCATCAGAATGTAAAAATATTTAGTAGAATTTGAAGTACAGTTATTTCAATTAATAGTTTTGATAATGGATCGATCATTGAATCTGAAGATTAAAACTATATTACCTAATTTCAAAAATAATTATTTATTATAAGCAGATGAACGGAAGAACCAACAAATAATTGCATAAAAATCCGCTAAAATGTAGGATTTAATTTAAAGCCTATAGATATGCAATTCTTTTTATATTATTTTTTTGGAAATTTCAAAGTTGGCTTCAATATAGAAGTATAAAAATATGATAATGTACAAGAAGTCATAGTATCTAAAACAGAAGATATTTTATTTTAAATAACTGTGAAATTATTTTAACTTCACATATACAGGGTGTTTCGCAAATTACCTATACAATTAAAGGATATTTAAGAGGTTACAAAAACAAAATATTTTTTTGGAGGTTGAGCTGCTTCTTCTACTCTTGGGACCTATCAAATTTTTTTTAGTTTTATGTCTACAAATTTTGATTCAAATAAGATAATTTTAACTCATTCATAAAATTAAAAGACTTGATAAATTTCCTTTCTAAAGCTTAGTAAACGAGGGTTCGACGGCTCTTAAAGCGGAATTTATCCGAGAACTAAAAATTATTAATTCATACAAGCAACATACCATTAAAATTTCTTTTGTTAAAATTAAACATCGGCATTAATGTAATAATATCTAAGGTTCCATTGGTCCCCTTTCTGTCCTCGCCATTTTGACCACAATTCAATTTATGTAATCCAAATATTGCAAAAGTTACAGCAAAAAAAAATTATTTGATCATTTTCCGATGTTCAAAATACAAAATATGACAAAAATTTTAAATTAAGCAGTTTAGACATACTACAGTTTTCCATATTATATTGCCACATAAAAATATAAAATATCCTTTAAATTTTTAAGTTCTACACCTGGCCTAGTACCATTATCCTACAAATAAGCAACAATATCAATTCTAAACTAAAACTTACCGAATATATATAATACATATATACACAAAATATATGTATATTGAAAAAAGAATTCTAATATATCAAAAAATACAAAATGAATATAAACAAAAAAAAAAAAAACAACTACAAAGTAAAAAAAAAAAACTCAACACGGTAAAGGTAAATACAAAAAAAAACCAAAAATTATTTTATTTTTCTTTTTGAACTAAAAACAAAAAACAACAACAAAATTATAATAAAAACTGAAAGTAAAAGTGTTCTCTATTGAGTATTTTAGAAATTATATTCACTTAGAGAAATACATTCATATACATACATATATACAATACAAAAAGAAATACTTACTTACATATTTCAATATAAACCTTGACCATTCCTTGACCGTTATATAGATACAATTTATTCTACAATATACATACAATATACAATATACATATACACAAATTCATATGTATAGAAATAAATTGAATGAATGAATGGAATATTTTTGAAAAAAAAAAAAAAACAAAAAAAAACAAACGATATAATTTCCTAAATATGTACAGAGATGACTGGTTGACTGACTTTTTAGTGCCGGTAAAAAATGTGCGCAGGATCTTTTACTATAATTTTGTTTTTTTTTTTTTTAACATTTAGAAAAAAAAAAGTCATTTTTTTTATTAGAAAAAAAGAAATATTTCAAAATAAATAACCGACATGGAAAATGAGTATAGATATAAAAATTCTAAAAAAAAAACCAAATATTTTTTTTTTTAAATATATTTCATTTCAATTTGCTATAGAAAATTTATTAAACGCATACTCATATATTATACTCGTATATATGCATATGTATTTCTAGGTATTTATGTGTAATATTATCTATATATGTATGTGAACACGTTTTATTCTATGCTATGGCATAGAGAGTAGAAGAAAATGATATTATAAAAATCCTTTACAGGAAATTTAATATTTAATACTACTTGTATATAAATATAATATATTGAATATGTATTTATATATACATACACTTATATCTATTGACATATACACATAGCTAATACTAATATTGTAATATTAAGCGTGAAATTAAATTCTAAATTTCACAAGAATTCCAAAAAAAAAAAAAAAAAAAACAACAACAACAACAAAACTAAAAGAACGCATAAATTTTTTCGCATCTAAAAACTTTTATAAATACCATTTTTATTTATATGTATATGTATATTCTTTTTTTTGTTTGTATATGTGTTTTGAAAAATTTTACAATATAGAATAAAAAAAAATAAAAAGGAATTCAATATAAAATTTTAGACAAAATGAAAAGAGAATTTAAAAAATTTTAAAAAAAATAAAAAACAAACAAAAAAAAAAGAATTTTAAAGTTTTGAAAATTTTATATAGAATATTGGTAAATATTGTGTTCAAAAATGTGGTTGGGAATAGTAGAGGGAGTGGGAGGGGGAGACAAAATAAGAGATTGAATCAGCTGTAACAGATGATTTTTGTAAAATTGTAAACAAAACATTTTGTTTTTATTTTAAAATAATAAAAATGAAAATTTTATAGTAAAAATCGTATGTGACGTAATAATGTTTAGAACTTTTTAATTTTTTTTTTTTATTTTGAAATTTTAAAAAACAAACATAAATATAAACATAAAAAAAAGGATAAAGGTATACATATATATATATTTGTACATATTTATTTAAAGGAATTCCTTTTGTATATAATATATATATTATTGTATTTTGACTTTAAAATTTTTGGAATGACGTATTGAAAAATTTGCAAAAAAAAAAGAATTTTAAAATATTCCTTTAGGTATAGTTAAAGTTTAAATATATTTTATGTACATATTTTTATGTATATATATATACAAATTACATATAAATTTAAAATAACATATTTATTTATATATTATTCTATATTAAAGTATAAAAAAAAGGGTATTGAACTGAATATAATAATTTGTATGAATTTATTATATATTTTAATAGTTATTATTGAGATTTTTGTAGGTACATATGTATATATATATATTTATATAGTTATTGACTATATAGAAGTGGGATATATTTAATACATTGTAAATATTTTAATTATTTCAATGAATTTAAAATTTATAAATATATTTATTTAGAAAAATTTTGGAAAAAATTCTTAAAATAAAATAAAAATTCATTGAATGAATATACTATTTTTGGTTTATGGATATTTTATAATAATGGATATTTTACATAAGATCTATTTATTAAATGAATTCATAGGCTTAGTGTAGAATTGAATCGGTTAAACATTTATCTTAAATTTATTTTAAAATAAAATGTCTTATTAAAACAATGTAGATCAGTGTTTTCGTTTATTATTTTTAGATAAAATTTTTAATACTTTTATCATTTTGTTCCATTTATTAAAAGTTTTATATTTAAGATTTTTAAAGCTGGGGCGACTATTTTGTGACATTCGGTTTTGATAATATTATAACAAAACAGTATTGTATTATCAGTCATTGTACTGCGCAATCAGGTTTGTTGCTTATCCCATTATTTCGGGAATCTTACACTATCTGGGAGTATAGTTTTTCAGGTTCCTTTTGAAAGCTTAGGCCTCCCTTAGCAAAAGCAAAAAAGTATTGTTGAAAAATACTTCAAGTCATAACTAATTATATTATATTTAAATTTTCAAAAAAACTAGCCCGTAAAACTTATAATTATTAAGAATAAGTATCTTTATAATAATTTAAAAAATTAATTTTTTAAAAGAGATGCACCGAAATTTTTCACAGGATTATACCATATCTTATCTTACATCACAAAAAAAATTTATAGGATTTTAGTCCTTGTTGTAACGGAAATAAAAGTTAATTGTATTAATTAATTGAGTGACGATTTATTCCAATTATTGATTAAATTAGAAGCTAAATTGTAAGTCTTTAACTATAATAGTTTCCAAATATAATACATTTTAAATTTTATTAATTCAATGTATATATGAAAATATTTAGGAATCGGTATAATTGAAAAATAGGGTACAATAAGAACACTCTATAAAGAAGCTTTAAAAAAGGTTGCTGAAATAATCTAAGCTATGATATTTGGTAATAGTGTTTTAGGAAGTTCTATATAGTTCTCTACTTAAACCCTTTGTATAAATTCTTATAATGAAACTTTTTTTTCATTTGTCTTTAATCCATTTATCTGCATAAAATTTTATTTGAAGAAATGTCGAAAGTGCATAAGCATTCTAAGGTGCATAAGGGAATACCCTGATTTTGTATTCAACTCTAAATTCAAAATTTTACATTAGATATGTAAATATTGTGAATAAATTAAATTTTGTTAAATTTAATAATAGAAAATATAATATACTTTATAATATAGATATTTTGCATAAAAAGCAGTCATATAAAATTGAGACACCTCCTCCCCGTAATATAATTAATAAATCTTTTAATTTGAACAGTTGCAGGTACTTCTTAAGTTTTTTTAAACATCGCTTAAGTTTTTTCAAAACTAATAATTGTTCAATTTATTTTTTTTGTTTTAAATAGAACATTTTAGGAATAGTTTCCAATAGATTTTGAATCCATTGTTAGTAGCAAAAATGAATGAAACTTAGAACTAGTGACCTTCGTTTTATTTATCAATTTTCTGAATTTTAAGAACAATCACATTTTTCTTAAAAATAATTTTGAATTTTGAACTAAAATTTACTATAAAACCAGTTCCATAGGTGTAACAATTTTATTTAGTTGACTATTAATAGATTAATATTAATCAAATTATAAATAAATTGAGCAACATGTATCTGCTGATATCTGTACTAGTATTATAATATTATACTTTATTAATTTTTAACAGACTAAATACCATTTAGAATTATATATATTTATATTTGAATCTATTATATTTTATGTACTAAATTTATATTTAATTGTATATCTATAAAGATCAAAAATCTATATAAAATTATATATTATAGTTATAAATACACGAATATTTATATATATAATATTCTGTATATATATTCAATGAGGCTATTTTAAAAAATAACAACAACAATAATAATAATATCCCAAGTGACGTGAATAAAAGATTATTCATTATAATACAAAAAGTCTGATAAGAGATTTTGTAATTCCAACAGCAAACCAAAAAAAAAACAAAAACAAAAAAAAAACAAACCATATGACATTGAAAAGGATGATTTTATTTTGATAGTTGGTGTTGTTGTTGTTATTATTATTTTTATATTTTATGATAACGAAATGAACAATTTGTATTAGTGTAATATTAAACTGGTATTAGTTCTTAAAATGTGTTGTTTTGGTTGATTTTTTTTTTACTTCTATACTCATTTTTCTTCCTTTTGTTTTGATAAGGTTAAATGCAATTTTCAACTTTACGTTTTATTACTTTATGACGTATAACAACATGTACAATGAATTTTATATATAGATTAATATATAAATTATTATATACATAAAACTATGTATACCTTAATATAATTGAATATATATATATATATATGTATATATAAGGAAATGAGAAATAACTAGATATATTTTGTAGTATAAAATGTTTTTTGTGTATCTATACATTACATACCTGTTCAGTTTTTGCAATTTTTATGAACCGGAAGTCAAAAGATATGCATGTTATTTATGCTTTTACATTACATTTTTTTTTTTTTTTTTTAATTTAATTGTATATAAATATATATAGCTTATAGTTATATAGTTTTAGTATGCATTTTATTGTAATAGGAAATTATATAAAAATTTCAATAAAATGATAAAGTAGGTACTGCAGTTTTTTTGTTAAAGTAAATTAAAATTTATGAACATATTTTGAATGCATAGGTAAATGATGTGTAAAGTTAAAATTACATTTATTTTATTGAAAATTTTATTTATTTTAAAAAGCAATAGTTCTATTGGAACAAAATTTAAATGTGACCAATGGCATAAAGATGCCGACTTCTCAAATTAATGAACCCGAGTTCAAACCCAGTCAGATCATAAATATATATGTATAACTCTATCGTACCTTATAGTTTCTATCATGAAATAAAAATATAAGATTAGTTAAAAATTTATATAACTCTTGTTTAAGATAATAGATGGCGCACAAAATTTAATATTTGTGTAATTATAATTTTATACAAAAGCTACAGCCCAGTAATCTACAGCTTAGTGAGTATATCAATTAAAAAAACTGAAGCCCAGTTAAAATTAATGGAAAATTTATTATACCCTTTGAATATATTGTCATACGGGTATAAATATGCAGTATTGTGTTTACTAAAAAGTAAAAAATATTTCATAGGATTTCATTTTAAATTAATTTTTTAAAAAATTACATTTTTTTTCCTCCACCGGAAACATTTGTCAATTATAAATTTTTTCACTACTGAATTATTTGTTCAAATTCTCTCACTATCTTTTTAAATTCAATTATTATTTTTACAGATTATTGGGGCCGTTCCATTAAATAAAGCATTTTAAAATTATTAAATTAAGCAATTTGTTACAAAACAAAGTTTATTTTTTTTAAATTAATCAGTTTATAAATTTTGATTCTCACAATATTTAAGAAAAGAAATTATTATTTGAACAAAAGTAAATTAAGCTAGCATAATGCAGCCCATTAACGATGCACCGGGTTTACAACTTGGTAAGCCTACTTGTGAAGTTGAATCGTGTGTGGGCAAGTGAGAGACCACTTTGAAGATTGAAAATTTGGTTGGAAGAAAATCAATAAATTTTGATTTTTGTGAGCGAAATCTTTGGTTTGCATTCTGGGTTATATCGAGTAAGACCAAGTTGAACAACTTAAATGTCATTTTATTTTATTTTTTTTTTAGTATTTTTCAATTTTTGACACAAAAGTACGTTGAGATATTACGATTAAAAAAAAATAATAAAATTATAATGTATAAAATAACAAAGAATTAAGTAAATAATTTGAAATAATTATAAAATATTAAGAAAAATCTTTTAACATATAAAAAAATACTAAATATCATAATTTTAGAAGAAAAAAATTAAATAAGCAGAAATATATTTGTTTACTGATGATCATATTAATTCTTTGCCTATTTGACATTTGGACTTCTTATTAAATTATTTTAATATACACTATAATTATTTTTATTAGATATAATCCGACCAGGATTTCAACCCGAAACTTTTAGATTGAAAAGCCGCCACTCTACCACTGAGCTATCGGTCAGATTAGAGCTAGATATTTTAATAAAAACTGTTAAAAATTCAAATTCAAAATTGTCAGCCACTTTTGACATTTAACATATTTGTCAAAACAAAAAAAAAATTAAATGATGATTCGATGATAGGTTGGATTAGTGATTTTGATACATGTCCGCGTACCAAGTTGAAAACCTGGTCCACCGTCTATGGGATGCATAATACATAAGAAAAACCTTTTCAATGTATTCTGTATGATTTATACCAAGAGAAGAGGTGTATTTTAAAGTAAAATGATTGATTAGCAGTCTTGATCTAATTTTTACCACTAAAAATAATAGTAATAGAGAAAATATTAGTCGAAGCGATTTAATGCTCTTTTATTCAATTCTATAGTATAGCTAGTTTAGAACTTAATGAGATACAATTCTTATAAGTAATATTAAATATTAAATGTAATGCTGATTAAACTGTAGTCAGTGAAAATATTTCCTGAATTAAAATATTTACACTCGTATATGTAAAATATTAATAAAATGATATTAAGCTCTAGAAAGTATTAATTTTATATGATTATTTATATACTTTGCAATAACATATATTCAACTTAGTATAGTGCATATACCTATATACAAAGTATTTATAAAAAAAAAATATTCTTTTTAAGCTGGAAAGTTAAATGGCTTTACCTTTCTTTATTTTTAATAAAAATTAAAAAAAAAAAACGTCAAAAAACAAGTTTATATAACAGTAAATAACACCAAACCAACTCCATCTCTCCTATATTTAAAGGGTGGAGTTACTACGAGGAAACCAGGCAATATATATTAAAATATTTTAAATTAAAAATGTATTTTACAAAAAAAAAAAAAAATGTAAAATATTTTAAAACTAAGTATGTAGCAATGTATGTATATATGTATATAATAACTCTTTATATATACATACATTTAAGAAAAAAAAAAGTTAATTTTGTACATTTTTTTTTAACTTAAAAATTTAATTAAATTTTCTAAAAAAAAAAAACACAAGACAAAAAAATTATAAGGAATTTTTATGTAATAATAAAGCGTTATTTTTTTTAATGCATGCATTTTCATAATTTATTTTTCCGATGAAAAACTTTTCTTCATTTTTTAATATACAAAAAAAAAAACAAAAATAGGAAAAGAAAAAAACACTGAAAAATTTAATGAACAAAAAAAAAATGGAAAAAAAATACACAACGGAAAGGAAAATTTATTATACAGAGCAGAAAAGGGAGGACGGAGGACAAAATAAAGGGAAAAAAATGAGAGACACAAAAATAAAAAAAAAAAAACTATAATCTCCAACAGTCATAAACATTTTTAACGTTTTTTTTTTTGTGTTTTTTTTTTTTGCTATATTTTTTATATAATTTCTTTTTTTTTGTTTTTGGGCAAACCTTACATATATTTTTGCTAGATCTTTACTGAACTTATTTTTTTTTTAAATTATTGTATACTAATTTTTTTAAAATATATTTATATTAAACCTTTTCTAGTCCTGCCTGCTTATCCTTACTAGAGAGCAGCTATATAATGAATCTCAGGCCAGGATATTTATTATTAAAGCTGATGCATATTCAATATTCCATTTGATTGATAAATTTTTAATGGGTTTTCTTTTATTTGACTCTTTACCAAGCCGTTAAGATGGCCCTCTGCATTTTACAGCAACAATACCCACTACCTACTAATGTTCATATTTCAATTTTTAATGAAAAAATTTGAAAATTAACGAAGCAATACTAAAGTACGTAGAGACATGGCAAGGGACTTGACGTTTATAATACTCATTAAATGTCATAAAGTAGCCATTTGTGAATTAAATCAAATGTTAAAATATTTTCGATATAACTGTTGCATTTATATATTTATATATATACATATAATTTACTGTTAATTGCAAATAATTATTTTGTTTTATCAAATTGTGAAAACTCAAAAATCTTTAGGCAGAAATGATAATTTTAATTTGTTATACGTTTAAAAATTCAGTAAAAATATCTTATTTTCAGTAAAAAATACATACTTCCGGTATTTTGTTTTGTCTTTGACATTTATTATACCTTCATTTATGATAATGACATTTATTATACTTCTATTATATAGAAAATGACATATGTTATTACTCAATACACTTTTTGTTTTCGCCTTTGTGGTGAGAATAACACACTCTTTGTATTTCAAAACATATTTAAGAAATTAAAAGAGTACGACTATATGTGTTATATGTGTTAACTTCAGTGGAAACCAAGTCTGTTATGCTAAAATAATACAGGGTTTAGTAATTTAATATGCAAAGGAAATTGAATTTTAAAAAACAGAGGTAGTTACACTAACAATAAATAATTAAAAAATACTGTTAAATTTTACAAAAAATAGTGCAAATTATTTTTACTGAAAATTTCAGAATTTTTTTTTCATATTTTCAAAGTTTTGATTTATATCCTATTAGTTTAAGAAGTTGTGTACAATTAGTGGTGTCCCATTAGTATCAGAGCTGGTGATTTTCAAGTACCAATACCGTTCAAGTAACCGTACAGATACTGGAAAGAATACTTAATATTTAATTACTTAGTACTAAAACAAATGTAAGTACAAGTAAAAGTGCTGGTACTGGTACCCAAAATAGTATTTTTCTAGTATATATTATTGGGTTCAGCAATGGTTTTTGAATTTAAAAAAATCTCACAATTACCAGATATTACTACTTAAAAATTGGTAAATACTGGAAAGTACTGATTAATACTTGTAAGTTCTGGTTAATACTGATAAGTACTGGTTAATATTGGACAAAATATTGACGGGTACAAGCACCAGTTTTTTTACTCGTTATTATATTTTTTTTCAGTACAAGTATTTGAATTTTATTGAGTAATATTTCCAGTACTGGTACTTGTACTGACTTGTGTTTATTTAAGTACTAAAATACTAGAAAATCATCAGTTCTGATTGGTATAAAATCGTATAAGACTTCGAAATGCAGATATGGAGCGAATGATGCAGAAAAATATTAAAGCATATTGGTTATAATATTAACTGGTACATACTACTAGACTAGAATTGCTACACTCGAGGAACAAATGAGGCCTATGATTTATTTTATAAAATGATTTTCGTTCAATGTGTTTGTCAACAGTCTTATTCAACCAAAACGATCAAACTTCAAATAAATATTTTAAATTTTAATACAAAATATGTTTGAAATAATTTCGATTCTATACAAAAGTCAAAAATATTAAAACAAGCTTCACTTAATAAAAACTAAGATGGCTCTTAAAAAATTTCTTCTTTGACAAAAAACCAAAAAAAAAAAAAATAAATTAAATAAAAAAAAAAACTTTTACTCTGTTGTAAACTTTCAAAAAAAAATATATATATAAATTTTTTTTTCTCTTTTTTGTCTCTTCTTTTATTTTGCTTTTCTTAAGATTTTTTTTTTGCTTTTTTTTTTTTAATTTTCATCCTGTTGTAACATCCAAACATCCCCAACAGAACACAAAAAAAAAAAAAGACAGAAAGAGAAAGAAAGAATATGAAAAATAAAAAAAAAAAAATAGCAAAGTTGGAATGTACTTTAACAAATTTTCTTTTTATTTTTTTTTTTTTGCTAATTTTTTTTAACATTTTTCATTTTCTGTTTTTTTTTTTTTTTCATTTTTATTCTTTCGTTCTTTTGAATTTTTGGCATCCTATAATTCTCCCTCTGGAACTGTAATAATAATAATAATAGTGGTAGTAACCCTCTCCTGTAAAATTTTTTTTTTCTATTAAATTTTTTTTTCACTATTAAAAATAAATATATGTATGTTTTTGATTTTTTTTTTTTTTTTAATGTATGAATGTATGTACAAAATAAATGTTAGTAGTAGGCCTGTATAATAAATTTACCACCCACTGTATATATCCTTAAAAATAAATGAGATTTTTGTTTTTTTTTTATTTTTTTTTTTAACGGAAAAGAAGAAAATGAGAAAAGAGAAGAAGAAGAAAAAAAAAGCAACATACATACTTTACCGTTTTATATTCTTTTTTTTTTTACTTGAAATTTTTTACATTTTTTTCCATTTTTTTTACATTTTTTTTGAATGTATTAGTTTTTAATATTTTTATTATTCTTATATTTACACTTACAACCAACACATACAAAATGTTATATTATATATATATATATATATATATGTACATTCAGAACACATTAAAGAATGTTAATTTTTTTTTTATTTTGTATATATATATATTTTACTTGTAATATTTTTTATTTTATTTCATTTCTTGTTGTTTTTACTTATATTTTTTTTTTGTGGTGTTCTTTTAATTTATGTACAGTAGAGTCCAGATAATAATTACTCTTTAAAACAAGGAAGATAAAATAAATTTATGGGGTTGTTGTATAGAAAAATATAAGTACAAAAAGGTGTTGTAAAATAAATATCGCAGGATGTGCAAGAAAAATTGATGAAGAATGTACTTTACACTGAGCTTGGATCTAAGGTTATCTTATAGAATATTTGATAATTTAATCGATTTTCTAGGTCAGTATGATTCTTACAGTTTTGTCAAGAAGCATTTAATAGTGGAAAAATGTATGTTGGAAACAGATAAATTTCGGCTTAATTTCTCGAATACAATCTTCTAAAACTTTATTATTTTTCAAAATGGCTATAAATAATTATTTTAATGTGCTCTATTACATTAAATAAATCTTCATCACTAAATAAATAGTTGTATTATCCAGTGAAAGCAACTCAATATAGATGTGATTAGTAAAAAAACATTCACTTATCTAAAAAAAATTATTAATTTATTAATAATAAGTGATTGGTCAATTAAGCTCTGATATACAAGTAAGGGAAGAGAGTATTAATGGATAATTAAACTACTTAATATGGAAACTAAGCGATACGGTTGCTAAGCTACAAAGAAAGTCAGAAGGAGGGTTAATTAATGAAAAATTGTGGGTTAATAAAAAAGTTAAATAAAATTTTAATTAGAACAGCAATAATTATTAGAAGTGCGACTGACGAAAGGGTGTTAATGAAGTGTTGATATAATATCCAATTGTTTAAAATAAATTGCAATGTAAGATGTATATGTGCGCTAAAATTTTAAAATAAAAATTTTACCATCATTTTATTGATTTTAACTCATGTGTTTTATAAGACTTTTAATTTACTTAATTAGTTGATTACTAATTTTTTTTTTAACATTACTTTTGCATCTCATTTTCTATATAATACATAATATATTCTCAATTTACATATTGTATTTTACTTGTAAATCGAATCTGATACCTAACCTTATTTCCAAATCTTAAAATTATTCTTTAAAAATAAAAAAAATTTTTGGATTGTACTGTAATTATAATATATGTATAAAATTTTTATCGAATTTCGAATTATTACAAAAATTTTATAAATATATACAAAAAATATATAAAATATATGTACGTATCGATAATTTCATATTGAAAAACGAAATTATTGATTTTATTTCGAATTTTTTTTTTTATTTTTGTATAAGAAAAAAAAAAAATTAAATTTATTTTTACTTTTTATTTTATTTTACTTGTTTTTTTTCTTTTTTACATTTTTTTTATTCTGCTTTTTTCCAACTAAAAGAATTTTTACTAAATTTTAAATATTTTGTAACTGAAATAATCTTAAATTTTTGTATTTTATTAAATAAATTTGGAAAGTCGGGTTTATAATAGGAATAATATCAAATATAGATTTAGAAGATGAGTTCCATACAATTTCGATTTTTTTCGAAGTCTAATTATAGAATAAAACATTTCGACTTTTAAAAATTTTGTCATCTTTAATTTTAAAGCCAAAATCAAATTTTATTGTAAATTCATAATGACTAATATAATAATCAGGTTTTACCAACTATTATTCACCATTTCACCCAAAAAGTTTCACGTATAAATAAATTCTAAATAAAAATATTTTTAACATATATAAATCAAATGAAATAATGAGCGTAAATATAAGTGTGTATAATGCGTATATATATATATATATATATATATTAATAAAATAAATTAAATTTTTTGGTAAATTCGTAAATTTTTTTTTAAAAAATAAAAATTTTGTTTTATTTTATAACCTTTAACGATATATAAACGCTTCAGAACAATGTTTATAATATGTTTATATATGTATCACCCACCATCATATTTACCAGACCACCTTTCATTACTACACATATTTGGAAAAGCCTCTGCCCTTCTTCCCCCCCATATATATACTAGTATAATAAAAATCAAAAAATAAACAAAATTTTTATATTTTTATTTTGTACCCAGGATACCATTAAATTTCTATACTAATGCCCTGTACTTTCTTTCGCTGCCTTCAATTCTTTAGTTTCTCTCTGCCTGCATATCCTATCGTCATCATAACACACAAAAATTGTTTAAGTTTTAAGGAAGAAAATTTTACCAAAAAAAAAAAAAAAATAAAGAAAATAGTTGGGCAAAATTAAAAATATTTTTTTTTTTCATACTGTACGTACGTAAAATTTATTGGAGAAGGGGGAATTTTAATGTTTTCTTTAGTTTCTCTCCTTCGTTTTAATTTTTTTTTCTACTTCTTAAACAAATAAATAAATCTAAAATAAAGGGAAATTTTTTTTTTTATATATTTATATTATAATATATTTCATAATTTTCTCAAAAAAAAGTAATTGAAAAATTAGATTCAGTTGTATTTTATGGCCGGGGATGGAAGGTTTTTTCCTCATAGTTACTATAGATTGCTAAGACAACTTACTATTCAAAATGCAATAATTAACAAATTTGGATAACACAAATAATTTGAGGTTATTTCAGCTGCTAATAATATAAATCAACATGATGCTAAAAAAAAAATGGTTCGTATTTGTAAGATGATCGGAGTGAGACTTGTAAAATGACCAAAGTTTTAGGAATTTGTATTTTGCTGTTCTTAATTTCAAAATTTGATTCTGTAACATTCTGTGATGTATTGATAAAATTGCACAAATAAAATTACATAATAAAACCGTAGTAATATATTGAAGATGGATTGTTAAAACATCAGTTTTTTTTTAAAGTGTGGTTATTTTATAAAGAAGCCCCCTGATCCCATTGTCTAATTTGGTGAAGTTTTTCTTTTCGAAAAAAAATGATTTTTACCAAATTTCATTAAAATCGGTTGAGATATTGATGAATTATTAGAGCTTGACATTCCTGAAACTCCTAGAATCTCTAGACTCCATGATAATTGAATCATTTTATGAAATTGAGTCTTCAGAGGTCCTAACCAATAGTCTATGTTTTTGTATGGAAGCCTCCCGATCCCGTGGTCCAATTTGGCCCATCTACGAACTTAATATTACTATTAACGAAGAAAGTATTCATATCAAGGTTAATTAAAATTGGTTGAGTTTTTGATGAATTATTAGAACCTGACATTCCTGAAACTCCAAGAATTTCTAGACCCCATGCTACAAGAATCACTTTATGAAAGTTAGTCTTCAGGGGTACTAACCAATAGTCTATATACAAAATTTTAACTCATTTCGACGGTTAGATAGTAAAAAAGACAGTATACAATATACATATAGAGATATGTGAAATAATAAAAAATCCTAATAATAAAAATTGATGAAAGATGTATTTTGCTATTAGCTGGAACATAAAGTATTTCTTATAGAATGCCTAATTCGTGCATAGGTTTTGAATTTCTTTATATTACAAACCAAACCACAAAGGATCTAACTGTGGAAAAACGTTACAATCACTATTGAAGAAAATGGGTTATCAGAAGTTCATAGATTCTTTTTAAACTGTTACTTTTCTATTAGAAGATTTTTTTAGACTAATAAAGGATCAAATTACTTCTCTACAGTACTGAAATGTTGATAATATTGTAATATGGTTTTAAAACTATGAGGTACATAAGAAAAAAGTATAGAAAACATGTTTCCAAAAAAAATTTAATTAAAATTAATCAATTTTCAAAAAGTCAATTTAATAAAAAATAATTAAAAAAAATAATATTTACTTTAATATTATTTCGGATTAAAAATAATTATTATTTTTTTATAAAATTTTTTTTCTTATCAAAAAAATTTATCTTTTAAATGATAAGTTAATAAATTACCAAAACAAACAAAACAATAAAAAATTTTCAAAATTGAAAAGCTAATAATAAATACTCGTAATATATGTGCGTTTTAATTATTGTTTAGAAATAGATACAATTAAAAATGAAAACCAATTATAACTAACACATACTTATTTATTTTATGTCCTATTTTTTTAAAAAATAAAATTTTATGGTACAAGAAATTAATGTCCTCAATAATAATGATACCTAATAATAATACTTTAATTTATTGATTGATTTTTACTGTTGGAATATTCGAAATATTCATTAGATTGCAGGGTTAGATGAAATGATTCATTGAATGTTTATATGCGTTGTCAAATAATTTAGAATAGCTCCTAGTTAAATCCATAGAATGAGGAAATCATTTTGTAATTATTGGAATTACCATGACTTCTGTATAACTCCAGACCTTTAAAGAGTTCAAAATCTTTAAAAATGTTCTTTAGCAATATATTCTTCTTTTAAATATAAAAAAATTAACATTTGGCCATTAGGTGCTTCATTTAACTACATACCATTAATTTTTTATTCCTTTTCCACTCATATAAGGAGTAGAGGACACTCAGCAATTCTATTTAGACTAGACTTCAGTTTCATTAATCATTATATTCACTAAGTTGTTGATTACTCGGCTGTAGCTATTGTATGGGATTATGAATATACTAATGTTAATCTTGTGTGCCATCTATTATCCTACAAAAGAGTTATTTATTTATTTACATATTATATAAAATCTTATGTTGTATTGCGATATTAACTTTTACGATATAATTATATATACGATATTTTTTAGTAGATATGATCTGACCAGGGTTTCAACCCAAGACTTTCCCCATGAGATGTGTGCATATTTACCACTGTCCCATTCGTCAGATTATTTAACTATATAATAAGTATAAGTTTATTTTTTCTCATGTGACCTACAAACTGTACCCAGTAACATTTAAGTCACTGAAGTGTAAAACCAAATAGCAGAAGAGAGGCTTAAAACAGTTATGTACTTATTAAATGATTAAACAAAACTTAGAAGATTGTTTATCTCTTCAAACGCTCCCAGGAAGTGTTAATTTGGAACTCAAATGCTACTATGCCAGTAAACTATAGTAATAACTGGATGTATATTGATCAGGCATACACATATTTGGTTTTTTCAGGGAATCAATGACATAAACTGGAATTACAATACTAAATAAGGAAAATATATTTTTCAAGCATTACCCAAAATAATAATAGGGTAATGCTTCTACAGCCCAGTACAGTGCACCATTTAATTGCATAGAGGTTTAACTGAAAACACACTTAATTGGCCTTAATATAAGTTGCTGTGATTGATTCTATCAGCAACTCTATTCAATTAATCAGAAAAAAAGAGCAAAACTTCTAGCCCTTTACCATTTAAAAAATATAAAAAAATATTGACAATTTTTGATTAAATGTAAATTCAAATTTTTATTACATTCCAATTTTTTCCTCTTCTACCGTTTTTTTTTTTTTATTATTAAAATCTAAATATGTTTGTTTGTAAATTTAGTTAATAAAAAAAAAAAAACGTTTAAATATGCATAAACGTATGTTGATTTTTTATTTTATTAAATTAAAGGTGCTATTTTTACTTTTATCAGTATATGTATATGTATTTACACTTATGTTTGTAACAGATATATGTTTATTTTTATAGATAATAAATAAATTTATAGGAAACACTTTCATAAATTTAACGAAATTTTTATTTTATTAAATTATTTTTTTTTTTACAATTTATTTTTTTTTTTTTTAGATTTTGTTAAATCAATAAAGTCGTAAACGTTACACGTTTTTTTATCAGTTTATTTTGTTTTTATTTTTTTTTTAAGTTGATAATTTTTATTTTATTTCATTTTTTTTTTTTATAAATTATATTTTGAGTCACAAATGCTTAAAATAACTTTAAAATGTAAGAACATTAAGTATTTGATTTTATATCTCGTATATACCCATATCCTTAAAGCTCAGTTTTTTGTTGTTCTTTTTAGGTTTTTTTTTTTTTTGGTATTTTTTAATAAAGTTAAAAGTCAGTGATTCTCAAAATGTATGTGTCATTTTACACTAAGTGAGTGGTATTATCAAAAAAATAGAAATGTCAAAAAAATTGAAACGAACAGTTTTTGACTTTTAATACTTGATCAAAGTAAATGCGAATTTTTAAAATAAAAAAAACTTTTGAGTTCCACAAAAATAATATCAATTTGAAAATGGATTGAGAATGATCTATTTCTTGGGGCTTGGCCCAAAGATCGAAATAATTAAAATATCATAATTTTAAATTAAAACTCATAGGTTAGTCAATTGTTGACTCTTCATTTGAGTGTATTTAAAAAAATTAATAGATGCGATTGAAAAATATTTAAAATTTGGTCGAATAATAATGCTGGACAAAAAAAAAGAATTTAAAAAAGTTGTTAAAAAATATTTCATTAAAAATTTTGGTTAAAAAATACTACGTGCAGGAGCTAGCAATCAATTTAGGAACGGTTTTTCAAGCATTTAGAAAATGACTAAGCACATATAGTTATATTTTTATTAACGAACACATTATAAGGCACCTATCAGAATGACTAGTTTTATTTGGTTTGAAAAACAGTGCTGCCTTATGCAATATTATTTCCGGAGAATCTTATATTGATGGATAAATGATATAAAAAAATATAGTGTAAAACATAAAGTCAGGGCAATTAAGAGGATAACAAAAAAGCTGTATTGGATAAAATTTAGAGAAAGTTTGCTGGAAAAATTACCTGTAAGATTTTATCATGCCACTGAATTTCTTTTGTTGTAAGTGATGATTTTTAATTTTTTTTTTTTTTTTTTTTTTATTCCTTTTCCACTCCTTTAAGGAGTATAGGGCATTCACCATGTTTTTTTTTATTTTAAACTAGGCTTCAGTTTCTTTAATCATAATATTCACTAAGCCGTTGATTACTCGGCTGTAGCCATTGTAGAAGGTTATGAAATATGAATGTACAAATGTTAACTTTGTGCGTCATCTATAATCTTACACAATAATTATTTATATATTTTTATTCATATCTTATTTTATATTACGATATAAACTATTACGATATAATTATACAATTTTACGATATTTTTTATTAGATATGATCTGACCGGGGTTTGAACCCGAGACCTTCCACATGAAAGGATGATTTTGAATAGAAGTTTCTTATACCACTTGACCCGTTTTTCAATCACAATTTATTATTTTGACACTTGAACCTTGTACAACTATGAAGCGCTAAATTTTAAACGAAACTCATTTCATGTCAGAGTTCTTACTTAAGTTCAAAGATTTTGACAAAATGTCCTTCCTTATCTTGATAACTATACCCCGTAGTTCTATATCAACTATACTTCCCTATAACTCCATTAGTAATTGAAAAAACTTTAAATATCCAAATAGTTGACAATCTGTGTAAAAAAAAAATTTTACAATAAAATTTTTATTTTTTTTTATTATTATCATTTTTTTTTTCAGGATATAACTTTAGGGGGTAAATTTATGTTATTTGAATCGATTCGATTTGAAAAACATAGACCCAAAATACAAAATAATAAAAAAAAAAAAATACAAATTCAGATAAATTTAAATCACTTTACCAAAAAAAAAAAAATAAAATTCATAATAGGTATATATAGAATAATATATATACATATATATATAGCAAAAACATGTGGCCCACAAAAACTATTTTGAAAAAAATTAAAAAAAAAAACTGAAAACGTTCTGAAATTAAAATTTGTGAAAATGAATTGGGGTTAAATAAACAAAAATAAAAAAACAAATATCTGCAAGGTGTGTGCGTTTAAAAAAAAACTATTTGAATTTTTTTTTTTAACTTGTTACTGTGGTGTATTTAGAAAAAAACAATTTGTACAACTCAAACTTTTATTAATAATAAAACTTAAATAAACAAAATTAGAAAAACTTTACAACAATATTCATAAGTTATTTAACTGTTTAAAGATAGTTATATTCTTAAAACTTTTTTTATATTCGATATTTGTTTATAACTTCGATTAAAAGTGGGAGCACCCCATAAACAACCGAATCTAGCTGATAGTTATAGATAAAAAAAAATATATTCTGTAGTTTTAATCATATAATTATATTTTTAGTTTGGTGTAGTATAATTGCAATTTATTAATTTTTGGTATAAATTTATGGACAATACCATAATTCCTTAAAATTTTCTCTATATAATCCTACTACTCTAACTATCCTACTAGACTAAATTCTGAATCTCTTTTCAGAAAACCCAAACTGTAAATTTGTATAAATATTCTAATCTTAAAATTGTGCTTAACAGGATAAGTAATTTACATCATGCAACTATACTCTGGATGAATTTGACCAATGTTGTAGTCACATGCTTCAAGAAAAATTAATCATTTGTGCACTCATAATCTTATATACAAATAGAAATAGAAATGAAGCTATTGAAAATCTAGTATTATCTCGTGTTTAAATAGCAGCTCCATCGCCTAGTAAGTAAGCCTAATACTATCTCATGTTTAAATTATTTGTGGAATTCATTAAGATCAAATCTAATAACACGAATATATTATGACCCCCAGTTCCAACATGTTCCTTGGTATAGACAGGCTTATTAGCCTAACAGTTGATGTTAGGCTAATAAGCATGTCTATAAGTTAATGCTTAAACAAAAAAATAGCCAACGGATTGAATGAAAATGATGATTTACGAAACTGAATCTTAGTCTAAACGACATTGTGAATGTCATTAACTCCTTACAGGGGTGGGAAAGGATTCAAAATTAAAAACTGTTGGAAACTTTTGATATTATCCACCCACCTTCATAAAAAAGATTGGATATTTAATTTGTAAAATAATTTTAGTAATAAAAGCATAGAAAAAAATCCAACAAAGTTTAGGCCAAGTTCTATAAAAGGCTTTAAAAGACTTTAGTATAATTAAAAATATATACAATTCATAAATTCGAAACATTACTTTACTTTTACTGTACTTTCTCTCCAACTTCCAAAAATATTCAGCATTCAAAATCTAAATATTCCGCACTATTAATCAAAAGATCATAAAATATGATATTTATAAGATTATTATTCTTTTTAAACGAGGGTAAGGAACAGTCTCACTTTTTTTTTTAACCAAACCATAGATTTAAAAACGTTTTCATAATATTAAAAACTTAATAGTTAATATACAACAAAGGTTATACCAACATTCAATATTATATCGTAACATTTATTTAAAAAATTATAGAAGCAAGGTACAATTACAAATCGAAGGTCAAGATAATTTATTAAATTTTAATTTAGAAATTTTTCATTTAGTTAAGACTAGCTGTTTAAACTTTCTTGCATATACTTATATAAATATAAATATATCTTTTATATATTCTCACCTTTCTATTTCTAGAACTTATATCGTCTAATATCATTAATTAATTGTTATTAACTAATAACCTTTCAGTTTTTGACTCCTCATAAAACTTTTTGATAGAGCTGCTATTGAAAGATTTGATATAGTTACTTTGTTTAAATTAATAAAATAATATTTTTTAATATCATTTAATTGGCGCATTCCAGAATTTTTTTTATATATAACTTAAATTAATTAGGTTTTATATGAGTTGAAAATATTATTTTAAATAACTTGCACTTAGTTGTAGTTAAAAAAGTTTTAAATTTGAATTTGTTTTAATTTTTTTTAACTTTAAAATTAATTAATAATTAAAAAGTAAAAAAAAATAATTAAAGTTCCAGTACTATTGCTTTTAAGTTTGGTTAGTAGATAATTAATTAGGGAATTTTTAAGTTTTAATTTGACTTTTTTTATTAAATATTTGGTTTACTTGTACGTTAAATTTATACATTATATATTTAAAAAACTTTTGTTTTCGACTCGACTCAACTATCATTGAGTTCAAATTAATGGCTTAATCAATAATTAATAATTAAACAACTTTAATAACAATACATTAATATATAAAAATATAAACAATAACAAAATATAAAAACAAATAATTTAATTGAATAATATAACTCACAGATATAGAATACCATATAACTCAAATACAAAATTATTACAATATAAACAAAAAATAGAATTGCATCTATTGAAAATCTAAGACATTTCCCTATGTATGGCGTAGTACTATATCTTTGTGGAATTCATTTTTAACAGTTCTTATAATATGAATATTTTACTTTCCCTATTCTCACATACTCATATTTAGAAAGGCTGCTTAGCATATAACAATGAACAGTTAGCACGTAAAAAAAATTAAACAACAATATAATATTAAATCTTCAAATTATAAAAAAAATAATAATTATATAACAGAGTTTTAATCCATTAATAATGCGAAATAAAACATTCTTTGAGGAATTTGATTTGAACTAAAAAATTACACTATAAATATTGTCAAAATTAAATAAGTTAAAAATTAATTAGATTTTGTTAATGAATATTTTTAACAATTAATTAAATTAATATTAATTATTAAATTATGTTTTATATTATACTTAAAATCAAAAAAATATTTAGGTATTTAATATAATAAAAAAACTGTTCTAAGAAAAAAATATTGAACCGAATGTGCCTCTTTTGAAAATGTAGGGTGGCAGTTATATATATACAGCCCTATTCTCAATTTCCTCGTAAAAAATTAAATCTGCATTGGCAACTTTGACGTTTGAATTCATTTTTCTAAGTAAAAATATGAATTATTCTTTTCAAATTTGTAGTATCTAATAATTTTTGAATATTATTTTGAGAAAAAAGTATTTTAAGATTAGTCGTATCATAAATAAAAAATAGTATGCTACGAATGAATATTTCTTTCATAGATTTTTGTATTTTTTCGTAACATTAAGTCGGAATTATGAATAGCTTTTTAGTAGATTATCTGCGACGTAGCTGTACGAGGGAATTTAGAATAGGAGTGATAGTTATTAAAATTTTTATTATCAGTTTTCGATTTTAGGTATTATAAAACAATTTAAATAATAGTAAAATTAAATTTAATGATTTAAATAGGTTTTAACAAACAAATTCAGTTATAAATTTTTTTTTTTAAACTTCAATTTTCGATTAAAAAAAAATTGTTATTTGGCGTTGGCGTTAAAATCTTTTTAAATATCAAATCTACTCCCAAATCAAGAATAATCGGTAAACTGGGTTTTATTGCACCAACCAACCATTACTGATCTAATAAAAAAATAATGATTTGTAATGAAATAATGAGTTATGAAGTTTTTTGCACCAAAAACATATTTTATAAAAACTATCTGAAGTTTTAATTAGAAAAAAATCATTTACTTATCATAAACTTGATTATTTCATTAATAATAAGTACTTTGGGCAATAGGGCCTAGGTATTTTGTATAAAGTCCGATTAATATTAATTAATTATATAAATATATCTTCAATATATTTTGCTAAGAAACATCTGAAATAATATTTATATTAAGATGAAATTGTATAATAGGAATAAGTCTCAGATAAAGTATTGTATCTGCAATTGTAATAATTAAAAAACATTTATAAAAATCCTGTTGTAATTATACTTAAAAGTTCTGATCATTACATAAATGAATAATGATAATTATAAACAATTTATAAACTATTTCACATTATTAAAAAGTTATTAATAACATTTGGTCTTTATTATTTATTGAAATTTCAGTAAAACATTAAATATCAAGAAAAAAATGTTTTTAATAATTTAAAAAATTGAATAAATATAAAACAATATTTGATTTGACATACCTTTTTGGCTAAGTGTCAATTGAGTTTCATTTATCCTGTTTGTTTTTATTTTTTTGTTTTATTATTTTGACTTCAGATGTTTATTATTTCTAATATGTATTTTTATATATATACATTAATATAATACATATATATACATTTATAATATATATTTTGATAAATGTATTCACATAAAATATAACGGTATTATACTACTTTTATAACGGTACATTACTATTTTAATTCATCTATATAGTATATAAAAATCCATTATTATATTTGTTTATAATAAAATATATATACACATATATACTATATATATATTTATTTATTTATTTATATTAATGTTTTGTATGTGTGTTTTTCTAAATTTTCACAAAAACAAAACAAACACAAAAAAAAAAATGTTGGAAAAACAAAAAGAAAAAACCAAAATGAAAATAAAAACAATTTGTGTGTTTGATTTTTTCTGTGTCCTTTTTTAATTTTAATTCATATGTTTTATTGTTTTTTTTTTTTGTTTTTTGTTTTTTGTTTCTTTTTTTTTCTTATCTTGAATCCTGTTGAAGATCCATGCCGCAAACGCATTCAAAATTAATTTGTTTTTTTTTCTATTTTTTATTGTTTTATTTTTTTTTTTTGGTATTATTAACCGTTATTTAGTTTTTTCTTTGTTTTTTCTTATTACACATTTCAATTTATAATTTGATAAGTTTTCACTATTATTTTGATAAGTTTTATTCTTTTTAGAATATTTTTCTTAATATATATACATAAATATATATATATATATATTTTTTTACTGTTACTTTTTCTTAAACTTATTAATTTAATTAATTAAATTTTTTTAATCACAATTATTAACAAACAAAAACATATTACAAATTCCAAAAAAAAAAAAACAATTGATTTGAAAAACTAAAAATTATTAAACCTGTTTATTTGTATTTGTATTTTTTAATTAAATAAATTGATTAGTTAATTATTTAATTTTATATATGGATGGTAAAACTTAATGCTTTAAGATTTATTTTTTTTTAATATAATATTTTTGGACATTTTGGAGCTTTTGAATTTGTGTCTTGTATCTTTTATTATATTCCTTCGAACAAAATTTGATTATATGTACTTATTTAAATACTTATCAATTTATTTTGTTTTTTTTTATATTTAATATTTAAATTTTTTTAAAAATTTATTATAAAATACTTTTTTTTTGTATTTTACTTATTTTTTTTTTTTGATTAATTCTTCAAAATATCCTTAAAATGATGTTGATATTGATGATGATAATGTGATGATGTGTTATTTTACAAAAAAAAAAAAAACAACAACTTTCATAAGGAAGTAAATCTAAATTTCTTTTCTGTTATATCCTTGTTTTTTTTTTTTAATTTTAATTTTAATTATATTTAATAGATATTTATTTATATATATATATCTATTGTATATATATATTATTATATATACGTCTTTATACAAATATAATGTGTTAATATTATTTATAAAATATTATTAATTTATACATCGATATATATATATTTACACCATATATATATATATTTATTTATATTTTATTTAAATATACTATATCATATTATATATATATATATATATATATATATTGTGTGTGTGTGTGTTATATTTTGTAAGTAAGTTAATAATAATAATATATATTTATTTATTTATTTTTTTTTAATGTATAAGAGAATATAAAAAAACGACGACGACGACAGTATGCGACGGTCACACTTCTTACTCGCGAACACGACTCTTTTAGACTGAATTTGGGAAAAAAAAAATTATATACAAATAATAATAATACAAATTTTTATATTTTCTATTTTGAATTGAAATCATCAAAGAAAAAAACAAAAAAAAAAAAAAAAAAAAAACTCATAAGGATTCCAAAAAACAAAAAAAAAAAAAACAAAAAGAAAAGAACAAGAATAAAAAGTGTACATATATATATATACAGAGAAAACAAACTAAATAAAAAAAAAATTTACAACAACAAAATGTAAAAGAAATTTTTTTTTTTTTTTTTCCTTTTTTCTTATCCTTAAAATTTTTACTCCACAAAATATCCATATATAACTATCAACAACAACAACAACAACAAAAACAAATAAAACCAACAGCCACAACAATTCATTCAACATATATAAATATATATACATACATACCAACTAACGTATAGTAAACGCGATAACCACAGAAAAAAAAATTTCTTATTATATTTTTTTTTCTTCTTTAAATTATATGCACATGCATACATATAAATATATATATATATATATTTAATAAGATATTGAAGTAAGTATATATATATGTTCAACAAAAAAAAAGGGAGCCAAATTAACAACATCGTGTCACATACACACATAATCACATTTATACTTCTCTTATTTCGGGTTTGTGTGTACTATACAAAAATAATATATACATATATATATATATATATATATATATTATATTGTATATTTATATATATATATATTAAATGAGTATAATGATGATTATAAACAAGAAAAATAAAAAAAAAAAAGAACTGTGTGGTGTGTTCAACAGCGATCAACGTGAACGAAAACGACAAAGACGACGACGACGACAACCACGATGACGATAACTACGACGACGTCGGCAGTTTTTATTAAAAAAAATTTTTTTTTTTTTTACTTTGTTACTATTTTAATATTGCCTTATTATAAACATAATATCCATTCATTTTACATATAAATACATGTATGCACTTATTATATATATATACATACGAACATACATATTTAAGTACTTATATATATTCTTATCAATAGTTAAACATAACATCAGATATATATACATATATATATATAAAAATATCCTTTTAAAATTTTTTTCGAATTTATGTATGTCGGTATAATTGCGAGAAATTCTCCAAAGAGAAAGGCAAAAAAAAATAAGAAAAAAAAAATTAAATAAAAAAAATATGAAAAAATTAAAATGAAAAAATTGTTTTTTGTTTATTATTTTTTTTTCATTTTTTCGGGGGTGGAAAAAAGTAACAAAAAAAAATTAAAAAAAAAACAAAAAAATAAACATTTTTTTTTTAAAGATTGGAATTTTTGATATTAAATTGGTTTTTTTTTTGTTGTTGTTGTTTTGTTTTTGTGCAGAAAATTTCTTTTAATATACGACGACATTACTTTGAAAGTTAATCGACTTGGTAAAATTATTTTCAATTTTATAATTTTACCTTCCTTATTGTTTCAATATTTACTTATGATACAGATAATAGTTGAATAATTAGGAAATATAAGCGAATTTGAATAGATGTATATTTGAGCACGTATGGATGTATTTAATATCAGATGTCTTTATTATACCTGTATTAACGTATTTCGTATAGGGTATAATATATAACGTAGGGTATATTAAATTTGTTATACCATTTATAATGCTATAAATAAGAGGGTATAGATATAGACTCAAAAGTATAGATCGGATCAGAATTAAAAAGTAAATCGATTTAACTATATGTATGCCCGTACGTTCGATCGTTCGCTGGATAACTTCAAAACTAAAGGAGATAGGATGCTCAAATTTTTCAAAAATTAGTTTTTTATACAAGAGCCGTTTTTGCTATTGAAATCCAATCAGCTTACACAACGGGATCAAGTAGCTGTCATACAACTTCTTATTTTATATGAGGGTTACTCTATATTTAATAAAGTTGGATGTTCAAAATTTTGTTAAAAGTAGTTAAGTTTAATGGCCAACGCCTATACATTATGTAGCTTATCAAATGCAAGAGGATCTAATAGCTGTTATGCAACTTTTATTTTCTTTATAATTCAGAGTTTAATAAGTTGTGTATTTGAAATTTTGCAAAAAGAAATTAACTGGATAGTATCCTAGAGTTGACACGATCTACTCTTCACTCTTCCTTGTATTTTGTATAAGATAAAACATTGCATTAAAGATTTGATTTCTAAATTAATTGATTTAAATTTTTTGATCGTAGAGCTGTATCAAAAATAAATGGGATATGTAAATTAATCAGTAAATTGATATTTTTCCATACCATACAAAACAATGGACAAACAGAAGTTTCTTTTAAGTTTTTTTTTATTGAATTAATGACCTTCTGCAAACGGAACTTTTCAAAGATAACACTTTATAATAACATATTTTATATATAGTAATATAATATATATACAATATCCAATTTAAATGATTAAAGCATAAGCATAATTCATAATTATTATTATAAAAATTTTATTAGGAATATTAAAATTGATCAAGGATCAGAATCTACTTATAGTTTACTTTTATAGTTATATATAAACCTCTACAGTATTGCTTATTCTATAAAAATAGATAATTGATTAAACTTAAATAAAAATAATTGAGGTCCAAACAAGACCCAATTGATTACATTTGTCAAAAACAAAGTTCGTATAATATAATCCAGTTCATATTTTTGTATAATTAAAATAAAATTTAATATAATTAAAATAAATAATTGTTTAAATGCTTATATTATTGTTTTTTAGAGAATGCCATTAATAATTTAAATATAATGAGTTGAAGCTACGTTAATAAGCTTCTTTGATTTATTTGGGTTATATTGTATTTTTCAACTCTGATTATTTGTTAGCTATATTAAAAAATCTCCCATATATAAGTATCTTTAAATGGATTGTATTAAATATACTATGCCTGCTAAAGGATACTAAATATTTATTCAAATGTAACTGATGATCTAAAATTATATAAAAAAAATTCGTAGTCAAAAATTTTTAACAATATACAATGTATAATTGTATATAGATAAGTATAGAAGGGTCAAAAAGTTTGTTGTTCAGAAGATGGCCTATCATACCTAATTCAATGCGATACAAACGTAAAGATAATATTTTAGTAATTTTAATTAGTACCAGGACAATAGTAAATATTGTCTGATATTATTATAGTCCTTTGCCTAACTGGCATTTGGACTTCTTAAATTAAATACTATCTATTCATTTATAATTACAATATTAATTATTTTGTTTATATTATACATTTATATATTTATAATTATATTTGGTCACCATGGGGATTTGTAAAGAAAAATTGTCTTTTCCAATAATTTTTTCAATTAAAACAATTCATGACTTGTACAGGAATCGAACCCGCACCTCCTTGGTTAATAAGCCAAATGCTTACCCACTAACCCACCAAGGCCCTAAAAATAAATAAGTGATAAAATTTAGTTACTATTAATAGGTTATATAATAACTGCATATTTTTAAATTTATATTCTCTATCAACAAATCATAAATATTCCTAAATGGTCCCCATCATTCATGTACAAATTTTTAAAACATTTCTATTCTGTTACTAAGTTCACTCATATATTACTTAATGTGTACCTGAGGAACAATACTGTCATAAATCTCTTTCGTATAATAATTTGTCCATGTTTGTTAATTTTTCAGAACAATTGAAATTCAGGCGAAAATTAAAGTAAAAATGAAAAAAAAAAGTAACAAGAAAAAAAAAACAGTATAAAAAAAAACAAATTTCATAATTTTCGCCAAAAAAAAAAAATTTTTTTTTAATACACATACATTATAAATCCATGTATGGAAAAAAAAAAAGAGAAGGGGGATTTATCACTCCCTCACCATAATTTGCTCATATACACTTTCCAGCACAATTACAACAAAAAATTCAACCAACTTTTTTTTTTTTCGTTTTTCTTTTTACATTTTATTATGTTTTGTTTGTTTTTGTTTTTGTTTTTTTTTTTTTTTTTTCAATATCTAAAGTTTGGCACTGGCATTTTTACCCAAGTAAGTTGTCTATTATGTGAAATTTTGATTTACATGCATTCAGTAATGAAAAAAAAAGTAAAGAGTACATAAAGTCCACATACATTTTATATCATTCTATATATATATATATATATAATGTTTATTTAAGTGTAAATATATATACATATATATATATATATATATATATATATACATATATTATCTTATAAGTATATAACAACGTCATCTATAAATAAAAAATGTGTATATATATATATATATTATATTAATAAGTTTATATAATCATAAGTATATATGTATATATAATATATGTATGTTTATAAATATTTTCAATGTAGGCTTAAATTTTGTTAAATTTTTCGACAGACTCAAATGATAAGAGTTATATTAAGGATACGATGACTAAAGGTGTACAGAACGGTTAAGGATACTTGAAAAAAAAAATTTTTTTATTTACTTTTTCTTTTTTTTTTTTTGTGATTATTTTTTCTTTTTTTTTTTAATAAAATTTTTTTTTTTTTTTTGGGAATTGCGATGTAAAGACGACAATTTATAAGAGAAAAAAAAAAAGAATACAAGTAATACATTTTTTTTTTTTATTTATTTATTTTTTTTTTCAGTTTTTAGTTTTTTTTTTTTTTTTTAAGAATATACTTGTATAATTGTATATACAGATAAGTATAATAGGCTGTGTATATAACACCATCGAGAATCAAAAAAAAAAAAAAATTAAAAAAAAAAACAACAATAATAAATGAAAAAAATAATAAACGAAGAAAAAGTGAAAAACATTATCAAGTAGTATAGTAGCAGGAGCAGCAGCAGCAGCAGAAGAAACCAACAACGAAACAAACATACATACCTACCTACTATAAAGAAATATAAGAATTTGGACAAATTTGCAAAAAAAACAAAATATGAAAAGAGAAGTAATAAATATTCGTATGATGCATGTATGTATGTATATGTGAGTATAGGTATTTTAATTTCAAATTAAATATTTGTGAAATATTAAGCAAAAAAAAAAAAAATATATAATAATAATAATAAATTTTTTTTTTTTTTTATTTTGATAAATGAATATTAAATGATGTTAAGCATATACAAGATAGTGACTCTTTTTGTTGTTGCAGAATTTAAAAGATAGTGACTCTATTTCTAGCGGAATTTTGGAAGGATTAAATTTCAATATTTTTTGCATTGTTCTCTTTTCAAAAATAGGTTTGTTGTAGAGGAGTTTATACTGAAGCTATGGGAATAATAGATTGGATATATCAACAAAATTGGTAATTAAGCAATAAGTGAACTATAAGTAAATATATACACTAAGGGTGTAATGCAATAAGTGAAAAGATATTAAAATAAGAATGGTTTAAAGCATGTTAAAGGTATCGGATTAATAAGGAAGCGGTGAGAACGTCACAATTCCAATAGAAGGGTATCTGATTCAAATCCTGGTCAGATCATATCTAATAAAAAAAATATAATTTATATCATAATAGGTCATATACCACAATTTTAAAATAATATACTTGCCACTCAGAAGGAATGGCTGCGATCCACTCGCTGGTCACATTTCATATGGTATGGGATTGCACATAAATAAATAATCTTAAACGATTAAATAGTTTAATCCATACGTATAAAATAATACGTATATTGTATGGCAGGGAAATGTATGCGAACTCCTTCCACCAGACCAACTTTATTTTGTGCTTTAAAATTAAGTATACCATTAAAACTATGTTCGGGCGTGTATAAAAAGTAAATACATTTTAGTCCAATATGACAATATGAAGTTAATTTTATACTTATCCTAATGGTTAACCCTTTTACGTTTACTTTTCTTTAAACTTTTACGGGTTTTATATGCAAACTCTTCAACGATTAAGCCAAAGAGGAAAGTTATAAAATACATATTTGAGTAATTTTAACAGAACAAATTTCTCTATATTTTTAAAATTCTAAAATGAATCTAGAATCTAATTAAACAACTCTTTCCTTTCATTTAAATAACTTTTTTCATAAAGTTAAAATAAAAATTTCATCAAAATTTCCCAAAGAAGTTCACCCATCTTGGAAACTAAAAAGTAACAAATTAATTTTTTTTTTTCCTACTTTCTTTCGGCATAAATTTGCCAATGAAGTTTATTTATGTATCGCGCAGAAAAATGAAAATAAAAAATGAAAAAAAAAAATGTATAATTTTTTTTTATAAGTAAGGATAATAACATTATCATCCCTTCTTCCTGAATTCATATATCCTTTCAAAAAAAAACAAAAAAAAAGACAGAAAAAAAAAATTTAACTCAAAAAAAAATTTATATAAAAAAAAAATTATTTGAAAAATTCAAAAGAAAAAAGAACGAAAGTAAAAAGAAAAGAAAAACAAACTTATGTAGAAAAAAAAAATTGGTATAGTGCGCGCGCACCCTTATTATGGTGACTTTTGTAAGATACAACAAATTGAATTTTTTTTTTTTTTACTTATTTATTTTGGTATTTTTTTTTATGTTTTAATAATCACAGTGCTCATTAATTGTTCAAAATATTTTGAAAAACTTAAAACATAACAAAAAACAAAAAAAAAATATTAATTAATTTTGATTACACTTGGTAGTTTTCCACTACACCTCGCCTAAATTTTTGTTCAATTTAATGATTTTTTTTTTTTAATTAAATGTATCATCAGTATAAACAAACCAATTTTAACTAAATCAAATTTATTTTGGAAAATTTAATATATTTTAAATTTTCCTAAATAAGTTGGATCTAGTTAAAGCTAAAGAGGTTCCGTTTACATGGTCCCTGAATCATCGATGAGCCCCTTTTTTCGTTGCGCCAGTTACTTAGACTGAGGTGTTTAAAGTCCTGCAAGAACTCACATTATTGCTCTCTAGTTTACAGATTTTTCAAAACACAAAAGCTCACAAATTTCTAGCTCAATTAGCACAAGCTTTTTTGTTTTGAATTCTAAGCACATTTACTATCTCAAAGCTTATATATTAGATGATTAAATACAAAATTTTTCAAGGAGAATCATTCTATTTTACAGAGGGGCACTAGCTTATGGATGATTGCTTTGAGATTATTAAATACAAAACTTTACAAGGAGAATTCTTCTATTTTACTAAACGGCGCTAGCTTATATTATAAATTACCAAGAGTTTCTGAGTTTCTCCTAATGAGTTTATGAGTTTCTCCTAATTAAAACAAGAGTTCTTCGATATTGTACAAGATTTAGATTTTCTCATATGAATTTATTATGTTATAACTCTATTCGTCTCAAAGGTTTAATTATGTCTAGAGTCTAGAGACATAAGCTATAAGTGATATTATTGATAAAATCCTAATGAAATGAAATTAAGAGGAGTTTAAAGGAACCATTTTTGTCGATAAGAAAATTTAAAAATTGTTTCAAATTTCTATGATTTAGTTCTGCTTATACTGACACAAAAAATCTGATATTTATTTAAAATATAATTCATTTGTTTAATAATATATGAAATAAAGCAGTAGGAGAGGCAAAGGAACAACACTATACACTTGCGAAATAATAACCCTGCGGCATAATCACTGTCATAAATATTGACCTAATCACTTCAATTTAAACAGGTTCTAGTGACTGAATTAAGGGATATGGCTTGGTATATTATCAATTTTAATGTCTATGTCCAGAATATTTTTAGTTTATTTATTTTTTTTCTACATTTTATATTGTGTAAATCGTAGATTTAATTTTTTATAATAATTTTTTTATATTGAACCTTTCGAAATAATGACTCGGATCTTTTAGTAGTTACTATTTTGCGAGTGTACTGTATCTGCACTATGACTAATAACGACCACAAGAACTAATAAAGGTCAATTTGAACAACTAACCATACGATCAAACTTAGTTCAACCAACTTTTCCCACAATCGTGAATGGTAAACTTCTTATAAGCTTCAAACAAATAGGAATTCTTCAAACGGAAACGGAAAACAATCGGTAATTAATCAAATTTTGGATTTAAATTCAAAAAATAGCTGTATAACCTTCACAATGTTAGATACATAGGTAACTTATAGCTATAAAATTGATCATTTTTATTATAAATCAATCTAAAAAAGCTAAGTAAATTTTAAATGTAAATTTTAAAGATATAAAAATGAATTCTTCTCTTTTATATAAGATACCAATTGCCATTATAAACCATTTTAAAAAAAAATATATTCAAAGAAAGTCAAAAATCTTAACGGTAGATCAACTCTTCAAATGATAAATTTTAGAAACCGTTAAAGAATAGTTGTTTTAATTGTATGTTTACTTCATTGAGGAATTCATCATTCTTATTATAATTCGAATAATAAGAATAGAATATTACCCCCCCCCCCTCCCTTCCTCTTCCCCACCCCCTTTCCAAAAGGTTGCTACGGTATAGACAGGCTTATTAGTTCAACACTTGAACAATCACAAGGTTTTTTAATTATGCATAATTTATCACAAAACACTGAATACATAAAATAAAACTAACACTATAATAGGCAACAAACACATAGGACACATAGGAAATTTATTTTGGTTAACTTCTATAATTGGCTTTACATCCATATAGTTTACATAAGGATGCTTAGCAATATCTATCTAGATATATTTTAATTATATATATTATATATATTAATTATAAGATATATATAAACGCAATTAAAAACCAAAAAAATTAATGATATTCAATCAATTTGAAAATTAGAAATTAGAAAAGTGGTGATACATAATAAAGCGCATTTCAAATTCAACTTGAAGTTACCCATATCACATTACACCTCTTCCTATTGCAACCAACATAAACTCACACTTCTAAAATTTTAAAATAACAAATAATTTCCTTTGTGTCAACAGTTCAAGGAACAAAATTTGAGGTTTACCACTTCTTAAAAACACAGAATGAAAAATTTAAAGAAAAAATTATGGTATTAGAAGAAAGCAAAAGTTATCCATGATTTTACAGTACAAGTTTATTTGGATATATAATATTATGAAATCTTATCAATGTACTAGCTCATATCACAGAGCATAAATCTTAACACTGTAGATAATAAGTCACAAGTTTGTATAAAAATATATTAAAGTGGATTACAACTTAATAATAGAATGATTATATTTATAATGCCTTAAATAAAAATTACTACTTATTTTGGGAGCGCCACTTAATACAAAAATGCAAAAACTTCAAATGAAAAAATCCCAAATGACGAAAATCCCAAAAATTTAAAATTATAGAAAATTAAAATTCGAAAACATTTATAAAACACCAGCTCTAAAGATTTTAAAAATTATTCTTCAGAAGTTCCTTTTATTTTAAATGTTTTGTTCCTTTGTTTTCTGACATATTGCACATGTAAAAATATTAGAGAGAGTTTTATATTTGGATAGAAAAACTGGGCTCTAATTATTTCTTTGGCACGAGTTTATTGGGAATAGTCCCGTTAATTTTAAATCTTTTGTTGCTGACATTTTATGTGCTAGATTTATTTATTTATTAATTTAGTTATTTATTTATTTATTAGTTTATTTAATTTATTCATACACCCCTATAGACGGTCAGTTTATACAATGAGTATATGATTGGGATTTTATTCCAGAATTTATATTATAACATATTTTACTAAACAAAGATACAAAATCATAAAATCAAAAATAATTCAAATAAATTTATTACAGAACAAATCAAAAATGTTACTTATTTCTACAAAGCAAAGCCGAAAAAAATTCACAATTCGTTTGACCTCGCTTTATTTTGATTGTTAGATCATTTCAAAAAGATGGTATTTTTAAAAAAATAAAGAAAAAGGCCACATTTTACTTTAATGTTTGGGTACATTAATTTGACAGAATCTATATGATCTTCCAAAAATTTTTAGGTTTTTAAATTTTATATTTTGGAATTCCCAACCAATCCCTTATATTTATTTTTTAAATAAAAACTGAAAATTATGAATCTAATAATTCTAAATAAAAACATAAATTCAAATATTTTTCAACAAAACCAAAATCTTAACACCATTTATTTTCAATCCATTTATATTTGATGCGTTCCTTTATCAGAAGTAAACTAATTTGGTACTCTCAGTTACTCTTTGGTTCTGTCAGCTACTCCTAGCTACAACCGCCTTTGAGAAAGAGTAGATGACGTGTTCCTTTATGAGGAGTTAACTAATCTTTAGTACTATCAGCTACTCTCAGCTACACACGCCTTTGAAAAAGAGTAGATAATTTGAGTAGATAATTAAAAAAGTTCCGATATAAGGCTTCAATAAATCATATTTTTTATTAGATAACCAATAGACAACCAAACTGACTTCTTCCATTTTTAAAACTATTATTTATATATATATCATCAATTAACCTTAATTTTTTCACTTTATTTTCAATATCTTAATATATTACAAATAATAAACTTCTCAAATGACAGATAGTTTTAAAATGTCAAATATATGTATGACATTTAATCTGACAATTATCTAATCTTGAAACAAAAATTAGCGTTCCATTTACAAAATTTCTCACAGCTCCTCTTTAGTTACTTTTTTTTCCAAAAAAAAAACGCATGTACTGTTATAAACCTAATTCAAATATTCTAATACATTATAATACACACATACAATTAGACACCAAACATTTTTATCTACTTACATATATATATATATATAAATATATATCAAAAGAAGAGTAAAGACACAAAATAAAAGCCTCAAAAAAAAAACAATGTGAAACAGTTAAACAATAACAACAAGAATAACAAAAAAAAAAAACAAAAAAATTAAAATTTATATATGAAAGTTGTATTTTACCTGTCTTCGTTTTTATTTCCGTTACACTCTTACGAGACAAAACAAAAAGCTACAAGAAAAAACAAAAAAAATCCTCTGAAAAGCCTAAATGCATCCTTACACTCGTTTGTTCAATCAACAGAGAACATAACGGAATTTACAAGTCACAAATACATTCATAAAGAAAATGTGTTGTTGTTGTTGGATTTTTTGTATTTTATTTTTGTTGTAATTTAAAAATGAAATATTTAACGGTATATAGAATAAAATAATATATATGTATATATAAATATATATGTATGTATAAGAACCACATTATATTTTTAAATATAACAGCAAAGAAACTGTCATATACATATATACAAATACACAAACATATGATCAAATTTACACCAAATATGTAATATGTATAACAAATACTATATTGTATAGACTATAGTGTATAATGTTGTTGTTGTATTTTAAAAAAATTTTAAAAGCAACAACAACTACAACAACAACAACAAAAAGTGAATTAAGAGAGGGAAAACAAAAGAAGCATATAATTAAATGAAAATTTTTAGCCGTTTTTCTTTTTATACAAATATTGTTGGGTTTTGGGAATGAGATGAGTTGTAATATCGGGGGGTCGGGACTAAAATAAGGATCCAGGTTTTTTTTTTATTTTTTTTATTTCCCAAAAAAAACCCTTTCTTTCATTTTTTTTTCTTTATCGTTCAATTGAAAAAAAAAAAACAAGAAAATTCGTATTTTTTATGTGTTTTTCACTCTTTATCAATTTTATTTTGTTGTTTTTTTTTTTTTTGGTTGTTCGGTCGGTGAAATTTTTATCTTTTTTATTTCCTACTGACGTTTATTTGTATGTGTCTTTTCCATAATTCTAGGTCTATTCATCGGGATGAGGAGTAAAATGACAAATGACAATGATGATAATAATTGCTATGATGTCGATGGCCAAAAAATGCTTTTTTGTTGTTGTTGTTCGTTTTTTTGTCATTTTAGGCCTAAGTAGGTATATTATTGCTGTACTCTTCACTCTTATTATTGTAATAGCGAACAAAATACTGACAACATATAGTTAAGCTTATATAGAGTAGATATAAAGTGAGGTGAGTATTGTTGGTTAGTGAGAGGCACGAGTACGAGGTGAGGTAAGGAAATAATGAGGAAAACAAGTACAAGAGAATTTTATTTTGTGTTTTTTTTTTTTAAAAAGAAGAGATGAGATCTTTTTAATATATATGTATATGTGTATAATAATGATTTATAGACGTTGTTAAAAAAAATTTTCATTTTAATATTGTTGGGGTTTGGTTGGTTTTGGTTGTTTTTTTTCTGGTTGTTGGGTTGGATATTATGGATAGCGTTTCGCTTCTTTTTTTTTTTGTATTTTTTCGAATGGGTCGATATGAGCGTGATTTAAAAAAAAAAAATATAAAAAAAAAATTTTAAAGGTTTTAAATTAAAAATTTTTTTTTTTCTACTTATTTTTGTTTTTAATTTTTGGAAAGGTTGACGTTGATGTTAATGTAGAAAGGATAATGTAAAAAAATTAAAAAAAAAAAAAAAAAACGCTGGGAGAATGTAATTACGAAAAAAAAAACAAAAATGTACAAAAGAAAATAAAAAAAAAATATTCAATTATAAAAGGTACAGATACATGTACTATAAACATAAGTATTACAATATATATATATATGAGAGTGTAGTCTCCATGTTAAAGTGGAAAATTTAAAATAAAAAAAAATTAAAAAAAGTTGAAGGAAAAAAAAAAAACTTTTGGCTGAGTGCATGTGCTAAAAAGTCATTTAAAATTACCGCAGAATATATATATGTATATATATATATACATTTTTTAATAACGGAAAGTAATTAAAAATTTTTAATTTGAATTTTCGATTACTTTTTTTTTTTTTTTGTAGCTTTTAATAATTTTTTTTTTTTCATTTTTTATTTAAAAAAAAACCAAAACAAAAAATTAATTTTTTATCAAAAAAATTTTTCATAATAATATTGTTTACAAAAATTTATAAGATCTATTATTAAAAATTTTTTTTCTTTTAATTTAATGTCTGTTAATATTTTATAAGTAGGAAATTTTATGGAAGTATTATTTGAATTTTTACTTATTTTAAATTATTACAAATCATATGGACTTCTGCAAAAGCTACTAACAAATTCGGGTCGGGTATAAAGGCAAATATATAGTAATATAGTATTAAAACAATATTTAACAAAAAAAAAACGAGGAAGAGTGTAGTAGAGTAGACTGTGTTAACTAACTAAGGAATTACCGTATGACCGTAATGTAACCATTATATCATCCTGTTAATTACTTTTGGCAAAATTTCAAACATACAGCTTTAAAAGGTGTAATATGTACTGCTCATATAAAAGAAGGAGTTTTATGGCACTAACTCGAACCAACTGCAGTAGACCAACTAAATTTTACAGAAACTTTGGCCATAACACTGAACTATTTTTGGCCAATTTTCAGACACCCAGCTCCAATAGGTGTAGAGTAATGCTCATATAAAAAAAGAAGTGGTATGGCAGGTACTCGAACCCACCGCAGTAGACCAACTAAATTTTGCTGAAACTTTGGCCATAACACTAAACTATTTTTGGCCAAATTTCAGACACCCGGCTTCAATAGGTATAGAGTTATGCTCATATAAAAGAAGAAGTTGTTCAGTGTTATGGCCACTACTCGAACCCGAAGTTTTATGTTCATTATGAACATCTCTCTATCAAGTTCGCTCTTATTGACCTTTGAGTTTCGGACACCCTGTATAACTTTTGTTCAAGGAATTTTATTTTATTTTAGGAATATATAGGGCCTTTTCGGAACTGTTGATTCCGGCTACAGAAAAATGTTCTTTCCTGAATTTTTTTTTTTGAAATATCTATTCGTATGGTTGAAATTTCTTTTCTTTATTTCAAACGATATGTAAAAATTTTGTTAATACACAGACTCACGGACTTGGAAGGAATTGTATCAGTTGTAAACCGAATATAATATATATACAATTAACCAGTTCAAAAATATTGATAAAAAAATATTTAAATAATTTTAAAACTACATCTAAATATAATAAAAGATATTAACCGATTTATATACAGCCTTCTTTTCCTATATTACATTTTGTTGGCTTCCTTGTAATTTGTACGTTTAAGGCCTAAAATTTTGGCCTAAACAATTTCAAAATTTTAATATATGAAAGTGAAAAAATGTCGTTTCGAATTTTATATATAAACGAGGAAGATTATAGTTGTCCTTGTCAACTTTTAGATACCAGTGGATATGCACTATAATGTTTAAAATAAAATAAATTAATTATTAATTCCCTCATTATATTATATACTGATATTCCCTCATATTTCCAAATTTGAGACCTTGTTTTTAAGTTATTGTACTGCAATAGTTTTTCAATTAGTGTATAATATCAGAGAAAATATATAGTATACATATCGCCATCAATGGGGCTATTAATTAAATGTTAAAATATACTAAATGGCTATTTATTATGGCTATTCTATAACCTTATGAGACAGTACTAAACCCTACCACTTTTCTTAGCCTAATTAAAAAATTATTATTTATAATCACTGTCATAATATAACAAAAAGAATATTGAATTTTAAATACATTAAAAATTAATTGCATATTTTTAGGATTTTGTTAACAAAATTTTAATTACAGTGATCTTAAAAATTTTAATGAGGTTATATTTCTTTTATTATATTTATTATATGCACATTCACGTATATAATATTTCCAATATATATACAAATGTTGAAAAAAAGAATTCAAATTATTTAAGAGCATCTATATAATAATTAATAACAAATAATTGATGAAACCAATTAAGAAAGATCTAAGGCAATCGAAGGTTTTGACAGTATTATTCGCAAATTATGACAAAACCATAAAAGTTATAAATAAGAAATATATAAAATAAGAGCAGTTTTTAGAAAAGTGGTAATATATAACTTGTATAGAACTCCCTTTGAGTTAGAATTCATAAAATTAAAAGTTAAAGATTTTATCAAGTACATGTCGCAAATCAGTGTTATCATATGAGTGCGAAATTAAGGTTGGGTAAAAAAAAATGTAAAATAAAGTTTAAAAAATTTATAAATGAAGGGCAGAAAAAATTGAAACACAAACATTTATTTCTAGAACAAGAATTGCATGCAGTCATGCAGTTATCCAAGATCCCTAATTTTATGATTCAGAGCAAATTTATTTGATTTGTTTTGTAATTAAATGAACAACTTTTGTTTTTCTTATAATTTTTTATATAATATTTAATATTATTTTAAATTAGAAATTTTATTAATTTTTTTCAATGGATTTTTCCACCATCATGAATAGAACAACAATTTATAAAGATTTTTTTTTTTTATAAATACAAAATATTATTTACACAAACCTTACGAACTTATTCCAGATAGTTTTTAAACTTAAAAGTCAATTTAAAAAAAAAAAATTATATTTAAAAACTATTATATTCTTAATATTATAAAAATTTTTAAATGTTTTTTAAAACTAAAAGAACCTGTTACACATGTAATTGAAAAATTAAAACTGAGAAATGTCAAAAAAACCGCCAAATTTTAATTTGATTAAAATTGACTGAGGTGTAGTGACGTGTAGTGTAGAGAGTATTCTCAATACAAATCATCGCCTATTAACAATAATTGGTACTATATAATACATAATTACATAGGTACATAAACATATTACATACATTTTTGATATATGTCAGTGTATATAATATTTTTATATGTACATATATAGTATATTAGTAATAGAATACAAAAAATAAAGTAATTGCAAAACTATATATATATACTGTTTAAATGAATCAAAAAGGTTTTCATATACATTTTTTTTTACAAGATACACGTTTATAAGTTTGTGTTACACGTAACATGAATGCCAAAAATCAAAAAATTCTGATATTTTAACGAACATTTTAAGTTCGGCCGAATGTACGCATGTTTTGGGCAATTTTTTTTTTTTTTTTTATTCCTTTTCCACTCCTTTAAGGAGTATAGGGCATTCACCAAGTTTATTTTAAACTAGGCTTCAGTTTCTTTAATCATAATATTCACTAAGCCGTTGATTACTCGACTGTAGCTATTGTATAAGGTTATGAAATGTTAACTTTGTGCGCATCTATAATCTTACACAAGAATTATTTATATATTTTTATTAATATCTTATTTTATATTACGATAAAATTAAACAATTTTACGATATTTTTTTTATTGGATATGATCTAACCGGGGTTGAACCCGAGACCTTCCGCATGAAAGGCGGCGTCTTTACCACTACGCCATTGGTCAGATAATTTATAATGTTGGGTAATGTTCGCATATAAATTTTTTATATAAAATTTCAGTCATAAAGTATATTTTGGGGGTGGAACATCTTCGGAAAAAAATGTTAAATAATAAGTATATACTATAAGTAGAAAATCCTTATAGCTTTGTATTTCTTGACGGCTGGCTCAGACAGAAGTTTTATATATTTACTAATTTTTAAAAAAAAATTTACTAACTGCTCTTGTTTTATTTTTTATTATCTAAAAATTGTTTATTATTTTTTTTCTTTTATTTTATAGAATGTAGAAAGATCAATGATTTTTTCAAAAATCAATTGTATCACTTTTTTCAATCAATGGTTTAACCATAATTAGCCATTATTCAAATATTTCGATGTCCATTCTGTAAAAGTTCTAAAAATCCAATGGTGACAATAACCGTATGTTATCTAACAAATTTTGACAGGGCAATTTGTATCTTTCTAAATACCAATATTTATTCCTAATAAAATAACAGCGAATGCATTATAATCCATTATTCGACCAAACTTTTTTAAGTGTGTAGTAGATATCAAACGTCCGCGTTACATGTTGCGACGTATATTTGCGCTTTAGTCTGTAAAGTTAATATCTGTATTATAAATAACATTTTTTTTAAATATACAGGGGGTTCCCGACTTGATGGTCTTCCTTTCCAGATGTTGATGTGGAAGAACATGTAATTTCATTAATTCGTAACAACTACACTTTTATTATTTTGTTATCATATTTTTAAATTTCAAGTGTTTTATGTAAATGGAAAACCATTTTTGTTTTTAAATAAACAAAATATTATAAATGATCAATTGTAATTTTTATCATACAAAAAAAAAAACAAAAATTCAAATTTATTTAAATTTATGAAATATATTTCAGATATCATAAAAAAGTTTTTGCTCTATAATTTGCTTGCAAAGTTTTTGAGCTAGAAAAGTGCTAGTATACTCAAAATTCAGGGAAAGAGAAGGGTAATGTTTTGAAGTATAAAAAACTGTTACGTTAACACCGTTATTTTCTTGATAAAAGGACTTTAATTGATATTCTGTTAAAAATATTTGACTTTAAACCCTTATAACCTCAGATTGAGAAACTTTATAGTAATGTTTGATAGTACTTTAGAAAGCTGCATTAATAAGCATTTAAATTAATAAGCACTTACATTTATTTTGTCTTATTTGGTTTAAATTTTATTGAAATAAAACTAAATTATGTTTGAAAAATAGTTAAGGCTCCATAACTTCTAAAGTTGTGAGAATAGGCCCGCCCCTTTCATATAATTTTTTGTTTTGCTGGATATACACGATCGCCCATTTTAAGGAAGACGTTCGAGTCATGAACACCCTGTATATTTTAAATATACGAACCTTATATATTTGAAATGTTTTTTTTGATAATTATAATCTAAAATATAATAATAATATAAATATAATTTTGTTAATTATATACTTATTTTAGAATATTTATTATTTATGTATATTTATTGTGAGATTCTGAATTAGTTGGGATTATTTTTTAAAATTAAATATTCTTTTAACAATTTTTTTAACATTTTATTCCAAAAATTAGAAATTTACTAAACTATTAAAAATATTCGGAAGTTATTATATTTTGAGGTATTTGCATTTTTAAGATATTTGGATTTTGTGGTTTTTGAATAATTTTTTAGTTAGGATTTTGTTAAAAATCAGCAAATAATAAATAAATTAAGTGCTACAGTATTTTAAAACTTGAATTTTTTTGTTTTTGGAAATTCGTACCCAATTATTTTAAGTGGTATAGAAATTTTTTATTTTTAATAATAATTTTTTAATTAATTTATTTTATTTGAAGAATTGATGCAGATTAGCGTATGACTCCCACGGCTATTAATGTTTTTTACTTATGAGTATAATTATAAGTTTAATTAAATAATTATTAATTTTCAGCCATAATACTGCGCAAGCAGCTAGGGTGCTTATCCCATTACTTTGGTTACGGGGGGAGGTTGTTTTAGTGTAGTAAAAATCTCACACTACCTGGGGAATTAGGATACCAGGTGACTTTTGAAGGTTTTTTTAGATATAATATATTATCGTGGTATATATTTATCTATTTGTTTTATTTTTTTAAAATGAAGACATTTTTTTATTTTGTATTATTGTAATATTGTATTGTAATTGTATTGATGTGATTACTTACAATAAAAAATAAATTTAAAAAAAAACATTAATTTTAATTGAATCTATAATCACCTAATTAGCTTTATTTATAATCAAGTGAATCAAATTTAAAAATTGTGAATAGCTGTTCACGTACCCTATAGAATTACATATTATCTATTTATCCAACTTACTACATATAACAGGCTACTATTCCATTAGTAACTTATATTTTGTAATTAACTTGAATTATGTGTTTTAAATTGTATGTGGTATAAAATCTTTTTATTTAACTCTTGATTAAATTATCTAAATCATCTTTCTTATTATCTTATATTAATTTAATAATTTTTACACAAATAAATAATTTATAATAAATATACATATATAAATAAGTATATATTTTAAAAACAAAAAAATTTTAAATTTAAAGATAGTACAATCCTTCAAAAATCCCAACTACCATTACTAATTTCTCAATGTAAAAATTATTTTCTGATCTTTTTCAAATATTTTATTCACAATTGAATATTAATATAATTTTAAAAATCATGTTCGATTAAAATTTCTATTAAAATATTATTGTGAATTGAATTTTTTTAACAGAAAATATGTTGAAAATATTAAAAACCAAAGTTAAAATTTAAAATTACCACGCCTATTTTAATTTTTATCTAAGTCTTAAACCTTGCTAATTTAATTTTACACCTTCACCATGTTCCTTGGTATGTTGAGAAATAATAAAAAAAAAAATTGAGTAAAATTAAAAAGGGATATTTATTTCCACCATTTATTGACCGGCTGAATACTCAATTACTGAATAATATTCCTAGACATAAACCATCTCTTTTTTAAAAAGGGGAAATAAATAATTCTCAAAATAATTTTAAATTTTATTAAAATAGCTGAATTTTTTCCTAGTTCTAAACCAATAGCGGAAAAAAAAAGGAAATTTCTCAATTTTTATTTTTTAACACGCTCTACATTTATAATTTTATTATTTAAGAGTTTATAAATACAATTACCAACTAAATACATTAATAAAATTAAGAGTGAAATTTATTAAATATTTAATATATAATATCAGAAATTATATATACATAGATTGTTCACATAGAACAAAAATTGTAAATAAATTTCTTATATTTTTTTTTATCTCCACGACCCCGGTATAATACTTTTTAGTTTTTATCAAAGACATTAAATATATTTATTGTCTCTGCTGTTATACTTAATATTCTTCCTATAATATATATATTTCTGTTCGAATTTTGCTTAAGTGTATATAAAAAAATTACACATAATATATTCATAACATCCATTTAAATCTATATGCTTTCATAGGAAAGATAAAAAAAACCATGTATTTTTTTTCATTATTTTTTATGTAAGTATGCGATCTTTATAATACTTTACTTGCATACTTTAAAAAATAGAAACGATTTATAAATGATCATATGTTGTTATGATACATATTTTATTATTTAATTCCTAAAGTGAAGTAAGAAGTGAAGTAAAAGAAAAATCTTATCATTAATTTGTTTAATGATAATAAAAAATAATAATTAAATTTATAAATCAACGGAAAACGGTTACATTTAAAATGTAAGTTAAAAAATTATTTATCAATTTATAGTAAGTTAGTATTTAAGTAAGTAGTTTTCGTTGGTTCAAAGTTCACAACTCGTTGGTTCAAAGTTAATTTTAAAAAATTTTTCTTTAAATTTTCATTTTCATTTTTAATTTGTTGTATATAAGTAATGCAAATGCATTTTAAAATAAAATGGGAATTCACGATTAGATGTAAAACTAGATGTACTACTTAGATGTGTAGATTCAGTGTATTCTTACGTATATTCAAAATGTAATAATACACTGAATACACTACATCTGGTTTTACATCTAATCGTGAAACACCATAATAAAGGTATTCACCTTTGGATGTAAACCCATCCCCATTATAACCAAAGACAGAAATTTTAAGCACTTATTTGTAATAATATTTGTAGTTAAAAGAAGAAGATAATTTTGACATTTAATTTTTGTTTTTTGTATGTGGTTTATATTTAAAAATTAAACGTTATTCTTAAAAATGGACCAATGACAAATAAAAATAATTTGTTTTTAGTTTATTCAGAATTTTAAACCAAAATGTTTTCAAAAATCGGTGAAATATGCATTTAAATGCTAATATATGTTATAAATTAATATATGCTAATAAATTCAAAATATGCAAATGCATATAATTCTCGTCTTTGATTATAACGGTATTCTTAATATTAATTGAATCAGTATTTCTCAATATTAATTGAATAAAAAATTATTAATTAATTAAATTAGCAATAATTATTAATTAAATTTTTTCATAAGTATCTATGTACATTACATACATATATTATTAATTTTATTTGCTTTTTTATGTACTTTTCTATTATTCTTTTATAACATTTCATTTTCATATTATTTATGTATTAATTATGTATAGTAGAATGTTTAAGGATATAAATTCCGATCAACGAAAATCAGGAATAAAGTGCATTGCTTGCCCAAATAGTCGAAGATCTTTTAAAGGAAGATTTTACAATTTTCCTAATCATATAATTTTTTGTGGGGTTTTTCAGATCAGAAAATATAGTTTTTACTTATATTGAACATTTTATTATATTATAGAATAAAGATAACTTTTCATGTTCATTCCACTCAAAAATTTTCGGCAATTAAAATAACGAGCACAAATCTTTAAAAACCATAAATTTGTATAGAAGATAAGACTAATTCTAAAATTATAAAACGATACACAATATACATAAAGTTTGCCTGACCTAGCTAAAAAAAAACCAATTTGAACCAAAAAAAAACCTTTTCTATTTTTTAAAGTATGCAAGTAAAGTATTATAAAGATCGCATACTTACATAAAAAATAATGAAAAAAAATACATGGTTTTTTTTATCTTTCCTATGAAAGCATATAGATTTAAATGGATGTTATGAATGTATTATGTATTATTTTTTTATATACACTTAAGCAAAATTCGAACAGAAATATATATATTATAGGAAGAATATTGAGTATAACAGCAGAGACAATAAATATATTTAATGTCTTTGATAAGAATTAGTAAAAACTTTTACTAAAAACTAAAAAGTATTATACCGGGGTCGTGGAGATAAAAAAAAAATATAAGAAATTTATTTACAATTTTTGTTCTATGTGAACAATCTATGTATATATAATTTCTGATAATATTATAATATTACACACATATATTTAAAAGGAGAAAATTAACGAATTTTGTATCAAATAAACATGTATTGTAAATTTTTCTAGCTGACATATTTGTAGACTGACATAAATCTGGACATGAACCAAATTTCTTTTATATCATGATATTGAATTTTTTTTTTTATTCTCTATTCTCTTATAAAATAAATGGGAAATTTTCAAATATATTTCGAAATAAATTATACTCAATTTTTTAAATAAAGCTTAGACAAGAACCATGATATAGGAAATTTTTATATCAACGTGTAGATATTTTATTTTATATCACATTCTTGTTAGATTTTTATTTCAGATTTTTGTATACATACATATTTTTTTTTTGTTATTTTATTGTTTTATTTTTTCTGTTATTATTGTTGTTGTTGTTTTTTTTTTTTTGCAGTAGAGAAGATGAAGAAATATTAGGCGTATTTGAAATTTTTCTACGTTTTAAAATTTTTGCTTTTTGAATGATTTCGTAAGATACAAAAAAATAAAAAAATCAAATAATATAAAAACCATTTTATACTTTTATATATTTTTTTTTTAACAATTTAACCCAAATATTATTGAAATAAAAATGAGAGAAAAGAAAAACATATATATATATATACATATATATATGTACATCTAATATAAATTTTTTTAAAATTAATTTGTGTACTTAATTAGTAAAGAAATTTTTTTAATTAAAAAATATTGAAAAGAATAAGAAAAAAAAAAAAAACAAAAATATACATTATGTGTATACCTATATTTATATATATATATACAAATATATAAATTAACATGCGCAATTGTAATTATATTTTTTTTTTAATTTTAAGGTTAGAATTTATATTTTTTAAGTTCAATTTCAAAGATGTACAAATATATATACACACACACACACACACACATATTAACATCCATACGTGTCATGGAAAAACGTTTAATTTCTCTAGAAAACTAATTGCGTTTTAACCTATATTTTTTTTTTTCAATATTAAACATTTTTGATTTGTTTAAAAATTTTTATTAAATATAATTAAAAATAATTATAAATATCTATGTACATATACATATTTCCCTAACATCTTTAAAATATTAGAAATTAAATGTATTTTTTTTGAAAAAATACATAAAGATCACACATTAGATTAAAAATCAAAATGGCTGCCCTCTTATAATAAACTTTTACCCACCCATATAGTATATTAAAAGTTTAATTATATGAAATCCATTTTGAACTCTTTAAAAAGTATCAAAATATCTAGATTGATTATTTTTTTATGAATTAAAAAAAAAAAATATTTAGAAAAAAAATACAACACACCCAACGACTTTCTTTTTTCCCAAAAAGATCCAAAAAAAAAGTAGGACATTAGCACAATATGGTGAATGTGCAAAAAAAAAAGTGATAGAATTTAAAGTAAGAAATAAAAAATATGCGAATTTTTTTTGAATAATTTTTTGAACTTTAAATTCTTAGAATAGCTACAAAAAAATAAGTTTTTAATAATTTGTTAGTCATTTAAATCGTCGCATTATACCTAATTGTTAATAAGTTATAAACTTTGTTGTCATACAGATACAACAATTTCCTTAACGCATTAAGAATATAACTAAATCATATTAAATTCTAAGTATTTGTGAATATACTTTTATACCCTTAAGAATGACTAAATGTTAAATGTCAAATGAGTGTATATATATAAATTAATTAATTAGAAAAAATTTTTATTTAATTACTCATATTTTAGAACAAATTGACAACTATCTATGCTCACCTTTTTTTTTTATTGCAATTTACCTTTAAATTTGAAATTTGTTTTTTTTGTTCTATAATATTAAATTTTAATAATCTATTTCTAAAAATTAAAATATTAGTCATGAAATTTAATAACTTTATTAAGACTAATAAGTATTTGAATATACAAGGAATTAAAAATCATAAGAATGTTAATTTTATTATAAGATCAGATTCGCAATCACTTTGTATGGTAGAATATTAAATACTCTAGAAAATGGTTTAATATCACATATTTTGCCTGTATTTTGCAGAACTATTTTACCTTTTATGGGCTTCCGCCCCTCAAACACCCGTTAAACAAATTATTGAAACCCTGATTTGGTAACCAACTCTAAAATCTCTACTAACTCATAATTTTACATATAGATATACATAAATATTCTGTAAAAGGCGTATAACTTTGATTTTGAATTCACTAAAGTCCCTCCGAATGCAGATTCTCCCATGTACATATATATAAATATTCTGGAAAAAGCGTATTAACCCTGCTTTTAAATCCAACCTTAAAATTTCTCCAATTATCCATAAAATTATGAAAAGATTTATTTAGGCAATGCTTATCATATATGGGAGTAGTGCATTGAATTATCAATTAAATTAATTTGGCCTTAGATAATTTTAAGGAAAATAATTCTGCAAAATACAGGCAAATGAAATACAGGCAAAAGAAATACAGTCAAATGAGCAAGAAATTCAGGCAAATGACCCTATAGGCAATGAAATACAGGCATATGACACGCTCCCATTTTTTTATAACAATGAAGAGTACATTAAGAAGACTTTGTTCACAGGCTCTATAATTCTCGAGCATTTCATCTTCCTATACATTAGTATGGGTATTCAAGAACAAAATCATGCCCCTAAATCTCTTCTACATATGCATAAAAATTGAATATGAACCCCAGGAAACATTAAAGTATAGATAATATAAAATATGACATTTCTTCATACTAGATATAAATTTCAACATTAACATTTTTAGTTAGTTAAAAAAAAGTATTTTTATATATATAGTTACACTATACTTTATTCAATTCAAAAAAGTATTTTTTCTATTTTAATCTCCTAACAAATGAAACCCTACATCCAAAACAATTGTAATGTTCTAGTATTTTAATTAATAAATTCCTGAATTAAGACTTAAGAAAATATACTTTTATCAAACTCAGGAACAGAAGTAATAAATTTTCTCTTGTATAATGAAAAAAAAAATTGTTAAATTGATCCAGATGTTGGTTCTAATTCTATATAGATAAATATATTAGCACCAAGTACTCTAATAATAGCATTGGCTTTTGTACTCTAATAACAGCACCTAGTTCTTTAATTTAATATAGTTTCTAATATCTTGAGACTCTTGTATCCACCTTTTTGGAATACTTGATCTTTTAAATGCCTTACACTTTCTTTAATTTTGTAGACCAAATATATTAATAGAAGTGGTTGAGGCTTCATTCTTTAGATAAAATGTAATTCATATACACTTACCGAAGTTTCAAAAAATTTTATTTTCTATTTGTTAGTTGAAAATAGTATAAAATTTTATTTAATTGTAAGTAGATGACTAGATATAGCAAGACTAAATCCAATTTCAATCAAAACTCAAAGATTTTATAGTTCCTTGTTTTGGGGACTTTCACTACAAATTGTTAATTGTATGCACATTATGAAAATCCTTTAATATTTTTAAATCTCTTTACTTAAATTATAAGTAAAAGAAAATTAAGTCTGAATTCTTGTCTAAACTCAAACCTATTCTAAAAATCCATCCTAGAGTAGAACATATGAAACCAAACATAAAAGGAAAATCAATTGTTACTATACAAGTATATTGTGTAAAAGATAGTTTTGGAAAATAAAATGATTTGAATCTATATTTAATCAGTATAAGCTCGATTAGCTAAAGACAATCAAATTTAGAACTGATATTAGGTTTGGATATTAGAAAAAGATTATTAAACCTAGAAATATCATCTTACCTGCATTCTACTTTAATATTTATGTTATCCTACCATGCTTTTCTAGAACTAACAAATATTTAATACAGATACCTACTATGTTAAAGTAGAGTTTTTATTAGAATATCTTTTAAAAAATTTAATAGTAAATGTAAAGGATCTGCAATTTTTGTCCTTGAATTTCTTAAAAAACTTATGAAAGATCTTAAAATGGACTCTCATCAGCTTAGTACCATCAACTATAATTAGGTAAAATCTGTCCTATTGTTAGAAAGCAAAACATGGCACAATTACCTACAAATAGCTACGAAAGTCACTCAATTCAGGAAACCCAGAAGATTATAGTAAAAACATTTGCTCAAATTTTTTTTTTAAATTATCTTTATTAAAATTTTTCCAGGATGGAGCAATTGAAAGTTTACTCTAATTCAATTCGTAATATTTAGTTCAGAAGTTTGCCACCATACATTTCACACAAGCAATCTTAATATATTTTGGACCAAAATCATCATGAAAATTGAAGCTAGAATTTAAAAAAAAAAAATTATTTGATTTTAAAAATTTAATAAAAATACATAGACCTACTAAGTTACTATATAAAATCATATTTCTCATTTATTTATAAATTTATAAAATATACAATATATATAGAATAAATTAGAGATTTCGGTGTTCAAATGTTTGTTTTTACATTTCAAAATTCCATTAAGATGCAGAAGTAAACCTATAAATGATAAATGATAACTCTTGTTTAAAAAGAAATTATAAAATTTATATTTCCTTAAAAAAACCTATCTAAAATATTTATCCGCTTTTTCTTAATGTGAAGTGTATTCCATTTCGGACTTTAGTAACTAATCTTTATGTTATACATGTAATATATTCGTTAATATTGTTTAATATATATGTTAAATATGATCTACTGCCACTCTGCTGCCGATTTTTTTCAACTTCCCAAATTCTTCCTTCAATCTCTTCTTTTATTTTAATTCAAATAAGTTCGGCAGAGATCATAGTCATAAATGCAATATATCCTAAAAAATCACCTAACTAAAAATTGCTTATAAATACAAATACAAACCTTTTGAAAATTTCAATCCCATTTTCAAATTAAATACTCTGAAATGCTAAATAAATTTTGAATACCATATGCATATACAATTTTTACCAATTTTTAAGGAATGCTTCTTTCCAAATTATCCAAGGAATGCTCCTTTTTCTTCCCCTTGATTTGATATTATTTACTTTCAGACCTTTACAACTAATTTTTATTTTATAAACCTGTTAATATTATTTAATTTGGTAAACTTAGCAGCGCTAGTCTACCGCTTTGAACATTAAGTTTTCCAATATACAAATTTTTCCTTCAATCTTATTTTATAAAATAAGGCAAAGTAGTTGGCATATAGGATTTAATTAAAAACTACAAGCGATGTAACAGGTTCCTAATGCATCAAATAACTTATCAGTATCACTAATCAAATAATCATTTATATATACAGGGTGTCCCGGGAATAACGTGCCATAGAACAGCAGATGATAGGGGAGTTCAAAACGACCAAAAAATTGTATGGGAAGGGGGGGTCTATCTCCAACCCATACGGAGTTAAAAGGCCTTAAAGATCCGATTTTTAAAAAAAATTATATTTTTTCACTAAATTTTTTGATGTTTTGTTTTTACCCATAAAAGCAAAAATCTACATAGTAGCTAAAAAAAAAATTTAACGTGCACATTAAAGCCTGTTGAATTCTTTTTCTAATTCATAAAAAGTAATGCATATTGCTCTTCGAAATTGGAAGTTATAATGATTTAAAGGTTAAAATTATGAGCATTTTTTTAGGCATAAATTGCTTTGAACCCTATTGCTCAAAAAATTGAGCAATTACCATACCATTTTTTTTTTCTAAAAAAAATATTTGTTTCTCTACGAACATTTTGAAACTCAAATTTTATTCTTATCTCAAAAATCATAAAAGTTATACCAAATAAAGTTTCAATAAAATACTTTTTTCCTTTAAATAAATTTCTTCAAAAGATTTTATTGTTGAAGAAATTAAAGTTTAAGATTTTTTTAAAGTTGGAGATAGACCCCCCTTCCCATACAATTTTTTGGTCGTTTTGAACTCCCCTATCATCTGCTGTTCTATGGCACGTTATTCCCGGGACACCCTGTATATATTATATATTTCTTGAATACAAAAAAATTAGTAAGTAGTAAAAATTCCGACTTATCAAAAAGATTATTCTTACTAACTACTGACTTATCAAAAGATCAGTGATAAGTGATAACTTTGTAAATAGTGCAATACAGCCTAGATCTCAAACTTTTAATTATATCCAAAAGTCCTCCAAATATAAAATACAACCTTATTTTATTTTTATATTTTCAACTCTTTTAATATTAAAATTAGCTATAAGTATATAAGAAAAAAATTTTCAATTAATTGTTTATTTATTTGTAGTACCAGACAATAGTAAATTTTGCCTGATATTATAATTGTCCTTTGCCTATTTGGTATTTACACTTCTTATTAAACTATTATATATGATCAGGGTTTGAATCCAAGACTTTTCGATTGAAATGCCGCCACTTTAACCAATGAGCTAACGGTCTGATAAAAAGTTTTCAACATATATATATATATATATATATACATACATCTGACCAATGGCGTAGTGGTAAAGACGCCGCCTTTCATGTGGAAGGTCTCGGGTTCAAACCCCAGTCAGATTATATCTAATAAAAAAATATCGTAAAATTGTATAATTATATCGTAATAGTTTATATCGTAATATAAAATAAGATTTAATAAAAATATAAAAATAATTCTTGTGTAAGATTATAGATGGCGCAAAAAGTTAACATTTATGCATTCATATTTCATAACCTTATGCAATAGCTATAGCCCAGTAATCAACGGCTTAGTGAATATTATGATTAAAAAAACTGAAGCCTAGTTTAAAATAAACTTGGTAAATGCCCTATACTCCTTAAAGGAGTGGAAATGGAATAAAAAAAAAAAAAAAAGTAAACATATATAGATATATACAAATTTATTCCTTAATTGCATGAAAATTTAATTAACTGTAATTATGATTAGTTTTTATTTTTATTTAAAACAAAAAAACCAAGAATTGATTAATTAATAAAACAAAACACCACTACATATATATATTTTTGACATTTCTAAATACGTTATTATTTTATTTTTAAAATTAACACGCATTTTTATATTAAATATATACGATCTTTTATAAAATTAACTCAAAAATTTATTTAAATGTTTTTTTATTTAATTTTTTAACTAGTTATTATTTTATTTTTAAATATTTTTCAACCTACAGCGACTACGTAATTTCCGAATTAATATTTTTTAGATAAAAACTACAACAAACAAAACAAAAAAAAAAAAAATTTTTTTTATAAAAATGTAATCAATTAAGTTTATATAAAAAAAAAAACAAACAAATTTTTTTAATGTAATATATATTACATACTTATATACAAACGAATCTACAATTGAATTCATAATGCAAAGCAAATAGAAAAAAAAAAAAAAAAATTACAATTACATTTTCAACACACTATTTATATATAACTGTATACATATTTAACCTTTTAGTGAAGTTTTATTTAAACTATTTTACTTTCAAAGTAATTTATTAGGAATATGACTCTAACCAATACAGTTATTTCAATAAAAATAAATAAAAAATAATAACTTATTTTTAATTATTATTTAAATTGTACCTAATTTTTTAAAAATTAAAATAAAACCCTAAAAATATGCAATCGATTTTTAAACTAAATATGTATAGTAGAAATTATTCTTTTGCGCCAGAAGATTGAGTTTTTAAGGATGCCAGATTAGGCTCAATCAAATACGATTTATTACCTGAGGATAAGTCAGATGTAGCTAATAACCGTAGAAATTTAAGTCCGAGTCTGGTTCAAACCCCAATCTACTTTTTTACAGCTCTTATACTAGAAATAATATTTGAAAGGGAAATTAATTAAAAAAAATATGCTTTATTCCAAAAAATCTGACTTCTGGCCAAATCTAAAATATTGAAAGTGAAATAAATAATACAAAAGAAAAAAAATATATAACATGAACTTATGAATCAATTATTGTAATCAATATATGCACATTGCACTGCCAAATGCAGTTATATTTATCAATATATTTATATTAAATAAAATAAATCACCCGGAAGTATCATGCCCAATTTTTGAGCATACTCTCTCTTTTATCAATCGCTAACTGGATTCAAAAGAATAACTCTTGGTACGAATTCAAGGCAATCAATCCATAGGAATTCAACAATCCAATCGATCTAATTGTTAATCAACCTGCAGAAATGATAAAATTTCTGAAAGTTACAATGGATCAGAATAAAAACTCAAATAGCTTTAATATAAACTTTGTGGTAACGGAAATTGCAGCAAAACGATGCTAATGTGCTGCTAGGCTTACTGTCATTGGAAGAAGACCACTCTGCCAACTCAAAACAACTGTCTTATCCAATGATTAATTATTACAATAGTATAATTTTGTATAACTTAAGTAGTTGCCTTAAAGTTTGTTCTGTTTGTTAAGTGCTCTTTCCCAAAAATGCATCTTTGTAAAGTTTTATAGTGAAATCTTTTCACTGGAATAACATAACCCTAGATGTAAAATAAATAATATTGATTAAATAATGTTAAAACAATATTTAATAAATATTTAGTTTTGTGTTAGTTATTTACAAATCTAAATAAAAAGCTAAACAAACGTTGGTATTAAAAAAAACCCTATAAATATGCAATTATCATTTTTAATAAAATTAAATAGGTCAAGGACCTCAGGGGTGTAGTTGATAAAAATTAGGATTATTAACAGGCCGAATCGATTCCCGTTTTAAATATTTAATCAAAAAAAAATTATTGAAACCTAATTTAACTTTACAAATCACCATGGTTACAAAATAAAGTTTAAATATAAAATATATAAAATAAACAAAATAAATGATGCTATTTATTGTTTAATCATAGTATCGTGCCTATACTAGTCTTGTTAGACGATGGTGTTAGTAATAATTGTAATATTAAATATAAATACGAGGAAGAGTGTAGTAGAGTAGACTGTTTTAACTCTGGAATACCCGTATGACCGTAATATTGACAATATATCATTCGCTTAGAAATTCATGTAAGTTGAAAGGCAGCTTTTCGAATCTCTTCCACTACACCAACTTTATTTTATTCAGACGTTAGCCATTAAAGTTAACTACCATTGACAAAATTTCAAACATTCACCTTTAGAGTAATGTACATATAAAAGATGAAATTGTATGGCAAGCACTCAAATCCACTGCACCAGCACAACCAAATTTTGCACAAACTTTTTTCATAAAACTAAACTACTTTTGCCAAAATTTCAAATATCTGGCTTTTACAATACATATTGTGTTATTTTCATATAAAAAAGAAGTTGTATGGTAGCTACTCCAACCCGTGGAGCAAACTGACATACATGGCTAATTTCGATTTATTTTTTATTTTAAAATTGATCGGAAATTACTCTATAAATAAAAATAAACAATTTTTTAAATTTCTAACCAAATTTCAAAAAAAAAGGATTAAATATTTAATACAATATTACTTAAATAATGAATAATCAAACCTTAAACAGAAAAAATTAAAAAAAACATTTTTTTGATATGCAACCACATAACTGTGTTGATCTAATAGAAGATACTTTTTAAAAAATCGTTCCCTTTAAGTTTATATACTTATACGAGCATTTCATATTATTTTTTACTAAAACATTGTATTTTAAATCTAATATTAAAAGACAATTTAATTAGATTAACTTTCAATTAAATATCATTAATTTACTTGTCTCTTGTCACAGTGCATTTCCTTATTTAAGTTTAGGTTTTCCAGAATAAATTCTATTATCATATAATTGATTTAACTGACTTTAAAAAGGAGTTTAAAAATATTTTCTACATCCTACGCTGGAAATCTGAAATCATGATGTCTAAGCAAAAGTTGTTTTTTCCAAGCCCTTACTCTTTTTTCAGTGATACGCCACATTATAATGTAATTGACTTTAAAATCCTCTCAAATGGGCTCAAATGACCTTTAAAATCTCTCAGTCTCAAAACGCCAAGGTTGTTCAAGCTAAGAAATCTTAAAAGGCTATAAGAACTTCTCAAGATTACAAAAATGTTATATGTTAACAATATCTTTCTTCTTGTTTCTTAAGAACCCTATAAATCGCCTTCCAAGTTTGCTACTAACTGGATCCTCTAATACAATCCATCTCAAAACGGTAGATTTTCCTATTTTAAAAATTCAAATTATGAAAAAATTAATCCCTTGCTTTCTAGATCAAACAGTTTGACTGCTAGGGTCCATACAGAGAAACATCTAAACTAACGGGAAAATGTTTAACCGTTTTTTGATGAGTTGTACCTTCAAAACAACTCGCACTACATAAACGAAAGTTACCTTAAATTTCTTCATCAAAATCTTGACCAAATTTACCGTATTGTATTAGTAAAACTAATTGTTAATTCCGAAAATTCAGATTCTCTCTACCTCTGTTCATACAGTAAAAACCAACAGATAAATCTAAAAATCAAATATTCCAAAAATTTTAAATTCTACATAATTAAAAAATATTTCAAAATGTGCATTATATTATTTACCTACTTTATTTTTTAATTCAATAATAAAATAATTTTTTAACTCTTTGACACTCTTTTTTTTTTTGGATTTATTTAATGCAACTTAAATATAATTTTTTTTTTTAATCTCTATTTGTCACTTTAAGGTTAATTGTATACAATTACATACATACATAGGTAGGTACATAAAAAAAAAAAAAGAAAACGAATAAATTACATTAATTTTTTTTTTTTTTTAATTTTTGATAAAGAGAAGCGACAACTAAAAAAAAAAAAACACAAAAAATTATTTAAAGAAATTCCACTAAAAAAGACCAGAATATTTGTATATACATACATACTTACATACCTACATTTTGATTTAATTTAGCTCAGCATGAGATTTACAACTTAAAAAAAAACAAATAAAAAACTAAGAAAAAAAAAGGCATTTTTGGGTGTAGGTATCCACTTTAATTTTGTTTTTTTTCAACATTTTCTCAATAGAAAGTTTACAGCTTTTATGAATGTAAAAAAAAACAAAAACAACAACAAAAAAAAACTTAAAAAAAAAAAATTGTTTTTTTTGAATATTTTTTAAGCTTTCATTCATGCATTTTAAAATTAATTTAAAAGAAAAAAAAAATTTTACACACACTAATGCACAACAAGTAAATAAATTGACATTTAAATGTCAATGTTATTCAATTCACAGTCGGTATATTTGTACTGTTGTTGAATTGGAAAAAAATAAATATGTAGGTATGTAATTATATTATTTAATTTAATCAAAGTTTTATAGTTTTTTTTTATAAGTTTTTAATAATTACTTTTGATGGAGTCTTAAGTTTTTTTTTTTTTTTGGAAATAATTAATTAACACTTTTCATAATGAATACCTACTTTATTCCCTGTAGTAGTATTAGATTGGTATGCATAACTTTCTTTATGTATGTGAAGTTTCATTTCCTTGGGACAAAAAGAAGCAAGTAATTTGGGTTTTCTATTTTGGCAAGTTATTTTGTAATAAATACCAATTATAGTCAATTGCATGTATGGAAGCACGTACTTCAAAAATTACAACCAGCAATAAGATTGAAGAATTTGACACATCGTAGAATATTGAAACGATCATGGGTAGATCAATTGAGTAATTGTGAAGATATAAGTAAAATAAATAGGCCATGAGTTATTAATAACGCAATAAAGTGCAGAAATCCTGTTTGATTTTGTAATAATGACTGAGAAACGTCAAGTAATGGATAAGCCTCCAAATTGTAAAAGACAAAGAGCTTCAGACATGTGACTGTAGTCACAGCTAAAGAAAACAGAATAGATTTACGTTAGCAACATTTTAAATTCAATGAAAACTTATACATTGCTTATTATTTCCTTTTTTTTATTTTCCTTTTTTTTCTTAAAACATAGTGATGTTCAACGTATCAAATACTCGGGATATTCTAATATCTTATAACTCTCTACCGTTTTTTGGCTAAATACAAGATTTAATTTTTTAATAGTTGATTATGGAATATATAACAATACTTAGCGAATAACTACTGTCCAACTTATAACTCATATTCATCCTCAATAAAGCCTGGAAAGGTAATCCCTTTCAACAATTTTTTAACATTTCAGAATGCATTTAGTCTTAAAAATGCAATGTTAATATTCCAGAAAGTGATACAAAAGAGTTTCCTTTTTTCAAATTTAATAAATTATGTAGTTTAATGCTTGAAGGGAGGAGAGTACCTTTCTATAACTGTAGTTATTTAAAATATGGTAAGTTATTTTAGTTTTTAAGAAAACTGACTGAAGCGTTATATAATATTAAAAACCAAAAGGTGTAAAACTAAATCCAATATCTGAGACTCACTAACAGTTTAGGTAGAACTCGCGCGGTGATCAATCAAACATTAAACACAATTGTTATTATTTATTTAGCCGAAGGCGGTTAGTTGCTAGTGCTAGTTGTAAGCAATATATGTTAACTAAGTAAATTAGTCATCATATATTCTAAAAATAATTGATTTCAGACATTAATCAAGTTTTTACTTTGGAATAGATGACCATAACAGAGAGCAAACAAATTTTCAGAAGTTAAACTAGCATGGAATTAATGAAGTTTTTTAGGAGTTACAATTGACACGTACGGCATTGAGGGGTAAAAATTGACATTTGAAAAAAAAGAGTCCAATATATTTTTATAAACCAAAAATATTAATATTGCATACTTTCCGGGTGAATAAAAAATTAATCAATAATTATAAATGTATATTTCATTAAAACTACAGTTAATATAACATTATAAACAAATACAAAAAAAGTAAACAAATTTTTTAATTGGATAATATAACTTGCAGATACAGAAATATTTTATAATTCAAATATAAAATTATTACAATATACTCGTATATAAGAAATAGAATTGAATCTGCGTTGACAGTCTAAGACTTTTCTACTAATTATAAGTAAAATATGCCCTGCAGCTTCAAAATCTACATATGGTATAGACAAGCTTATTAACCTAACCATTGAACAGTTAGCATATAAAAAAAATTAATTTAACATACATGAATGCAATTCTTCTATTTTATTTAATATAGATAAAAATATATATATAATTGTATAAAATACCAAAAATGTTTCGAGATACTAAAAAATCCTTAGTTGTACTCTTATTGATACTCAGTAAAGGACTGCAAAACGAACAAAAATTTTATAGCTGTTAACTTAGTTTTAATCATACTCTAATATATGGACCATCAACATTCACATTTGCATAAATTGCAAAGGAATTATTTAATATCGTGATAATCTTAATAGTTTTTAAAGCTTCTGATTGAAATGAGATTTTAATTACAAATAGTAATTCTAAATAAAATTCATATTTATATTTAAAATAAAAATTTTCGACAATAAAAACTCTTAAAACTTAAAATATAGTAATGCAGATTTAAAATATTAAATTAAAGTATACCCTAAAAATATGCAATTTATTTAAGAACTACGTAATTTATAAAAACATTAGGGTTTGAGTACAGCATCAAACATACACAGAATAGACGGTTTTATTATAAAACTTGTCAAAAAACACTATGAGAGAGCACAAAGCACTCCAAAAAATGATCTTATATCACATAAATACTACCAAAATGAGGAGTACATAAGAAAAACCTTGTTCACGGGTTTTATAGCCCCTGAGCATTTCATTTTTCTTGATAAAAATGGTTATATCCAAAACCAAGATCATGTCCCCATACTATACCACTATAGTAGACGGCCATATGCAAGGCAATAGAGTATAACCCGGGCAATATTAATGGAGAAAGTTTGAAATATGGCATGTCTGTTACTAATAAAGATAAAAAAATTAAAAAAGAATATTGGTGGTTGGTTAACTCACAATTAACACAATAAAGTATTATAATTACAAATTAGGTTTTAGATTAGGCTAAGTATAGTTTTAAGATAGATTAAGTAGAATAAGGAATAGGTTAGGTTGTTTTTTAATAAAAAGTAATATTTAATATTGATTTTTTTTCGCCATAATTTTTTACAATAATACATAAAAAAATGGAAAAAATACAGTTTTTACTCTAACAAATAAGAAAATTAAACTAAAAATTAAAAAAAAAATTAACGTAAAAATTAAATATTAATTTAAATGTTAATAATTAAAACAAAAATTACTAATAAGTCAATTTTTTATAGGCTAAGTTAAAACAAGAATGTAATAAAGGCAATAATAAAAGTTTAATACAAAAAAAAAGCATAAGTTTTTTAACATAACATTATCTTATTCATCTTAGAAGGAAATACATAAATTAGTTGAACTTTTTTTTAAATTCCAGCTGTTCAAATGTAAGGCTATACCAGAGGCGTATGTTGAATATGGACCTATCCTCTGTTATATTATATTATAGTACTGCTTAAATTATATTCTTTTAATTAGAATTGATCTTAATGAATTTTACATATATAATTATTACAGGATTTAGTCCTAGGTCTTATAAATATAAAAAAATCTTAGATTTAAATATTTGATATTAATTGTAATAATTTTGTAATTGAGTATAGTACAGTATTTCTGTATCTGTAATTGGGTATAATTCGGTTTTTCTGGTTCTGTGAGTTGTATTTATAATTAAACTATTTGGTTATGTTTCATAATTATTTATATTTTTTATTAATATTTAATAATTAATTATATGCCATTTAATTGTAAAAGTCAATGATGACTTAACTGTAATTTGAATCCATGTTCTCAAATCACTCAAATTATCTAGCTGAAAATTAATAGTAAGTAATGAATAACTGCAAAGTACCGCGGCTCTGGTTTGTAATAATATACTTTATCTAAATAAAATTATTAAAAAAAAAAAAAAAAATAAAAACAAAAAAAAAGAAGAAAACAATAGCTTTGTTTTTTATTTATTATTTTAAAACCAATTACCTACATATTTACCCTTCTAATTTTTTGTTGCAGAAGATTGGGTCTTTTAACCTTAATAATTTATAATTAATTTGACACGTAAACAATTATGAATTTAAACAAAATTTTTCAATATACAATTTAGTGGTGTTTTTAATTTTAATTTGTGGAAATGTCTGCAAGAAAATACACATTAAATGGAAACAATAGATCATCCTGTATATATGTATAAATAAATTAAAAAAATTTTCATATTCAATTTGGAAGATCTTGTGAAACATAGGTATTTATTTTTAAATTAAATATATTTCTTAAACATTTTTATCATGCATTGTGTATATATGTATACATATAAATTAATTATGTATACAATAAAAAATTATGTGATTTTAACAAAATATATAGTAATTCTTAAACAATTATTAATTAAATTTTATAATATTAATTAATAATTATTAAATACATTACATACATATATATATATATATATGTAATAACGCATAATATTCTTTTTAGCACATTTTCAAAAAATTTTGTAAAAATGTACCTATATAGCTTCACTCTGTCCGTCCGTCCGAATGTTTACAAAAACTTTTACACCGTTTGAAATAGAGTAAAGAAGTTTTTTTAGGTTTATTTTTAATCGAAAAACGGTATAAGAGAGCTGCTTTTATAGACTTAACAAAATTATGTCGATAAAATTTATAGGGTTGCCATACGGTACTAAAATTTAGCATTATATAAAATTCAATTTTTGCAAAATTTTTGGTCCCTTGATATCTCTTCTGATATCTCTTAAACGGTTTAAGATAGGGTCTTGAAATTTTGGGAGAAGTTAGATCCTCAAAAGTTAGTAGGAGTCGGTTAACAAAATTTTTTTGTCAAGTCAAGGTTAGTCGGTTAACAAAATTTTTTTGTCAAGTCAAGGTTAGATGAAGTTAGGTCCTTGAGAAATTTGGCATTAAAATAAAAAATTTACTGTTTTTATAAGTAAGCAGTAACTTAGTCACCAACGTATATATTTTCTTAAACGTTAATATTGAAGCTTGAACATTATATTCCAATAAAATACTTAGTATGAAACACTATATTATTTTGAAAATGTGCTTTTTTAAAAACCCTTGGTCTTTTATCATCACTTGTTTAATTTATTAACACACAATCCATGTTAATTTTTACCTATAAATAATATATTATGTACATAGATTAGAAAAAATGTTATGTGCAATGTAAATTATTATATTTAAGTACCTATTATGTGCATATAGATATATATATAAAATAAAAAATAAAAAAAGATAAAATAAAAAATAAAAAAAAATAAAAAAATAAAAAAAAAAAACTGACGATAAAATGATGAAATCAATTTTCCAAAATCAGCTTTCAAAATGATCTCACTATTTTAAAAAATAACAAGTAAAACCAAATCGAAAACCGGTTTTGTTTTTGATAAAATTCCTTAAAAAAATTCCAGAAAAAAAAATTAAAAAAAAAAAAAAAATTATTTTAAAAAAAAAAAACTTTTTTTATAAAAGAATACCGAAAAAATAAAAAAACTCCAAATATTTGGAATTTCAATACTTACACATTCATATAAAACTTGCTATTATTACACAAAAAAAAAAAAAACAACAATAATAATAACAATAACAACAAAATATATGTTTCTCATCATCAATACATTCCCATAATTAGTTCAACAACATTTTGACACTACACAAAAAAAAAAAACAATAAAAAGCTAAAAAAAAACAAAAAAAAAACGGAAAAAAAAAAAAGAAATGTTGAAATTCCCGTTATAAAAATATGCTCTCACTCATTCACTTACCGTAACAACAAATTCCATCATTATTAATCATCCTCATCCACTATATCAATTGATTATATTGCTGCTCGGCGGTGTTATCAATTCCAAAAGAAAAGAAATATATATATATATATATATATACGTAAATATATACATATATATTATATATATGTTTATTAACATTATAATTTATTGTTGTTGTTGTTTTTTTTTTTTATAGTTTTTCTGATTGTATGTATAATGTTTCAAAATGCTGCTTTCTTCTTTCTTATACTCTTATTATAGTGTTACCATCTTTCTCCATTTTTTTATGTTATTTATGTTGTTGTTTTTGTGTATTTTCTTTAAAATGAAAACAGCATTCGTCTACTTGTGCAGCATACAAAATTATTACATTATGTTCTATATGTTTTTCTATGTTTTTTTTTTCTTTTTATCTGAAGATAATAAAAATTATATATATATATATATGTATATATATTTGTAAATAAATAATAATATATACTATTGTTGTAAAAATCAAAAAATCAAAAAAAAAAATAGTAAAAGAATTTATAAAAAAAATAAAAGAAATATTTAAACATTTGTTGTTGTTGTTTTGTTGGTTTTTTTTTGGAATGGCAAATACAAATGACCCCATTTTTTTTTTTTTTCATAGATATTTAATTACATAATCATATTTAATTAAATTAATGTGTGAATATAAATATAGAAGAAATTATTTTTAAAATTATTAATATTTTGGAATGTTTAAAAAAAAAAAAAATAACAAAAACAAGAATATTGTTTTAAGAAAGAATTGTAAATAAATTATTTGGTGTTTTATCTGGGCCCGTTTGTTCTTATCTATAGTAAATGGCTTTCAGGTGTTTTTCAATTTTATAAGTTTGAGTCTTGTGCTAATTTTTTTACGTATCTGTAAATAGGGTGTGCTCCAAAACTATTGTATTCTAGTTTTTCTTAACATTTGACCTTTAGATTGATTTAAATTTTTTTAAGTTCCTTTATCTTCTATCTAAAATCTTTCAAATTGATAAGTTTTGTCACTAGCTAATTAAGTTTTGTATATATTTTCAATTGAAATGGGCCCAATTTCATAAAAATTTATTATTGGTGACAATTTGACAAACACAACTCACATAAACACGCTACAATTGTCTAAGAATTTTCTTTTAAAAACTTTCAATTAATCTGAACTCTAATTAAATTGTAAGTTTTACAACTTTTTGTCTTTAAGCTGTTCTAATTGTCTTGCCCTATTGGGCCTAATAATGAAATAGGACCAATTTTAATAACATAACATTTTATCCTTTAAAATTTTTAGAAGACTCACTTTCTTACACTCGGGGATGATTGTTGATGATTGGGGATGATCTCCAGACCTGGGCCCTATTACACCAACAACTTATCACTAACAAAATAATCCAATTATCAAAATTATTGTTGCATCAACATCATATTTGACAAACATATGAAGTTTTATTAGTTAAAAACCCTCACTCCTCAAAAAATTGATTATTTCATTAGTGATCAGTGTTGGTGCAATAGGGCCCAGTTATTTGTATATGCTTTTAAATTCTCCTCAAATTTTATCTGTGATCTTGTCAGTTATTGGCTGATAACATCTAAAAAACATTACAAATGGCAAGACGACTTCAATTTTTTAAGCTCTTTATAAATTTTCCAATATTGATAAGTTTTTCTTAATCAGATTTTAATAAATGCATTATTGGCCCATATTACATATAATTATGTAGTTCATCTTATATGTTCACGTGATTAAGAAATGTGATAAATATGCTACATACATATTAACATATTAAGATTTAAGGAATTGTAATTAAAATATTAAAATTTTTTAAAAAACATACTATAATGTTCAAAAATAGGAAGGTAGATAAGAAGGTAGCTCTTAAAAAACCAAACAATTTAAATCAGACTCTTGATTTATGCAGGACAAGGGACCTACTTTTAATTTACACGAATTGCGTTTGACTTTTGAAAATTCTTAATTTTAATTCGATCTACACTTATCTTCTTAAATTGAACCTATCTTTTCTTATCTTCTATTTTTTTTTTTCAATTTAAATTTACACTAGGTTTTATTTTACACGGTTTAAATTTTACACGATAAATATACGAGTACTAGGTATTTTTTATTATTTTATTTAAACATATAGTATCTACATATATATTGTGTACATTGAGTGATGATTATGTATAATATACTTTAATTTTATGAAATACCCAATTTCCGTTCAAAAAAAAAAAAAAAAAAAAAAAAATAGAAATATAATGAATGAAAATGAAAAAAAAAAAAAACAGTAAAATAAAAAAAATAATATAAACTTGTTTTTAAATTGGAATGTTTATATTTGTATTTGATATACCTATGTACATATAAGTATATGCAATATTATCATTGTAATTGTAATATGAAAAAAATTTAAAAAAAAAAAAAATAGAAAATCAAAAAAAAAAACAAAAAAACAACTAACGCAAACAGACTTATCAATTATATAGATTTTATTAAAAAAAAAACAAAATTCAACTTATTCCTCTATATAAACATACGTTGTATATATATATATGAGTATAAATATGCACATGTAAATATGATCGTATTTGAGAAATAAAATTCTATAAAAAAAAAAAAAAAAAAAAAAAAATGCATGTAAACAAGTCTAACTAAATGACTAATGACTTGTTGACTTATTAATAAGAAAAGAATTTTCACGATAACACAATGACGACTTTATTATAATCGAATCTATAATTATGAATGAATTTCGTTTAGTATTTATTTTATTTTATTTTTTTTTTTTTTTTAACGTATACAAAATACAATTAAAATATTAAAGTAAACACATATACATATATATAAAAAAAAAATTTATTAATAAATGATTTTTATTGTTTGTGCATTATTTTGTTTTTTTTTTTTCTATACATTAAAAATTTGATATAAAAATTATATTTGTATTGAAAATCGTAATTTTAAATTTTTTTTTTGAGTTTTTAGAATTATATTTAAAATTAATTTCAATTTATAAATTTCACATATCTAATTCTTAACTCACGTATGTAAGCTTTTTGAAAGGTCTGAAAGACTTCGAAATAAATTTCCATTATTTTGTAGGATACTTTATTAGTTATCTGCAGATATTCGTAAAAATCTAGGAATTTTCTAATTGTATTTGAAACACTTGCTTAAACTTATCAAGTATAACAAATATTAATTTAGAAATTTACAAAGTATTTTGTAATTTAATCGGTTAACCATTTACCAATTGTATTCTAATTTAAGTATTGTAATATTGTATACATACTTGTAAAAAAAACAATATCAAATGACATCGGATGACAATTGGTTTTGTTTTTAATTCAAATTTCTTAGAATAAAAACATTTTGCATTCACATTAAATGAAAATTACATTTATAAATTTGTACTTGTAAAAATGTTATTAGACTTGTAAAAAACAGTAAAAAAATGGAAATCTTTAAGCAATTCAAAAAGTACGTACCTGAATTCATTGGTCTTATAGTCATCTGACAGATATGCATAATATATTTATTTATTTATTTATTCGAATATTACGCATTACAATAACTACGCAATATTGGTAAAGCCCTTGGCTGCCAGGGCCATTGTGGGCTGATTATAATTAATTTTTCAATTTTTTATATCTTATTTAAATTTAAATCCTTAAACTATTTTTATAATTATTTTAATTAAACAATATCCTTATTTACTTACTTATTATATAATCAGATTTAAATGAATTGGGTATTAGTGTAAAAAAAAAAAGTTAAATTAAATGCAATTTGCATATATTTAGGGTATAAATGCATTTTTTTTTTTTTTTGTAATATAAAAGAAGTAGAAGAGTAGAATTAGTTTAACTGTTACAAGCAAAACAATCTTGATTTATTTAATAAAAGTAAGTAATTTAAATTAAAAGTAATCATTATTTTATGCATATAATATATTTTGATTAGCTTTTGAATTAATTACTTAATTAATTGTGTTTTTGAATTATTCTGGAAATTTTATGGATTTATTCCTTATTTATATTTAACACATTTAAAATATAATTGACTTTTAAATTGACATTTAAAACAAATTGAAACAGATACCTACTTGAAACAGATTGAAACAGAAACATAATTAAATACATATTCAATATTTTATATTATATTGAAAAGAAAAATTTTTAAAATATTTTGCACATGTGCTTAAAATGATTCATCAATATAAAAAAATAAAGAAACCGGATCCGGAAGTTAATATTCCTTTTATTAAATATATATATCTGAAAATTGTATTATAGATTAAATGTCAAATATGTACCTATTTTATTTTCAGAATACAATGTATGTATTTTGAAAATTATTTATTTGTCAATATTACTTGATTAATTCCAAAATGTATTTGTCAATATTATAAAAACTCTGATTTCAAGCATTACGTGAAAGTCAATGGGGGAAAAACCAACTTTTAAATTTAAAAAACAAAAAAAAAAACACATTAAAAATTTGAAAAATTAAAAAAAAAATAGTAGTATAAAGTAGAACATATATATGTATATGTAATTTAAAATAATTTAATAAAAAAACAAAAACAAAAAAAAAAAAAAATTAATATAACAAATATGAAATATGCATATATGTATTAATAACGTATCATACAATTATATATATAAACATATATAAGTATGTCACATATTTAATATTATTATCGTGCGGTGCCACATAAATTCTCTACATCCATAATTTTTTTTTTTTTTTTTTTTTTTTTAATTCAAAACCACAAAAATTCCATTTTCTTTTTTTTTATTTTTCTTGTTTTTTTTTCTGTATTTTTTTTATGTTGCTATTTTTTTCGTTTATTCGTTCGTTCGGTTTTTTTTTTTTTCAATAAACAAAAATTAGGTCAACAGATTTTCATTCATATTTATACCGCTTGTATTTTTATTTGTTTGTTGTTTTTTTTTTTATTATTTTATTTTTTTTTTTTACTATACAAATTATTCGATTGAAACCACTAGAAAAATATAAAAAAAAAAAAAAACAACAAATATACTTTAAATTCTATTTTATCATATGATGAGGGATTATTATTATATAAATATATATTTATAACATATATAAATACTTATGCAGGTATATAATATTATAAATACTTATAATTGTACGTAAAATAAAAAAAAAATAAAAAAAAAACAAAGTAAAAGAAATGAACAGTGATGATGATGTTGACATAGTAAGTAAAATTATCGTAACTGACTGATGTGACAGACACGAAAACATAATATATATATATATATATATAGACATTTATATTTTATACATTTATTATGTATATATATATATATATAATTGACAAAAATGGGGTACCTATTACTTAATTCATTTTAAAAATTAAAAGTACCATATGCATATTATGTATGTACTTATGTGCGTTTATATTTGATAACAACAACAACAAAAACACCCATTGTTCATTGATGAATTTTTTATATATAAGTATATATATATGTATAAATATAGAAATAAAAATCATTAAGATTGAAGTTTTATATTTTGAAAGCGCCACATACCTATTATTAGAAATAATATACAATATATATAATATTAAAAACCTACATAGATTATATAAATTCTACTTATATATATAAGTCTATATATATATATATACAAATCTATATTGATAACATTTTAACACTAAGCCAGAAAACAAAAATAAACTTATAAAAAGCAAAACAAATACAACAATTTTTTTTTTATTTTATATTTATTTAATTTATTTTTTTATATATTTTCTTGTCGTAAAATAATGTCACTTTGTGTTATATTGTTATTTTTATTATCATTATTTATATATATAATATTTTTCAATATGGACTACTAAAAATTGTTATTAATTAAAAAGAAAACAAAATAAAATCTATTAATATTAAATTGGAAATTGAAGTAATTTTATTTTAAACTGAATAAAAACTTCAATTTGATAATAAATACAAAAGTGTAATAAATAGTCTGTAATATTTTTAAAATTCAATAAGCCACTAAAATACGTACGTGATTTAATTTAAATTGAAAATTAAAAGATATTACAAATCAATAAGATACAGTTCATTCATTTTAATCTATTTGAAATGTCACTGTGAAATGTCAGTTTACTATTAAAATTTTGAAGTTTAAAAGTAATTTTCTTTTTAATTGCATACATTTGGGGGAAAATTAATTAACTTGACATAATGTTATTGAAGATAAGAATTGTATGTGTGTAATGTGTATATAGTATGTTAATTTGTTATTTATAATAGATAAACTTTTTAAAAAAATTGATTAAATAAATAAAATATAGATCTATTAGGGAATTGTAAAATATTTAAAGTAAAAATTTTTTATTTAAAAAATCCTTTTTAAAAAATAATTTGGGTAAATTGACATTTTCAATATGTTTGCTATGATAAGTGACAGTTAAGTTACAGTTGTTTTTTGAAAAGAAACTAGTAATAAAAAAAATATAATCAAGTTTATAAATAAGGAATATTTTCAAAATTAAACAATGTTTTCCATTATAATTTCTGGAAATTGTACTTATATAGTACAGATATTCAAGTTACTTGGGTGCGTTTAAATATTTCTCAATTTTTTACCCTTTACCGTTTTCTAAATGGAGAACCATACTAAAAAAAGCTTTCTGAAAGGGTTCATACTTATTTTTTAAAGTCTACTCGTAACTTCATTCAAAATCTCAAGTTTGTATTTCAAACCGTTTCGACCCGAATATACAAAAGGATCAAGAAATGTGCAAGAATTGAGTTTCGTATAACAGTACATTAAAGTACCGTATGGGAAACCTACACTTGGGTTACATACATTTATAAAGCCAATACAAAAACAGCTGTTATTTGACGTTTCCGGATTGATAATATTCCTAATATTGATTTACTGTTATAACAATTTAACTATAGGGCTTTATCATACTTTTGGAAATTGAAGCTCCTTAACATTTGGCGCTACAGAAAAAATGTTAGTTTTTTTGGGAGGTAATCTAATTTCTTTGATTTTATATCAAACGGTATAAACGATTTGTAAACAAACTGAAGAACGGATTAACGGACAGATGGGCAGACTGAAACTATATATAGGTGAAATTAAAAACACATTTTTAAAACGATTTCAATTGAAATTTTTTTCGAGTTATATTGAAAATACTTATGTACTAAAAAAAGAGATTTTAAAATTCCATTCAAAATTTCACATTAAAATAACATTTCTGTAATAAAAACATTTAGTCAATTTGATACCTTATAATTGTTTTTTTTTTTTGTTATTTTTTTTTTTTTTACAAACGGTTGTCACGCACACACATCAAATTACCACCAGACACAATTAGGTTTTTTTTTTTTGTTATTATGAAAAAAATGCTGTTACCATAAACGCAAAACAAATTAAAAATTAAATAAAACCACAAAATATGTGGTTTTTCAAAAAGGAAATACTCCGTTTTTTTTTTTTAATACCTATATCATAATGTGTAGTATGTAATGTTAATATATATATATATATAATAATACATTTATGTATGAATGTTCATAATATATACATTTGTTTTTTTTTTTTTATTTTATGTTGTTGTACTTATTAACTTTGATTTGTTTGTTTGTTTGTTTGTTTGTTTGTTTTTTGAGTGATTCCGCGACTTTACTAAAATAGGAAATTATTATGTTATTTTTTATTTTATTTATTATTATATTTCTTGTTTTTTTTTTTTTTAATTTTTCAAACATTCATCATATCGTACAAAGATCCGGTTGCAAAAAAAATTAATATATATATATATATATATAAATAAATGCTGCTGTTTTTCCCGTCATCAGTGGTTTAATTTCAAATGTTTTTTATTATTTTTTTTTTTATATTTATTTTGCGATTTTTCCAACACACACACACACACGCACACAATATACACAACAGAATCTTCTATACTCTGTAGAATTTGAATCTATGTTTTTTTCTTGAAAATATGATTTCTAAAGATTATTTGTGTGTATTTTTGTTATTTTATTTAATATTGCATATTATATAAATAAATTTATTTTAATTTATTTTTTTTTTTTGAAATTTCAAATAATTATTAAAAATTTAAATATTTGTACAATTGTTTAAAAAAAAAAAAAAAGAAACAGAAAATCAAAATTATACAAATTTAATTTCAATATAAATTAAATTTGTTTAATTTTAAGAAATCATATTTCTATGTTTCTAATAAAGAAGCTTTACTACATATATATATATATATATATATATATAATAAAATTAATAATGAAATATATATATATGATTAAAAAAGAAATCTCTATATATGATTATTTATATAAATAAAATTATATGTATATGTATATATGTACCTACTTATGTTTTTGTAAATAAATAAATAATAAGGAAGTGATTTACGCCTTATCTTTTTATTATTTTTTTTTTTTTTTTTTGCTTTAATTTCGTATTTTGTATACTATTTTGAATAGTTTAATTTTTTATTATTATATATTTTTCTTTTTTTATTAATTGCTTGCTTACTTAAGTGTTCCTTATATTTTTTGTTTGTTTATTTGTTTTTATTATTTGTTTTATAATAATATACATATATATATATATAAAATAAAAATTTAAGGTATCTATATTTAAATATTAAAAAAAAAAAAAAGTTAATTTTACATATAAAAATACGCCAAAATATTGAATAAATTCCTTTTAAATGTATGTAAGTTTATTAATTGAAAACTTAATCTGTTGTAACACTTTTTCACTATATAATTAGTATATATGTATGTATATAAAAAAACTTTTTTATAAATTTTTGTCCATTGATAAAACTTTTACATTATATACAATATTTTATGTCGTTTAAAAGTCAAAGTCCATATTTATTTAGAAAAAAAAATAATATAAATTAAATATTAGGTACTAACTATTAAGCTTCCTGTCTTAGTAAAATAGATATTAAAAAAAAATAACAAAATAGTTAATGTTAATATGACTAGACGTTTTTTCCTTTTAACTACGAGTAGGTACTTTTAGAAAATTTTTATTGAAACAATGATCTTATGCATTCCTAATAATGAACTTCAGAAATATGTAAAATATAAAAATGCGTATAGTAAAATTCTTTAGGTGAAATTTCTTTAGATACTTTTTTTTTTACTTCTAATAACTATATTGAAAATACATACTATATGTACAAGATTTATACTGAATTATAATATTTGAAAGTTAAGATTGCAAAAAAAAAAAAAAAAATCAAATTAATATGTGAAAGTATATTTATAATATATAGATAGTTAGTAGAAATATGCAATATAATAATAGAAAATTTAATAAGCATAAAAATATATTATAACCAAAATTAACATCATGATTTTAAAAAAAATTAATGAATTGCATGCAATTGATTTCCGTAATAAATGTATCTTAGAAGATTGTATGTATATATATATATATAAATACATATATCATAAGTAAATAAAAAAAATTTGTATTAAAAGTTAATTTTTTTTTTTTTCTATATATAATTAAGACAATATTAATTTATTAAGACATAATTTACTAACACTTATACACCTGGAATTGATGATTCAATAAATTCATATATAAAATTATCATTAAATAGTGGAATGTCATTATATTCTATTTACGAGTTTTAATTAAAAAATTTAATTTCATTTCAATTTTAAATTACTTAGAGAATTAGTTTTTTTTTCAAAAACTAATAAAAAATTAAAAAACATTGTTAATTTCAACATATTATATATTTTAATTTAAGACTTAATTTTATTTTTAATAATTTATTAAAAAAAAAAAAACCAAAAAAAAAATATATTTAATTAATTTTTTTTGTCAATATAAAAAAGTTTTATACTCTTTAAAATATTTTAAGATACTTTTGCTTTCATCATTCACAATAATATATTTCAGATATATTTTGTCTGTTATTGAACTTATATATATATACAATAGGGTATATAGATATATATGTATAATGTGACACACTTTTTTTTTTTAAAAAACAGCTAATATTGAAAATAACATAAAAATATTGTATTATACTAATATACGTATATTATAATATCTTGGGGATCTTTTAATAAAAAGGTAGGTATTTAATTAAAATTTAGATTAAAAGATTTTTTGAGTTTTTTTAATTAATTTTCATATATATAAAATTTCACATATAACATTTTTATTTTTAATTTTAATAATTAACTTTCTAAAAATCAATTAATAGATACAATTTTTTTTTTTTTTAGTTCACATTTATTTACAATATTTTTTAAATAAGTATAAAAAAAAAATAATAATTATAATTTTAATTAATTTTTTTTTTTTTTTTAATTTTAATTAAATAATAATTTTTTTTTTTTTTTTTTAATTATTATATTTAATTATAATTCACTACCTATTAAAAAAAAAATAAATAAATTTCACATCATTATAAATTATCATCCTTCATGATTGCGATTTAAGCTAGAACTAAAATATTAAAGTATTACTTAAAAAAAATTTATAATTTTTTTTTTTTTTTTTTTTTCAATATTACATATTTCTAAAATAAAACAAAAAAAAAAAAAAAAAACTAACTCTACTAGAAAAAAAATTGTTATATTTAAATAAAATATATAAATTTTTTTATATATTTATATACTGTATGTATTGGTATATTTTATGAACTCATAAAACTATTTTCAACAATCTTTTAGGTAGTTGTTTTTTTTTTTCAGATTAATTGTTATACCAAGAGATAGTTGTATAATAATAATTATACTACACAAGATCATTAGAGTATAAATACTGTTATATTAATTGTGTAGAACACATATTTTATTTTGTTATACTACACAATATAAAAAACAATTTCAACTATATTCAACTTTTTCAACCTTTGCAATATTGAAAATGTATGTTTTGTTTTTTTTTCTATTTTTTTTTTTTCTTCAATTTATGAAAGTAACAAATTTGTAGTACATGTATATATATATATATTTGTATATATTGAATGTAAAATTTAAGTTCTATTTTTTTTTTCTTATTTTCAATTAAAAATTCCATTCAATCTGCTATACAAAGCCCAATTTGTTAGTAGGCAAAAGCAAAATATAAATAAAGGAAAAAAAAAATTACAAAAGCATAGTACTTTATTGTTCTCCTCAAAAAGAGAGACAGAGAGAGAAAAAAAAACAGGAATTTGTTATACACTATTATAAAAAAAATAAAACTTAAAGAAAATTAATTGAGAATAAAAAAAATAATTAAGATTGCCAACTTCTTATTTTTTTTTTTCAAAATAGATTAAAATTTTAATGTTGTTGAACTAAGAAAATATGTATATAAGAAAAGAATGATAAATGATATATAAAGGTTACCAACTGAACTGAATTAATGAAATTTAAAAAATTCATATATAATGTATAATAATGTTAATGACTTATTGAATTTAATGACTAGATAATTGTAATAGAAAATAAATGAATGATGGGATCCACCTTTATATTCAAAATAAATTAATTAATTTCTAAAACTAGAATTTGCCTGAACCTCAAAATTCGAAGAAGTATAAATAAACGGTATGTAAATTTTTTTACATGTCTGAAAATGTAAACTGGAAAATTTTGAATTAAAATTGGAAAATTGGACGGATTTTTAATTGACGTGGTAATATGTATGTACTCAATTATTTTTTTTTAATTTACAGATTAAATATTATTATCTAATGCAGAATTTGGTAGTGATTGGTCACTATCACTATAGTGAATAGTGTTACCATCCATAATACAATATTACAAATATCATCGAATATTAAAAATGCATATAATTGTAACTACAGCTCTAGCCATGAAAAACGTATAAATATTAGAATTTACTTTTAAATACGTTTAATTATAAGAATATTAAGAATTCCTGAAGAAATTTTTTCAACCGATTCTATGGAATCAAAAAATTAAGGGCGATAGGCATTCTATAAATGATGCGCCATTAGATTGTCAAATTTGAACCTGCAATTATTAGTTTTTTGCATTTGGTGGGTAAAAAGCAATTAGTATTTGACAATTTCTAATTAAAAATACCTTTGATTTAGAAAATATTTTCAATTCAATTACAAAAAAAAAAAATTAAATTAAAAATTATTCATTTCAAAATTATTTACTTACATACAGATTTAAGATAAAAATTTGAAGATTTCATGTTTTTTTTATTTATAAAAAAAAAAATAATTCACAATGCAATTCAAAAATTTTTTTTAAATAGACAACAGATAAAAAAAAAATTACAGTAAATGGTTACATATTATGTACATATTGTACATATACTACATAACATAATATATAAATAAGTACATATCCGTCTATTAAAAAAAAAAAAAAACCAAATAAAATGAGAAAAAAAAATTACAATCTAAAAAAACCCGAAAAAATAAATAAAAAAATAAAAAGAAAACTCGGGAATTGACTTTTAAAAT